>OZ024740.1:254121046-254126046 GCA_964016885.1 Eledone cirrhosa | reverse complement strand
CCACAATCATCAAGTCTCTCACTGGTACTGCCAAACTACAGAAAAGTTTAATAGGTGGGACGGAATACTAAATACGAGATTGTAGTGAAAGAATTTCATGAGTTAGTAGTAATCATCCAAATCTATCTTACAGTGACAGGTCAACAAGTAGGGGGCCAAAATACTAAAGAAACTACTACGAAATAATAATTCAGAGTCGCGAAATTAATACGAAATAATATTTCAGAATCCCGAAAATGAATACTAATACGATATCTTAGGGTTCCGCTACTCTACAAAAATTCTAATACAAACTATATTATATATATATATATTATATTATTAAGTGTAATGAATTCTTTTACAATGGAATTAGCTCGAAGAAAGAAATATTTCTGAGCCGTGTATAAACTAATATATATGATGAAACACAAATACCAACACATCTGTATTTATATTGCAAAAGAAGATTTAGCCAGAATGAAGTATACTAATTATAATATTACAGTTTATCCATATCGATTTAAAATAATAAATCAACAAAGACGAACTGCATTGCCAAATGGCTATGATGTTTAGACACATTTAAATTTCAAAATCAAACCTGTTCCGTAGATAAGTTTAAACTTTAAAATCCAAATATGTTTCGAGATGAATAAGTGTAAGGAATATCATGTCCTGATCTCTTCAGTAAACATCCAGGGACAAATTGATATGCTTCACTTCTAAATAATTTAAAAGACTGTGTAACGCACATGGTTCACAGTTTCTAGCTAGCCTCATAACCGTACTGCTAGAAATAACAGTCGTATATATATATATATATATATATATATATATAAATAAAAATAATGAATAAACAAAGAAACAGTTCCTTATATTAAAAAATTCATCATTTTACGATCGTTTCTAGGAATATATATGTTAGTGTTGGTATGCATATCCTATAGATCTATGTAAAATTTTTACAAACTATCAGGGGGAATATACATACTTACACATATATATGCTGTCTTCAGAAATAATGATATTTGTTTATTGAAAAAAACCAACAAAGATTTAATACAATAGGTCTGTTTGGGAACAGGTTTTGAATTGACCAATAGAAAGATAGTGAAGGTCAAGATGGTAAAATAGTAGTAAAAGAACCTTAATTTATGGGTAGAGGAAGGTAGATTTCAGTTTTGGATGGAAAGAATATTATGAATGAAAGATTATTTTAGGGATGAAAATAGGTCATATGCTGTCTTCAGAAATAATTATATTTGTTCATTGAATAAAACTAACAAAGATTTAATATAATAGGTCTGTTTGGGAACAGGTTTTGAATTGACCAATAGAAAGGTAATAACTGGCTAAATGGTAAAATAGTAGTAATGGAAGTTTAATTTAGAGGTAGAAGAAGGCAGATTTCAGTTTTGAATGGAAGGAGTATGAAGAATGAAACGGTTATTTTAGGGGTGAAAATAGGTCAGGTCGGTAAAAGGTACACGAAAAATTGCTGTTATAAAAGAATAATGCCAATGTAAATATCTAAGGAGACTAAAATTTTAGGATAAAAGTGTTAGTGAAAAAAATATATATGGAATTTACATCTATGAAAATAAAATAAATTAATTAAATTGATAGGTATATTTATATTGATAAAATTATATTAATGCATATAGATATGATAAATAAGAGTTAGATGTAATTGAAGAGTGCTGTTAAAGACGAGGGGAAATAAAAAAATATATATATATATAATTATGGGGGGGGGGGGGTTACATTTTTTAGTGAGAAATAACAAATATATAGAGATTACAAGGAACATAGAATTATAATCTGAAATTAAAACAGTATATATGTATACTTAATTTTAGGAAAAGATAGTTGTAAAAAGGAAAATAAAATTATGTAGTTCATTAGTAGTAGAGTATTAATTATAGGTTAACTAAATTAAAATAAAGTGTTATTATAATAATTTCTAAAATGTATATTAATTAGGTTTATAATATTTAAAGGTTTTTCTCAGTTTATGATTACACGATATTATTAATTCCTGTCGCTTATTTAATAGGATATCCTTAGATTTCATTATTTCAAAAAGTTCTTGGGAACACAATCTACATTCAGGTCAGGTCATAATCTATATTCCTCTTTCTATAATTATTAATTATTTCAGCTAAAGATGTTGTATTAGCTAATGCGGCATTTTTAAAACTGTGTTTGTGGGTATTAAATCTTACTTTAAATTGGCTAGAGGTAGCTCTTTATATGAATAAATTGAGTCCTTAGTGTTAACTTTACATTTATATTCTATGTTAATTATAAGGCAATATCCTTTTAATGGGCAATTTGCTTTGTTTCTACAGTTACAACTTTTCGTGAATCCTGTATCAGAGGAGATATTATGGTTAGTTTGATGTATTGGTGGTAGACTCATGGTTTTTTTAAACATTTATATGCATTATAAGCACTTATATTTTGTTTTATGTTTTTGGTTGTTGAGTAGGAGAATTTAACCGTTGATCTATTTAAAATTTGATGGTATTTGTGGTTTGGCGGGAAGTTCTTCTCTAGGATATAAAAAATTTTTTTAGGTATATTATCCTTAATTTGTAAATTAAATGGAGCATTATACCAAGTAACTCGTCTATTACGGTTTCGATGTTGTTTATTATTTTTATAGGATGTATCCTGATGTTTATTAAGAGAATTATTGTTAATGACTTCACCACACACATTTTTAGTTAGATTCATTGATTTAGGTGTTTTAGCTTGTTTATTAGGAGTTTTATTATTAACATTTATTAGAGTAGTAGGATGAATAGTTTTTTGAGAGTTACTATATTGTATATTAGAAGAGTTAGAGAAATTTGGTTTTATGTTGGTATTTTTGGGTATAGTGTGAGTGGCATTTAGGTGTGTATGTTTCATTTGGTGATTGTTGGTAATATTAGGTTATATATATATATATATATATATATATATATTATATATATATTATATATATATATATATATATTATATATATATATATATTATATATATATATATATTATATATATATATATATATATATATATATATATATATATATATATATTATATATATATATATATTATATATATATAGATATTATATATATATATATTTATATATATATATATTATATATATATATATATATATTATATATATGTATATATATTATATATATATATATTATATATATATATATATTATATATATATATATATATATATATATATATATATATATATATATATATATATATATATATATATATTATATATATATATATTAATTATTTATTAAATAACAGATTAAAGTTTAAGCAAAGAATCGCTGCTTTCACCCTTAACGGGATCTTCTGAAACTAACAAAGTCAATCTGTAAACGCAGAACTGGATATTTCAAAAAACGTTGCAACCGGAGGAAGACAGGAAGACGATACTTTGGTTCGTGGAAACGTTCGCTGGCAAAGAACGGGAAAAAACGAATAATACGTCATTAATAGGAGCGGTGAAAAACAATTACGCGCAAAGACAGAACCACGTTTATGGTATAAAAGAGGTCGTAGACTAATGTTCTCTTAGGTGGTGCATAGAGACGTTCTCTGGCAATGAACGAAAAAACGAAGATAATACGTCATATGTGGAGCGTGGAGAACAATAGCACGCAAAGACAAAATCACGTAAATGGTATAGCAGAAGTCGTAGACTAAAATTCTAACTAGGAGACCGAATGAATCTCCGCTACAGAGTTAAGAACAAAGTAAATAAATACGATACAGAAGTAATAGAAATAAATAAATACGTACACGCAAACAGATACGTACATACACAAGCATACGCAAAACCTTACCATAGGTATACAAAACCACGCACATATAAATATGTGTGTGTGTGTGTATGCTTGTGTACACATAAATAAATAATTATATAAACGTATATAAGTAAATAAATACGTATATAACAAGCGCACACACATACCCACATATAAATACACGAATGTTCGGAGACGTAAGTCAACTAAAACAAGAAGTACACATATACACACACCCACCATACGTACGAACCTGCATACTCACGCAGACTCAAAACTCTCGTATACCCAAGCCAAACCCTAAATACCAGAATATATAAAAAATTATACGCCATAACAATCAAATATACGTACGAGAAGGTATACATACCTTCACAAAACATACGGGTAATATATACTTACCTATGCAAATAAGTAAAGGAATAAACAAAACATATACTTAGCTCCCACATCAAGACGTAAAATATCCACGTATAGATCGTACTATCCGTTAGGGTATAACGTGGGGCTGTAATACAGGAAAGTTTTGTGCAATTTATGTTTACAAGCCGAAATTGCCTCAGATTTTTTGTTTAAGATGTGGTCTGTGGCGTAGAGTATTTCCAGGGCCTCAGCGGCGCAGAGGTCACTTGGTCTTTTATTTCCGTTATACGATCTAGCCCTAGCTAGGATCTCCCAGTGTAACTTATATTGGGTGTGGTTGTCTTTTAGACTCCAGATATAAGCTGAAAGTGACGTCATATTCCTTCTTAGAGGGTAACAAAAAGAATGGGTATGCATGTAAAGACGCTGCTTGAAACTATTGGCAGTTAACCCTATGTAGGCCCTACGGGACGTGGGTGTTACAACCTTACATTTGTAGACAATGTTACTAGAGAGGCATTTCCCGGATAGGGGGCAATCAGCCCGATTCCTACAATTACAGTTAGTACTAACTACAGGGTTGCACGTGTTCCTACGGCTAGGTAGTTTAGCTAAATTTGAAGCTGTGATGTTATGTGCAAGGTTAGGAGTCGTAGAATAAGAAATTTTAATAGTATTTCTATTAAAAATTTTACTATATTTATGTGTAGGGGTAAAATGCTTCGTAAATCGTTCTATTAAGGATTCTAACGCCGTGCACGTCCATTCCGACAAAACTGGCAACCTATATCAAGTTTGATTGTTATGGCGTATAATTTTTATATATT
>OZ024740.1:254113546-254116046 GCA_964016885.1 Eledone cirrhosa | reverse complement strand
GAAAAGTTGAATTGGCAGTGAGAAAATTGTAAACAGAAAGAAAGAAAGAGAGAAAAAAGAAAGAAAGACAGAAAACGAAGAAAAAGAAGAAGAAGAAGAAATGCATGGAACAAAATAGAGAGATGGAAAGATAGATAAAGAGAAGAACTTCATGTAAAGAAACAGATAGAGATATATATAGAGAGAGGAAATAGATAGAGATAGATATATATATAGAAAAATATGTAGTTGGACATCCGTTGAGTAAACGTATCAATGATACATTTATTTATTTATTTATTTATTTAGCTCTAGTATTAATGTAAGGGAGATATATGTGGTTAGGAGAGAAACCAGCAGTTATATAGAGAGAAAAATGAAAAGTAACCAGACATAGGCGAGGCATATAAACCCTATGTTTTAATGTAGAAGTATTAATATGTATAAATATGTATAAAAAATATGTATAAAAACCAGGCACTATATTGAAAATATCAGTATTCCTGAATGAGACACGTATCCATAATGTGTGATAAGTAATGATCTTATGTTTAGTTTTAAAAAATTCATATGTTTGTTTAGTTTTAAAAAATTCATATGTTTATATGATAACTACAAACATCGATGTGAATTTACATGATGCTATAAAAATTTAAGTATACACATATGTGTATATATATACACATATATATAGAGAGTCTATATTACTACTATTCTTGTCTTTACTCTACAAGATTATCTATCAAGCAGAAATAGAGAGCAGATTTCA
This sequence comes from Eledone cirrhosa, assembly GCA_964016885.1. Lineage (NCBI taxonomy): Eukaryota > Metazoa > Mollusca > Cephalopoda > Octopoda > Eledonidae > Eledone > Eledone cirrhosa. The sequence goes on along the minus strand of OZ024740.1, from coordinate 254,115,298 downwards.
ATATATTAATAAAAAATATATCAGAAACAAAAACCAAAAAACAACAATAATAATAATAATAATAATAAATAAATAATAATAAAATAGAAAACTAAAAAATATTACGAAAAAATATTACATATTAAAAATATTACATATTAAAAATAAAAATATTAGAAAATACTACAATAATAAAAATAAACCACAAAGATCAACCCTTCAAAATTAATTGACAATATATTGCCAAGTTCATTATAAGCATCAGAGTCGAAAACAGATAAAGCTAAAAATTATTTATCAAATCGCATCTAGCAAAAATCATTTCAAAAAGTTTAGGATGCCTATTTGGTCTACATGTGTTCTTATATTTAATATAGAAGTTTATCTAGTGTAACGTTTATTCGAAATATTTGGAGCATCAACTTTTAGGGTAGTTTAATTTTCCATGAAGAATGTTTAAATAAAAATAAAAAGAAAAAGAAGAAGAAAAAGAAGAAATCGAAAGATTTATCGGCTAGTTTCCCAAATACTTATAAATCAAACTAAATATACTACATTTTAAATTTAAATTTATATTTATAAGTTCAGTTTAATCTATGTTTGCAGCAACTGAATAAATTTGTCCGTAGATTAAGGGAATTTTTAGATTTTAGTATAAAGAATATCTCCTCTGCGCAGAGGTCACATGTCTCAGAGGATGAATTAAAAGGAATTCCTCTTGAGACTATATTCCAAGCCGTCGAATATCTAACGTTATCTAGCTTAAGTTGCCAGAGTACGCCTGATAGTGCCGTTGAAGATTTTTTGCTTGGATCTGTGAAAGAATTCTTGTGGTTATTATAGCGAAGTTTAAATTCCGTCGATGTGGAACCGACGTAGTTAAAAGAATTAGAATCAGTTTTAACATTACAATTGTATACTATATTTTTAACTAAGCAGTTGTTATTTAACGGACATTTAGATCTATCTCTACAGTTACATTTGTTAACTTGTATATTATTTATGCTATTATCACTAGGTTTTAAGTTCCTATTATTTATTGATATTAATATTTTGTGCTAAATTTTTGGTGGATGAGTAGGTTAATTTTATAGTATGTCTATTGAAAATTGAGTGATACCTATGTGTTCTAGGGAAGCGATTATCAAGAGCTTTAAAAAATAGTTTAGCGATGTGGGTTTTAATGTTTAGTGAGAAAGGGGGGGGGGGGGGGGGTAAACCAAATTATGTTCCTAGTTCTATTTCTTTTTTGGCCCTTGGAATTATTGTAATGCTTTCTATTATAGTTGTTAAGGTTGTTGCCGTAATTAAAATAGTTGTTATTTTGTTTAGTTTGTCTATCATTATCTATGTACATAATCTTATCAGTATATCCTGCTCTAGCTAACGCTTCATTGTAGTACTGGGCTTTTTTGTCGAAAATCTTTCTATTAGACGAGATTCTAGAGATACGTTTTTGAACAGAGTTTACTATAGTGTTTTTGACAGATCTGGGGTGGTTAGAGTTAAAGCTGACATAGTTTAAGTTTTCATTCAACTTGTGAAAAGGATAGTGAAGACATGTGTTGAGATTTAATGTTATATCTAGGAAATTGACTATTCTATGGTTGTTCTCAATTTCTATTTTAAGATTAAAGTAATTAAAAAATTGTGTAATTTGTTTACGTTTTCTATTTAGTTCAGAGTTATTATTATCAATAAGTAAAAGCATGTCATCTCTATATAAACCTCCGGTAGTACCGCATAAATAATATACAAGTTAACAAATGTAAC
>OZ024740.1:254080083-254102583 GCA_964016885.1 Eledone cirrhosa | reverse complement strand
TGTGTGTGTGTGTGTGCGTGTATATATATATATATATATATAAAATATTAAAAAAATAATGAATAAAACAATGAAACAGTTCCTTATATTAAACAAAAAAAGTTCATTATTTAACGATCGTTTCTAGGATATATATGTGTTAGAATTGGCATGCATATTCAACAGATCTATGTACAAAATTATACAAAATTATACAAACTATCAAAATTAAATATACATACCCAACACATATATATGCCGTCTTCAGAAATAATCAGAAATAATTTATTTCTGAAGACGGCATATATATGTGTTTGGTATGTATATTTAATTTTGATAGTTTGTATAATTTTGTATAATTTTGTACATAGATCTGTTGAATATGCATGCCAATTCTAACACATATATATCCTAGAAACGATCGTTAAATAATGAACTTTTTTTGTTTAATATAAGGAACTGTTTCATTGTTTTATTCATTATTTTTTTAATATTTTATCTTGACTCTGTATTCCGTTTATCTTTCACCGAAAGTGATTTTTCATTGCATCTCTTCTTTCCATGATATCCGGATTACATTGAGTTCTTCATACGGATTGGACACTACCGTAAACTCTTGGTAGATTTATCTACATATATATATATATATATATATTTCATTCCTTGTATTTTGATCATGCTTTATTTTTATTTTTATTTTTATTTTTATATTTTTTTCATTCGCACCGTTTCCTTTCGCTATATGTCTCTCCACCACTCCCTTACACACCCTTTGAACTCTGTTCCCACACACTTCTCACCTGAGGAAGGGCTTATGCCCGAAACGTCGTCCCCCACCAACACCCCACTCTCCAGAGCGTGAAATTAATAAACATTCGTTGTACTGCCTCTCTGTTTTGTCCCTGTTCAAATTTTTCCATTATATATATATATATATATATATAAAATATTAAAAAAATAATGAATAAAACAATGAAACAGTTCCTTATATTAAACAAAAAAAGTTCATTATTTAACGATCGTTTCTAGGATATATATGTGTTAGAATTGGCATGCATATTCAACAGATCTATGTACAAAATTATACAAAATTATACAAACTATCAAAATTAAATATACATACCAAACACATATATATGCCGTCTTCAGAAATATATATATATATATATATATGCAAAAGTTTTATTTAAGATTGTTGGGTTACAACGAGTAAATATTTTATAACTGATATAAAAGCACTCAACAGTTTCTGGAGTAGGTTTACGATATTAAACAAATGGAAACTATATTTATAAAACCATATTTATTTCGTTATATATATTTCTGGGATATCATATTAAAAATATGTTATGCCTTCCTCAGACAAAATACAATACATAAGCTGTTTTATAAATAATTAGTGACATACCTTGTAATAATGCAACTTCCTTTTAAAAAGTTGATTTGGTAGTGAAACTGTTATGATAGTTATATAGAAAGAAAACGAAGATGAGAAGAAGAAGATGAAGAGATGTATGTAAATAAAAAAGAAGATGAAGAGATGTATGTAAAGAGAAAAGAGATGTATGTAAAGAAAAACAACGGAGCGAGATAGAGAGACAAGGATAGAGAGAAATACATTGATGGTGAAAAAAACATAGTAGGCTGCTTTTTTACAGATGATCATCGTATATGTGAGAGGTTAAGGGAAGGGATACAGTTAGATTAGTGTATAGGAGAAAAAGAAAGAAAGATGATATATTTAAAATATATTAAAAATATATTATGTCTCATCCATTTGAATTATCAATTTTTATGAATTAGGCATTATAATGTAAATATCAGTATTCATGAATGAGACACATATCTATAATGTGTAAAAATTGACCACATGCTCAGTTTAAAAATTCTTATATATATATATATATATATATATATATATATATATATATATATATATATATATATATATATATAAAGATATATATATATATATATATATATATATATATATAAAGATATATATATATATATATATATATATATATATATAAAGGTGTGTTTTGGAAATATTAAAATATACTTTTCAGGTTGATAAAATCTCTTTTTAGACTATATGTATTGTTATCACTTATGAGCTTCCGTACTTGATATGAGGCAACTATATTGACTTGATTATATTTGTTCCAGTTAGACAACAACTACTATCGTGGAAAGACGCTTCGTCTCTACAACTCTTTCTTACATCTCACAATGGCATATCACTCAACACATATTGCTTTATTTATCCTGTTTTTAGCGATATTATGGCCAACTTGCCTGGCTGAAATGATCAAAGGGTCGGTGCCCCTAAATTCCGGCGTGTTTGATAAGGTAAGTTTAGGAATAAAATCGAAGAATTCTGTTGTTTGAATGAACGGAGAACCACACATTTAACAGTATTGGATCTTGTCTTCATACTTACCTACATTATTACAATTTATTTTGCCTGTTTTCACAATATTTCCAGTAAAAACAGAACTGTTTTTTTTTTTTTGATAGAAGGATCTCCCATGCCCTTTGTGCAACTAAATGTGTGGGTCTTTTCCGAACGCTTTTCTTTCCTTTATTACTGTAAATATCTGTATAGTCTTATTCGTTATTTAAATTTACTGAGGTAAGATTGTTTGTTTAAACAATTTGGTTCCGTTTCAAAATCTCTTTTCATATATAATGTGTCTGTGTATATGTGTATATATATACAAATGTATATATAATTGTATATATATATATGGGTGCATGTATATATATATATATCATACCTGTCGATTCTTCCCCTCGTGCAGGGAGATCTCCCACCAACTTTGAGGTGGATGAGTGACGTCTTCTCTTGTGAAAATGGTTATAGCTTTCATTATGTAAAATGTCCCCGTTTTGAGGAACTTTTTGCCACGATACACCACGATTGGGTTTTTAGAGGTTAGCAAGTCTGATATATATATATATATAAGCGTATGTGTATATATTTATGTGTGTGTGTGTATGAGTATATATATATATATATACATATATATATATATATATATATGTGTGTATGTATATATATGTATGTGTGTATGTATGTATGTATATATATATATATGTATATGTGTATGGTGTGTATATATATGTATGTCATGCTAGCCTGGAAGATGGACGTTAGGCGGTGATGATGATGATGGCAAAGGAGCTCTTAAGATTCAATGGCCATCCAAAATCACCGGGAGAGATGACCCCTTAACCTTTGTCAAGGCAGAATTCTAGAAGGAAAACTCTGATATAACACCTGCAACCCTGATGGTATCCAATGATGTTGACTTGTTCTTCTTTTTGGTAAATATCATCTTGGTTAAGAGAGTGGGACTGGCTTTGTGCAATACCTTTGCTCACTATAAAAGCTTCACGGCACAGGCATTGATTTATATCTGGATATCTCTCAGCACTTTTCCTCACATGGTACCATGGGCCCAGCACTATGTGTCAATAATTGTCACAAGTGTAGTGTTTGTACCAGAGTTTTCAAGTCGCTGGCTGGACTAAAAAGTCACACTCGTTCAGCGCATCGGTAAGGGTTCTCCTAGATGGATATAAAGTAGTGGCCGTACTCGAATACGAGTTGGCAGCCACCATATATATATATATATTTATGTATGTATGTATATATATATATATATGTATATATATATATATATATGTATATATATATATTTATGTATATGTATATATATATTTATGTATGTATGTATATGTATATATATATTTATGTATGTATGTATATGTATATATATATTTATGTATGTATATGTATATATATATTTATGTATGTATATGTATATATATATTTATGTATGTATGTATATGTATATATATATTTATGTATGAATGTATATGTATATATATATTTATGTATGTATATGTATATATATATTTATGTATGTATGTATATGTATATATATATTTATGTATGTATGTATATGTATATATATATTTATGTATGTATATATATGTATATATATATTTATGTATGTATATATATGTATATATATATTTATGTATGTATATATATGTATATATATATTTATATATGTATATATATATTTATGTATGTATATATATATACGCATGTATGTATATATATGTATATATATATTTATGTATGTATATATATGTATATATATATTTATGTATGTATATATATGTATATATATATTTATGTATGTATATATATATATACATATGTATGTATATATATATATACATATGTATGTATATATATGTACATATATATATATTTATTTATGTATGTATATATATATATATATATATTTATTCTGGTTTGATTTCTACAGCTGGATGCCCTTCCTAACACCAACCTCATTTACAGTGAGTCCTGGGTGCTTTTTTCCGTGGCGCCTACACGTCCACTTTACAGTGTGGGCTGGGTGCTTTTTTGCCGTGGCACCTCCACGACCACTTTGCAGTGGGAGGGTGTGGGAGCATATTGTCTATATGCTTCAGCTTGTACCCATGGGAGGTTGGGTACTCTGTATTACTGCGTGACGCAAGAGGTCACGGTCGTGTCATCGCCTTTGAGAGGTTTAATTGGGTAAGGTCGGCTTTTATCACCTCATCCCAGGTCTTCTTGGGTCTCCCCACTCCGGGGCTTCCATTGACTTCTAGTGCTCTGCACCTTTTTATGCAGCTGTCATCCTTCATACGCATCACATGTCCATACCACGCAACCGCCTCTCCTGCACACAGCATTTGATTCCTCTTATGCTCAGTCTCTCTCAATTCATTTATGCTTTGTCGTTCGCGTATATTACTATTACACATCCATCGGAGCATGCAGGCTTCGTTTCTTTCTAATCCACGTAAGTCTTCCACCATCAGCGCCCAGGTCTCACTACCATGCAACATCGCTGTTCGGATACATGCATCATACAGTCTGCCTTTCATTTTGAGGGAAAAGCCTTTTGCAGCTAGCAGTGGCAGTAGCTCCCTGAACTTCTTCCATCCCGTTCTTACCCTAGTTATTGTACTTTCTGAACACCCACCTCCGCTGCTAATTCGGTCACCTAGGTAGCAGAAGCTGTCTACTGTTTCTGCAGAGCCCTCCCAGAGATTGGTGGTACTTGTTTTCTGTGGCTGTTTGCTGCTTGCTGTCCCAGCACAGCTGCTACATGTGAAGCCTACATTCTTAATTAAGCCTCTTGAGATCCCGCTACATCTCTTGTGTACCCATTGTTTGCATTTGGGGCAGAGAATGGAGTTCCTACCTACACCTTTTCTACATACCGAGCAAGGCCATTTCCCTGAGGGGATCTGGGTTGTGTTTTCTCGTCTACTTACAAGGACCTTAGTCTTTGTCAGGTTGACTTTGAGACCCTTTCTTTCTAGTCCTTGCTTCCAAGTTTGGAATTTCTTCTCTAGTTCTACCATAGATTCAGCTATAAGTGCGAGGTCATCTGTATACAGGAGTTCCCATGGGCATCCAGTCTTAAACGCCTCCGTTATTGCCTGCAGGACTATGATGAACAGGAGAGGGCTAAGAATAGAGCCCTGGTGGGCACCGACCTGTACGCTAAATTCCTCGCTATACTCATTGCTAATCCTAACTTTGCTGACTGCTCCCCTATACATATCTTGTACACCTTTCACAAGCCATTCATCTACTCCTAGTTTTCTAAGAGCCCACCAGATTATAGCACGTGGAACTCTGTCAAAGGCTTTCTCGAGATCGACGAATGCCAGGTAGAGTGGCTTACTTTTAGCTAGGTACTTTTCCTGTAACTGCCTCACAAGGAAGAGGGCATCACTTATAGTCATCTAGTTTCACCCGGTCCCTAATCAACTGTGCTATAACTCTTTTTGTTACTTTCATGAGCTGGTCCATCAGCTTTATACCTCTATAGTTTCCTCTATCTAGTGCATCACCTTTACCTTTGTAGCAGTTGACAATGATGCGACTGCACCAATCTTTTGGTATGACACCTTCTAATAATACCTGGTTAACAATATGTGTGGTTATAGTGTGACCTACTGACCCAGATGCCTTCAGCATCTCGGCAGCTATACCTGATGGACCGGTTGCCTTCCCCATCTTCATATCTTTGATTGCCTTACTTACTACGCTGCTGCTGACTTGTACTGCTGGCCCCTCTATAGGGTCTACTTGGGGTAGGGTCTCTTCTTCCCATGCATTCTCCTCATTTAGTAATCTATCATAATGACTCTTCCATGCATCTTTCTTCTCAGCACTTGTGAGGGCAAGCTCACCTTTATCATTCTGGATACACTTCTCTCAAATGACATCACAATTCTCTCTGACACACTGCCTCGCAATCTTGAACACCTCCTGTTTCTGGTCCTCACGTTGCAAAACATGCTTGAATTTTCTATCCTCTGCTTCCCTCCTAGCTAAGTATACTTGTCGCCTAGCTTTCCTCTTGGTCTCTATGTAATGTACCCTGCTCCCCCCATTCTTCCATTCTTTCCAGGCCTGTCTCTTGGCCTTAACTGCCTCATCTACCTTATTGTTCCACCACCAAGTCACTCTCCTCCTGCTTGAGGTCTTACTCCAGCCACAGACCTCATCCGTCGCCTCTAGTAAGTTATTTTTTAGGAACTCCCAGTTATCTTCTACATTGAATGTCTCTATCTGTTCTTTTTTACTGTCGTAGGCGTTGAGTAAAATATCTTTAAATCTGTTACTGGTTGAGGGGTCTTTCAGCTTCCAGATCTTTCTTCTCCAGGTTGGCCTCTGTTTCCAGGTTCGTCTAGTTCTGACTGAGGTCGCAGACAACTAAGCTATGTTGGGATGTACATTCTTCACTAGAGAAGGCTTTTGTGTTTACGACCGTCCATCTGTCACGTCCTCTGATGAGGATAAAATCTATCTGACTAGAGTGCTCCCCTGATCTATAGGTGAACAGGTGGTTGTCGGGTTTTTTAAAGTTTGTGTTACATATCGACATGTCATTGGCGTCGCAGAATTCTAGAAGTCTGAATCCTTCCTCATTTCTTGTGCCAACCCCATGGCCTCCATGTACTCTATTGAAGCCGTCGCAGTGCTTACCTACGTGTCCGTTAAAATCTCCTGCGATGATTAGGAAGTCATTGTCGTCTGTTAGAGCAGTAGTGTGCATTAGGGACTCGTAAAACCTATCCTTAAGTTCGTCTGGCAGCCCCGATTGGGGTGCGTAAGCTGATATTATTGTGGTAATTGTTTTATTCAGGACTAGTCTGAGTTTAATGATTCTTGCATTTACCCTGTACACTGAGATAACTTTATCTACCCACTTGTCAGCTAGTAGTATACCTACACCACCCATCCCATCGTCATTTCCCACCCAGAAAAATTTGTAGCACCGACTTTTTCCTACAAGGACTCTAGCAGACTCTCCTCTCCATCTAGTCTCTTGCACACAGCATACATCAATTTCCTTTCGCTCTAGCATTTCTACGATTTCTCATGCTCTTCCCTTCATTGAGCCTACATTGATGGTACCAACTCGGAGTTTTGGGCATTTGTCGACACTCGTAGAGAAGGGTCTCTGGATTGGCGCTTCACATGGGTGCTTGGTAGCTCGCAGATTCCTATTTCACCTATTAATTCAGAGTTGCTCAAATTTATTCTCAGCTCATCCATCCATAACGGTAGGAAAATTGAGGGCTAGAAGAACAGTGGTGGTGGGATATGGCAGGGTGTGTTGGGCTGGGACAGGGGAGGAGAGAGTTAGTTAGGTAGCAGTAGCAGAAGAAATGGCATGCTGAGGTTTGATTGGTCGAATAGGCTATGGTGGTGTGAGGGGGTGGGTGGGAGGGAAATTGTGAGGTAGGGAGAGAGGGTCGCCGTCAAGATGGATGACTGGAACGAAGCCAAATCAACTCTAGTGATTCATTTTAGCCTTTCAGAATCGAGTGTCTTATCTCTTCAATAGCTTCAAGATGAGTGAGGTGGAATGGTGAAGAGGGAACGGGAGGTAATGGGTGGCCATCATAGAGAGAAAGATAGAAAGGAGGGGTAGCCATCATAGAGAGAGAGGGTCGCCGCATGGCAAAGTAACCGATAGAATACATCAACAATAATATTAATAATAATAGCCAGTCATGGCCTGTAGCCTTTGATGGAAAAATAGACAGAGTGAGCATGGTAGAGGAAAAATAGACAGAGACAGAGTCAGCATGGTAAGAGAATAACAAAGTTGATGTATGAGGTAGGGAGCTGAAATACCTTCGTAAAATTTGTATGGATGGATGACTGGAACGTCTGTATGTATGTATATATATATGTATGTATATATATATATGTATGTATATATATATATGTATATATATATGTATGTATGTATATATGTATGTATATATATGTATGTATCATCATCATCATCATTTTACGTCCGCTTTTTTCCTGCTTGCAAGGGTGGGACGAGAACTGATACTGGCTTGATTTCTACAGCTGGATGCCCTTCCTAACACCAACCTCATTTACAGTGCTGGGTGCTTTTTTGCCGTGGCACCTCCATGACCACTTCTACAGCTGAGTAAACTGGAGCAATGTGAAATAAAGTGTCTTGCTCAAGGAAACAACCCATCACCCGGTCTGAGAATTGAACTCACAACCTTTCGATTGCAAGGCCAATGCTCTAACCACTAAGCCATGTGCCTCTCTGTATATATGTATGTATATTTATATATGTATATATATGTATGTATATATATATATATGTATATATATGTATGTATGTATATATATATATGTATGTATATATAAAATTGAAAAAGTGGAGAATAACATGGTTAACAGTACAAAAAAGGGGATTTATTTACAGTCTAACAATTGTTTTACTCAAAGTTGTCTAAAAATTGCTAAACACTGAAAGCAGTGCCACTCAATTTTAAATACGATGTTAGCTCTATCAGATCTTCGGAAACTGTTAAAAAAATATATATGTAACCGGCAAATTTACAAATTCAAATTACATCATTCATCATCATCATCATTTCATTTTACGTCCACTTTTTCCCTGCTTGCAAGGGTGGGAGAGGAACTGATGCTGGCTTGATTTCTACAGCTGGATGCCCTTCATAACACCAACCTCATTTACAGTGAGTGCTAGGTGCTTTTTTGCCGTGGCACCTCCACGACCACTTTGTAGTGGAATGATAGGGACCCCAATCCCTAGCATCTCATTTCTACAGCTGAGTAAACTGGAGCAATGTGAAATAAAGTGTCTTGCTCAAGGAAACAACACATCACCCGGTCTGAGAATTGAACTCACAACCTTTCGATTGCAAGGCCAATGCTCTAACCACTAAGCCATGTGCCTCCACCATCAATAATAATATTAATAATAAAGATATAGAGAGAAAAGGAGGAAGAAAGGGCGATAGATACAGTAAAGAAAGAAAGGAAAGAAGAAGGAAAAAGAGAAAGAAGAAAAAGGAGAAATTATTATAGATCGAAATATAAAGAGAAGATATATAAAAGACGATGGTAGATAGAGGAGAGACAAACATAAGTTGAAATAACGTAGGATCGAAAGAAGAATAGAGGGCTAAATAAATGAATAAACGTTAATACATGAATAAATGTAAATAAAAATAAAAATAGATATATAAAAAATATATTAAAAAAATATATAAAAAATTGATAAATAAATAAATAAATAATTAATAAATTATATCTAATGTTATATAAAATGGTATAAAATGTGAAAAATGAAAAATAAAAATAAATACATAAAAGGAGTAAAAATGTGCGAAGAATATTTAAACATTAAAATTATTGAGAATGTTTTTTGAGAATTGTTGAAATATATGGAGAGATAATAAGGTGAAAATATGATAATGTTAAATGTATTTATGTGTGTATTGGTTATTTTAATAAATAAATAAATTAATTAGTTATATTATATGATAAAATAAAATGAGAGAGATGAAATAAATTTAGGGAGAGAAATATAAAGATACAGAGTGAAAAATAGAGATATATAAAATAAGAATGTAAATAATGTATGTATATATATGTATATATATATATATATATATATATATATATATATATATGTATATATATGTATGTATATATATATATATATATATATATACAGGGTGCAGACAATATTTGTTCGCAAGATTACTGTCTAGGAAAAATTAACACAGTAGTTTTATTTTTTAAGATATATTTATCAAACTTGGGTCAGTTTGTCTTCATGACTTGTTCTTTTGATCTCACTCGATAAACCCGCCATTGGCTTTGATGACGGCCTCGGAACCGGCTACAGGCCTTCGTCACTGTCCCGACTTAGACCCCTAAAGGCACTTGTGATCCTGGCCTTCAGATCGTCTTTCGTATTGCAGCTAGCTCTGTTGGTGTCTCATTCCACTGCGCCTCACACAAAGAAGTCGAGGGGGTTGCAGTCAGGCGAGCTGGGAGGCCAGATGTCAGGTGAAGTGTGGTCGACGAAGTTCTCTGACAGCCAGGCTTGGGTCTTTCGGCTGGAATGGCAGGGCGCTGAGTCTTGCTGCCACACGTACGGCCTACCTGCAGCTACCTGGTCGATCCAGGGCTTTACTACCTCGCTCAGAACGTGGGTGTAGCCATCGGTGTTCAGCTTGAGGCCCTCAGGGAAGAAGTGAGGTGGCATGACGACACCTAAGACCAATGTTGTTGCTCGAAACTTTGTCTGCATGACTCTGGGCACGTCTTTGGATGAGACAGCGATCCACCTGTTGTTCTGGGAGTTGATCTTCATGTCTGGCTCCAGTGGGTGTTTGAACTTGTTGATCAGCTTCTTTGCGTGCTTCAGTCGCTTTTCTTGCATTGCGTTTGACAGAAATTGTCCTTTCCTCATCTTGTATGAAACATAGCGAATGTCTTCATGTACCACCAGCCTAATGAGCTTTTCATCCACGCCTTTCTCCCTTACAATGGCAAGCATCGACTTGCTAGGTTCATTGTTGATGATATTCTGACATTCAGCGACGAACTCGGGAGTTCTGAAGGCGTCAGATCGTCGATCATGTGTTTTCCTCTCTGATGTTGCTTTGTAGTCGAATCCTGAATGTTCCAATTTTTTTCTGACCTTTTCCACCATTCTCCTGCTGACGCTGAGAAAGTCTGAAATTTGCTTATTTGTCCTCCCGGCACGGATTCCAAGAAGAAATCCGTGTCTCTTCCACAAATTTGGAGGTTCAAAATTATTCATAATCAATTATTCTGAAAATAAATAATGGAAATATAGTCACTGTTTTTATGAAGACAAGAGTGACAACGGAAGTAAAAAAAATTTGCATAAAATTAGCAGTTGAAAATTGCGAACAAATATTGTCCACACCCTGTAATTATATATTCGTGTACAGATATTTTTGCATACACAATAACAAAATATAACCAAAAGTATTAATTTCGCAATAAAGTATTGATTTTCTTCGTACAGAAAAAAACCCTGATAATCTACGACAAATTTTTTTATACGCACAAAATGTAGACACTATCCCGAGGACGAGGTATTCCATACTTCTCTGTACTGTTTCAGAAAGGAGGGATAAACATGTCAATCTATGTTTAGAATCCCGAGCAATGCCGGGCCACTCTGCTAGTATATAATAAAATAAATACGGTTTTATAAAGATAATTTCCATTTATTAATATTATTGATATTATACTCCAGAAGAAAAATTGTAGAGTGCTTCTAATCAACAAATTAACTCATTGCTTATGTATGTATATATATATGTATTTGTATGTCTGCATAATGCAAATGAGGGAGTAAGAGGGGAGAGAAAGAAACAGAGAGGCAAAGTGAGGAAGCGGCTCTTTACTTCTCCTCCTCCATCTCCTCATTCATCACAACGTTTTTCGATAGAGGGAGAAATGTAAATAGTGTGACTAAGTTAGAAAGAGAGAGCGTGAAAGAAACAGACAGATTAAAAGAGAGTGAGAAAGTATGTGTGAGCGAGAGAAACACAGAATGAGAAAAAGAGTGAAGAGAGAAAGAAACACAGAGAGAGAACAAGTTTCTATAAAAAAAGAGAGGGGGATAGAGGGAGAGAGATGCTGTGTGTTTGATACTGTATGTATATGTGTCAATGTAGATACATATGTGTGTGTGGAAATAAGAGTTCCTTAATTCTCTTGAGCCACCTGGAACTCCTCCACGTTTTCTGAAGGTAGGAGTCCCAATAATGCTTCTAAGAAATTTAAATCCTCCTAAATTGTGCGATGAGACAAGGTTGATTATGAAGACATTATCACCTAATGTGACAGAAGCTACCATCATCACTGGATGTGCCTTTGGGGAAGATGCTTTCATTCCAAGAATTCCAATCAAACCAACAAACATACCATTTGAGTTCAAACGAACACAATTCCCAGTGCAACTTTGCTTTGCAATGTCTATTAATAAAGCTCAAAGTCAGATTGAAATCTACTGGCTCGCACTTAATTGAGCCTTGCTTTTCTCATGGTCAACTTTATGTTGGTTGCTCCAGAGTGGGTACAAGACTTATTTGTCTATGCTCCAAAACAGAAAACAAATAATGTTGTTTACCCAGAAGCTCTTATGTAATTTCCTTCAACATATGTGATAGAATTTATCTCCCTTCATAACAGTGGTAAATTTTGTATTTTCGTTTTTTTATTATTTTGTTTTTATTATTTATTTAATTATGAAATCAGAATTAATTTCATCATGTATCCCAATTGAAGAATAAATGGAATTTAGAGGAACAATTTCATTCCCGGGCAATGCCGGGTACCTTTGCTAGTATATATATATATATATGTATATATATAATAAAATAAGAGTAAATAACCAATTTAGACTTATATCATAATTTTACTCTACTTACGTTTCAATGTATAACAGCTGGCCATACCTCAATATATATTGGGCATTAGTTTGTTGGTCTACATATCTTCAGGAATACAAATATAGCTATAAGCATCAACATATGTTGATATTTTTTATGTGTTAGTGAATGTAAGTTTGAATGTGTGTACTGTATATATCTACATTGAAGTTTATTTTGTGTGTGTGTGTAAAGTATCTGGCAGTGTTTGTGTATGTCTGTGAGATGTGTGGATATGTATGTGTGAGTGTATGATTAAATTTTAATGTGTGTATGTTGAAGTTTATATTGTGTAGATGTAAAGTATCTAACTGTGATTTGTATGTAAGAGTTTATATATTAACGAGTTTGTGACATGGAATAGAGGAAGTATGTTTAGTGTGTGTTAGAGAGTATATGACACAGCAGACTATAGGAAGATGGGTGGGGCATTAAGGTGAGGGGGATGAAAGATTTTTAAAGAAAATATAAGTTGCTGTTCTCTATGCCAGCGTGAGTCGGAGGGTCTGGCACAATGTGCAAGCACAAAGACACTGAGGTGGCATGTGAAATGGCCAGTGGATCGAAAATGTTGGGAGATTGGAGTCGGGTTGTCAACCCAAATGTCCTGAAGGTGTTCAGTAAATCTGTCAGCCAGATGATGGTCAGTTTGACCAAGTTAGATGGTGTTGCACAGAGTACAATGGAGCCCTTCTGACTCTCTATGTTTCCCTAGCTCTTCTCATACAACATAATTACCAGGTTGGTAATTATGTCGCTTTATACTACTGAATCCGTTTCCATTCTGCACCTTCCAGTTTCTTCCAATGATCATCATTCCTCTATTTCTTTTACAGAGATTTTCTTTATATATATGTATATATAGTCTGGAGTCTGGAATTAGCTGCCGAAACAGCAAGAGCTCAGCTGTTGGGCTCCAACTCTTTTTAATATATATATATACACACATGATAAAACTGCTGTTATAATCAGTTTCATGTTGTTTAGAAGTGGAGTACATATGTGTTATCCTGATAACATACTACAACAATAGCAGTAACACGTGTTCATTTATTAATGATTTTATCAGGGTTATTGTTCTTGATATAATCTTTTATTACAAAATACATTTATAATATCGCTGTCATTTATATGGTCATTTTCCAAACTGTTATAGGTTAGATGCATTGTCACGGTCCGAGATAAAATATGGTTGGATAACCACATCTTGCTCATACATTCCATATTTTGGTATGGTTTTTACAGCTGGATGCCCTTCCTAATGGCAACCATTTTACACAGTGTACTGGGAGCACCAGCTGTATCTGTTGGAAAGGATTGTTTCTGACAGTACCTACTGGAAGGAGTGTTTGAGGACTCTGCCCCCATGCCCCTTTCAGGAATAAGTGGGCAAAGCATGTATATATCATAATGTTTTTTACTTTTGGCACAAGGCCAGCAATTACCCAGTGCATTACTGTTACTTTATTTTATCGACCTCGTAAGGATGTAAGGATGAAAGGCAAAGTTAACCTCGGCAGGATTTGAACTCAGAATGGCAAGGGCCGTAACTCTATGTATATATCGTAACACATGTATATATCATAATGATTTCTAATTTAGGCACAAAGCCAACAATTTGTGGGAAGGGCTAAGTTGCTAAGTTGCTTATAGTACTTTATTTTATCGACTGCCAGAAGTATGAAAGGCAAAGTTAACCTCAACAGGATTCGAACGCAGAACGTTTATATCATAATGATGAAAAGAGAGAAATGTTGGGGGGGAACTTTAAATGCTTGGCTAGATGATATATAATTTCTTTGGCCACAAACCCAGGTGTTGCTTCCCAGAACACAGGAGTAGAAGATGAATAAATACTAGGCACTGACTGTGCAGGAAGCTGGAATAAATACCACAAGTCATTTTTCCCTACTCAACTCACTGTCGAATATATCCTTTCTTTTCAAAGACAGTTGTATGATTTAGGGAAGATTTGGCTGTTACTTTTAGCTACTTCAGTACACATGAAGAGGCTTCCATGCTGGCTCCTTGTACTGCCTGGTACATATACCATCAGCTACAGCATGATCTGACTAGGTTACTAAATTAACAATATTGTAATATTTAAAAATAACTTTATTACAATCCATTTTATCAGCTTCACTTTGATTTAACTGGGCCACTGGATTAAGTAATGTCACAATACCTTTGTTATCACAACCATCTCCATGTATGTAAACTGGTTTAATTGGTTGTAGTGTAGATTGTTAATGGCAGTTGTGCTGGAGTCATGATAATATTTTCCCAAACACTCTGTAAAGTGGCTGGTGTTAAGTAGGGCATCAAGCTGTAGAACCCATGTTCCCAGTACATGCTGTAAAGTGGTTGGTGTTAGGAAGGGCATCCAGCTGTAGAAACCATACTCTCAGTATATGCTGTGAAGTGCTTGGTGTTAGGAAGATCATCCAGACTTAGAAACAGGTGTGTATGAGCAAGGTGTGGCCACCTGACAAGTGTAGCCATAATACGTAACAACTTGTGTAACCTATGCAAGCATGGAAAATAGATGTTAAAGAATGATGATGATGTGGAAAAAATGAGTACCAGCAATAACTGGAAGGGCGGTGGGTTAACCCTGTGATGACACTGGTGTCAAGTTGTATTGACCTTTGCTTTTCCCTTGGACAATATCAGTGGTGTAGAGAGGGGTGACTAGCATGGATGACTGATGATCTTCCACAAAACACCTTGCCCAAACTTTGTACTTTGGAGAAGAACTTTCTAGATGGAAACCCATGGCTAGTTATGACTCAAGGGTGCTTATTATTGTAGTATGTAGAAAGCAACTCTATAATATTACATCATCATCGTTTATGCTCCATTTTACCATCATGGCATGGGTTGGAGAATCATTTTTTAAGGAAAATGTTTACAACTGGATGCCCTTTTCGATGGCAACCCTATAGTAGGTTCCATGAGTCTTATGACATGTAAGTTTAAGTTTTTCAGAATTAAGGTTTGATTACTTAGTGTGAAATAAAAGAATATATGAATTGTATGGGTGGTGTATATAGACAAACAATAAAGATATTGATTTTGAGAGGAAAGTATGATAGATATAAGAAAGTTTGATAAAACAAAGGTGGCTATATAGATGAGTATATGTCTTCTCTGAACATTCTGAAACGAACCTTACCACCTGTTACTTCTGATTTGATTGTGATCCTTACCAAGCCTTTCATCAAATATGTCATTCATTTGGTTGCAAAGAAAGGAAGTTTTCATCATTATTAAACATGCCACCACATGTTGTTAGTGCAAGTAATTCTCATAATATAAGTAGTATTATAGGCTATAGAATTTCTGAAGCCATTGTTGTTTCCTTAGAATATAAATGTTAGAATCTGAAAAAATATTATTTTGGTATGATGTGCTATGTGTACCAAGTTTCGCCTAGGTAAACATAAGAGAAAACCATGATCTGTGACAAAAAAGAAAAAAAAAACAGTAAAAAATCTTCTAGATTCACCAGATTCTTTGTTTTACTGTTCATGCATAGTATATGAAAATTTCTAGGTGTTTCCACTTGTGAACAACCTACATATAACTGTCCATCGGTAAAAACTGATTTTCTCAGATTGAATCCTACAACTTTGAGACTCTGACCCTGAGCTTTATTTATGGTCATAGCAAAACTGGCTCTAACAGGTAACTGCAGTCTTAAGAATTTAAATGGCAGCTCGTTAGAGAAAGGGCTCAGAAGAATCTTGGGAATAAATGCATTTTCTCCTTGATGATTGCCTCCAAGAATACAGACCTCTAGGAGATGGTTGCTTTTCTGCCTGACTGTAAAGCGTGTGTTATTGCATAGACGTGAAGTTCCAAAATTCCAACCTCTACTTAATGGACTAAACTTCGGACTAAACTAAAACTAGAACGAACCAAAACCAAATCCCTGTTTCTCTAAAGAATTACCTCCCTTACACCCTACCTAATCCTTTTTTTAATATAAATTGTATACCCTTCTCACCTACTTGACCACCCTGAATTACCTCCCCCTGCATATTAACTCTCTAAAAAGGGAAATCATATCAAACCCCAGACTACCATTTGCCTTCAACATGGATCAACTAAGCACTCTTGCCATAATAACACATTTTGAACTGCTTATCTTCAAGAACTATGCCTGTAAATAATATTATTTTTTATTTCCCATTACCCTATTATACTCCACATTAACCCCCTTTTTTTTCTTTTTTCTTTTCACTTCAAAAACCTTGTTTGTAAATAACATTATTCTTTCTTCACCATGTTCAACATCACCATTTTACACCAATACATATTCCCCCCTTTTGATAATGCATAAAATGCTGAAACTGGTAATAGACAATTATTAAATATATAAATAAATTAATTAACTAATACCTTAACACTTCACACAAAGTAAAATATTTTGTTTTAAACATTTTCTAACCCAGAAAAAAATAAAAAGGAAAAAAATATATTTTTCTTCCTAATAATCGTCTTTTTCTCCCTATTTTCATATATATATATATATATATATATATATATATATCCCAACTCATGTGCCCCATCTCCACATTTTATTATTATATATATATAGACACATACTTATATATAGACACACACACATATATATACACACACACATATATCATTCCATTCCATTTTATGTCCGCTTTTCCCTGTTTGCAAGGGTGGGACGGGAACTGATTCTGGCTTGATTTCAACAGCTGGATGCCCTTCCTAACACCAACCTCATTTACAGTGAGTGCTGGGTGCTTTTTTGCCGTGGCACCTCCACGACCACTTTGCAGTGGAATGATAGGGACTCCAGTCCCTATCATCTCATTTCTACAGCTGAGTAAACTGGAGCAATGTGAAATAAATTGTTTTGTTCAAGGAAACAACACATCACCCAGTCCGAGAATCGAACTCACAACCTTTCGATTGCAAGGCCAATGCTCTAACCACTAAGCCATGTGCCTCCATTATATATATATATATAATTTTATCCCAGGTTCAATCGGTAGTAAACACAGTAAGTAAGGTACTCAATACAAAGCAGAGTATAAATATTTAATATAGAAATGGCTTCTACAGGACTAGAACTGTCTCATTTGGGAGAAATCATCAGGAAGCCGACTGTTCCAGTAACATAGTGGTATTTATATCTTTTCACGTGGTAGGAGAGGGTGGTCATTAGTTGATGGATTTAAAAAAAGGGAATTCTTTAAAAACTATGTTTAGAGTAACAAAGGCAGAAAAAATTCTATAGACAGGTTCACACTGGGGGTGACACTCCTGGTTTTTAAGGTTCACTTAAGCTAACAATGGTTAATGGTCAATTGCCTAGAAACACATTCACAAACACTCACTCACTCATCATCATCATCATCATCATCAGGTTTAGCGTCCGTGTTCCACGCTTGCATGGGTTTGGACGGGGGTTTTCCCACTTGAGGCAAGAGTGGTTGTCTTGCTCGCATAGGACTGTCTGGCGGGTTTTCTACAGTTGGATGCCCTTCCTAACACCAACCACATTTACAGTGTGGGGCTGGGAGGTTTTTACTGTGTTGCCTACACGGCCACATTACAGCGTGGACTGTCTGGCGGGTTTTCTACAGCTGGATGCCCTTCCTAACACCAACCACATTTACAGTGTGGGGCTGGGAGGTTTTTACCGTGTTGCCTACACGGCCACATTTACAGCGTGGACTGTGTGTTTTTTTTGTCGTGACACCTACACGATCTCATTTGTTTCGGCCTGGATGTTGTGGGACCAACATAACTGTACATTGAAAGGGGCGGTGTGGATGGGGTGGAGGTGGTGGGACGGGGGGGGGGTGTTTTGATAGAGATGCCTACTGACTGTAGTAGGTTTTTACTTTGTATTTAGGTAAGGCGGGTCTTCTCTATTACTGAGTACCGCCAAAGGTCTCGGTCCAGTGACATTGTCTTGGAGAGGTGTAAGCGTGTGAGGTCGGAATTTATCAGCTCGTCCCATGTTTTTCTGGGTCTGCCTACTCCGTGGCTACCGTCTATCTTTATTGCCCTGCACTTTGTTATACAGCTGTCGTCTTTCATGCGCATCACGTGACCGTACCAACGTAGCCTTCTCTCGAGTAAACAACATCTGATCCCTCTTATTTCTAATTTTTTCCTTAGTTCGTTTATGCTTTGCCGTTCACGTATATTACTATTGCACATCCAGCGGAGCATGCAAGCTTCGTTCCTCTCTAGTCTGCGTATATCCTCTGCACACAATGCCCAGGTCTCACTGCCATGCAGCATTGCTGTTCGTATGCAGGCATCGTATAACCTGCCTTTCATTTTTAGGGAGAACCCTCTAGCGGCTAATAGTGGTATAAGCTCTCTGAACTTTTTCCATCCAGTTCTGACTCTAGCTACTGTACTTTCAGAGCACCCTCCCCCACTGCTGATTTTGTCACCCAGGTAACGGAAGCTGTCCACTATTTCTATAGAACCCTCTGCGCAGTTGAAGGAGCTAGTATTTTGTGGGCACTTGCTGCTACTTATTGCACCAGACACATACTTATATATAGACGCACACACATATATATACACACACATACACACAAATATACACACATACACACAAATATATATATATGCATGAATTTGAAACAAATATTGTTATATTTGGGGAGGGTCATATTGTAATAATATTGCCAGAATAATAATAGAACACACTCACTGTTTGGTTGGTTTTCGCTTCTGTATCTTTTATATCTCCATAGATATAAATATATATATAGTCTATCAAAGTTCTTTCGTTGCACATCTGCAACATCATCAGTGGTACTATTAAGTAAATATACACAGTAAATATAAAGCAGGCTTGGAAAGTATGGTGGGATAGGCGAAGTAGAGAAGACTATCAAGTGGCCAGGACGGAAGCTAGGAGACAAGCGTACTTCGCAAGAAGGGAAGCAGAGGAAAGAAAGTTCAAGCATGTTCTACAACGCGAGGACCAAAAACGTGAGGTGTTCAGGATTGCTAGGCAATGTGTCAAGGAAATCCGTGATATTGTCGGGGAGAAGTGTGTCCTTAATGATGATGGTGTACTTGCCATCACTGACGCTGATAAGAAGGTAGCTTGGAAGTGTCACTACGAAAGGCTACTAAATGAGGAGAATAAATGGGAGAAAGACAGTCTCCCCCACATCGATCCAATAGAGGGACCAGCAGTGTTAGTCGAAGGTAGTACAATAAGTAAGGCAATCAAAGATATGAAGACGGGTAAGGCGGCTGGGCCTTCGGAAATAGTTGCTGAAATGCTGAAAGCATCTGGAATGGTGGGACACACTATGGTCACCCGGATAGTAAACCAAGTCATACAGAATGGGGTTGTTCCGAAGGACTGGCGTAGCAGCATCATCATTAACTGCTACAAGGGTAAAGGAGATGCCCTAGATAGGGGTAACTATAGAGGCATTAAATTAATCGACCAGGTCATGAAGGTTACACAAAAAGTAATAGTGCAACTAATCAGAGAACGAATTGATCTAGATGAAATGCAGTTCGGGTTTGTGTCAGGTAAAAGTACCACTATTTCTATAGAACCTGTGCAATGGAATGAGGTAGTATACTGTGGGGACTTGCTGCTACTTATTGCACCAGAGCACCGGCCACATATAAAATCTATATTCTTAGTTTGCTTACCTGTGATCCCACTACATCTTTTATGCACCCATACATTGCATTTGGAGTTTCTGCCTACTCCTTTCCTACACACTGAGCATGGCCATTTCCCAGATGGGACCAGTGCCCTATTTTCCTTCCTACAAACTAGAACTTTAGTCTTAGACAAGTTAACTTTAAGGCCTTTTGATTCTAGGCCATGCTTCCATGTTTGGAATTTCTTCTCTAGTTCAGCCATTGATTCAGCTATGAGGGTTAGCTCATCTGCGTATAGGAGTTCTCACAGGCAGCCGGTCTTGAACTCCTCTGTTATAGCCTGAGGGGCAATAATAAATAGTAGGGGGCTAAGAACGGAGCCCTGATAAATACCAACTTTTACGCTAAACTCTTCACTATATTCGTTGTTAATTCTAACCTTGCTGACTGTTTCTTTATACATGGCTTGTATAGCTCTCACAAGCCATTCATCAACACCTAGTTTTCTAAGAGCCCACCAGATAATGGAGCGGAGGACTCTGTCAAAGGCTTTCTCCAAGTCAACAAAAGCTAAGTATAGGGGTTTACTAGGTACTTCTCCTGTAGTTGTCGTACAATGAAAAGAGTGTCTGTGGTACTTTTACCTGACACAAACCCGAACTGCATTTCATCTAGATCAATTCGTTCTCTGATTAGTTGCGGTATTACTTTTTCTGTGACCTTCATGACCTGGTCGATTAATTTAATGCCTCTATAGTTACCCCTATCTAGGGCATCTCCTTTACCCTTGTAGCAGTTAATGATGATGATGCTACGCCAGTATTTCGGAACAACCCCATTCTGTATGACTTGGTTTACTATCCGGGTGACCATAGGGTGTCCCACCTTTACAGATGCTTTCAGCATTTCAGCAACTATTTCCGAAGGCCCAGCCGCCTTACCTGTCATCATATCTTTGATTGCCTTACTTATTATACTACCTTCAACTAGCACTGCTGGTCCCTCTATTGGATCGATGTGGGGGAGACTGTCTTTCTCCCATTTATTCTCCTCATTTAGTAGCCTTTCGTAGTGACACTTCCAAGCTACCTTCTTATCAGCGTCAGTGATGGCAAGTACACCATCATCATTAAGGACACACTTCTCCCCGACAATATCACGGTTTTCCTTGACACATTGCCTAGCAATCCTGAACACCTCACGTTTTTGGTCCTCGCGTTGTAGAACATGCTTGAACTTTCTTTCCTCTGCTTCCCTTCTTGCGAAGTACGCTTGTCTCCTAGCTTCCCTCCTGGCCACTTAATAGTCTTCTCTACTTCCCCCATCCCACCTTACTGTTCCACCACCACGTTACTCTCCTCCTGCCTATAGGCCTGCTCCAGCCACCTTCAGCAGGTTAGCTTTCAGGAATTCCCACTGTTCCTCTATATTGTACGACTCTAATTGCTCTTCCTTACTGTCGAAAGCATCAAGTAATATGCTTTTAAATTTATTACTGGCTGTGTGGTCCTTTAGCTTCCATATTTTTCTCCTGAGGATAGTCCTTCTCTGTTGTCGAGTACGTCTTGTCCTGACTATGAGGTCGCTGACTATGAGTCTATGTTGGGAGGTGCATTCTTCATGGGGGAGGGATTTAGTGTTTACAACAGACACTCTGTCACGTCTTCTGGTAAGGATATAATCTATCTGACTGGCATGTTCCCCTGATCTATAGGTGATCAAGTGATTGTCTCGTTTTTTGAAGTTAGTGTTACTGATAGTTAGGTTATTTGCGTCACAGAATTCCAGGATTCTGGAGCCTTCCTCATTTCTACTACCGAACCCATGGCCTCCATGGATTCTGTCATAGCCGTCACAATGTTGTCCAACATGACCATTTAGGTCGCCAGCAATAATTATGTAGTCACTGTCGGCTATTTGGGAGATAGTGAGCATTAACAACTCATAGAATCTGTCTTTTATAATGCCAGGCAGTCCGGATTGGGGTGCATACGCAGATATTACTGTCACAGTAGTTCTATTTAG
>OZ024740.1:254072583-254075083 GCA_964016885.1 Eledone cirrhosa | reverse complement strand
TAGATATTCAATATATTAATAAATGGAAACTATATTTATAAAACCATAATTATTTATTATATATATTTCAAGGGCAACCAAGGTAAATTATGGTGCGCTTTCATCAGATAAAATACAAATTTGATTTATAAATAAATATTGACATACCCGCATGAACCTATATGCGGGTATGTCAATATTTATTTATAAAACAAATTTGTATTTTATCTGATGAAAGCGCATCTTAATTTGCCTTGGTTGCCCTTGAAATATATATAATAAATAATTATGGTTTTATAAATATAGTTTCCATTTATTAATATATTGTATATATATATAGTTTTGCGAGGTTTTTGATATGAAATCGTGTGTCGAAACAAATATTGTTATACTTGGGGAGGGTCATATCGTTGTAATAATATTGCCAGAATTAATAACATAACACACTCACTGTTTGGTTGGTTTGTATCTTTTATATCAGTTAATTTATTCGGTCCTCAATTGACTGACCAACGGTCAAAAATACTGATATAATATAGACACAAACACATATATATAGTCTAACAAAGTTCTTTCATTGCACATCTGCAACATCGTCAGTGGTGCTATTATGTTTCCTCCTATTGTATTGTATGTCTACGCCATCTTTATTTAATCTTTTTATTTATTTATTTTTGTCTTCTCTGCGCATGCGTTTGCGTGTGTGTATAGTGTTTGATGTGTGTTCGTGTTTGGGTGACTGTGTTTTGGTTATTGTATTCTATCTTAGTTTACTAGTGTGTGCTTATATGTATTTGTTGTTATTGTGTTTGTGTATGTATTTATTTATTTATTTATATTTCTCTTAGGTCAGTATTGTTTGTTTGGGTTGTGTTGTTATTCCATTCATTTTTTCTGTTTAGCTTTGGCCTTCTAAGTTCTATTTCACTTGCCTCTCTGATTTGCCTATCTGCTGGGTTATTTCTATGTTTAGATATTATTTTAATTTCTATGTTGTCTATGTTACCGTCGTGTTGTTGTCTGGCATGTTCGTATAGTACTGAACCGTTTTTTCGTCCTTTTAGTTCCCCCCAGTGTTGGTCTATCCTTTCACCTATGCTACGAGCTGTCTCGCCTATGTATGTTGTTGTCATGTTTCTGCAAGTACCCTCTGTACATCTTATGCTATAGACTACGTTTCTAGTTTTACAGTTTATCCGGTGGTTTACTCTACATATAATACATTTCCTATTAGTACAGTGGGTTTTCTTAAAAGGGTATGTTTTGCCGATCGGGGATTTTATGGTGGTTCCTGGCTTTTCTACCACCTTAATCTTTAAGTGGGTCTTTCTCAGGGCCTTTCTACACTGGTTAGCTAATTTCCCTCCAAGGGTAGCGTCCACGAGCATGACACTCTGGTATTTCTGGTTATCGTACCATGAGGTAGCTTTCGTTATCTTATGTTTAGTCCTATCTAAGCTATTCCATGATTTGCTCCTGTATAATGGGCAAATTCCTTTCATGTCCAGTTCTATGAGGGTCTTATACTTCTCCGTGGCTCTTCGTATACTCTGATTCTGTCTCTTTTGTTCTAGTCAGAGAACTGCATGCAGTTGATGAAGTGTTGGATGTGTCTTTCCATTTCTGTTAGGTCGCACATGCGGGACACGTTCTTCATCACTCGTACCAAGTCTGCGATCAGAATATTAAACTTAACACTACTGGACATTGCTGAGTTTTTGAGTATCAGGTATTTGGAGGTCATGGGTTTAGCGGAGTGTGATTTAGAATGTAGCACAATGGAAAGCATCCAGCAGATAGTTAATTCCATACACCAGAGTATAACTGCAACTATCGACTACCCTTCCAAACACAATAGACTAAATGTATTAGACATGGAACTCTGGATTAACACTATATTCCAAATTCTCCACTCACACTACGCTAAGTCCATGGCCTCCAAATACCTGATGTTTGCAGATGTGCAACGAAAGAACTTTGTTAGACTATATATATATGTTTTTGTGTCTATATTATATGTGTATTTTTGACCGTTGGTCAGTCAATGGTAAACATTGAGGACCGAATAAATTAACTGATATAAAAGATACAAAAGCGAAAACCAACCAAACAGTGAGTATGTTCTGTTATTAATTCTGGCAATATTATTACAACAATATGACCCTTTACAGGTATATATATATATATATATATATATACATATATATATATATACATATATATATATATATATATATATATATATATATATATATATATATACAGTATTTTCCGTTGTATTGTAATATAAATATTACACACAGTAGATTGAGAGCTCACGTAGAGTTTGCTCGACGGTTCCAGTTGTAGTTCCAAAAGTAATCCGGAGAAAAATAGAAAGATTTGAATGGATACAGTTTAGTTGAAAGGAATTTATTGACACGTGTTTCTATAACAGTTACATAACCTGAAAACAGCTGCTATCTACAAAGTTTTAGTTATGCAGACATTCAATATTTCAATGTTATTATTTACTGTCATT
>OZ024740.1:254057583-254060083 GCA_964016885.1 Eledone cirrhosa | reverse complement strand
TTTCATAGAAACGGCTGGGGTGCAGCACCTCTCTCTCCATCCTGATCCTTCTTCCGAAATAACGGAAGAAACGGACCAGTTGTTGGCCAGAGAGAAAGGTGCCTGACCTCAGTCCTTTCAGACGCGTCCACCATACAACCTCTTTCGCCATGGCTATTACGCACAGAAACACCGCCTCTGCTTCATCTTTGAAGGGGGGAGGCGGCTTGATCATTACAATAGACTCGGTGGTCAACCGGATCGGTCCCACCCTTGACAGCAGTTGTTCGACATAGCCCCACAGATCGGCTACGCCCGAGCAGTGTACCAATGCGTGTGCAACGGTTTCCTCGTCGCACACGCATCTGGGACAGATCTTTTTGGCGGGGTCCCTACCCGGGCGCCCGTGTCTGTAGAGCCTTTCTCGAACGGGTAAAGCCCCTCGGTAGCACTGCCAGGCCAGGGACTTCTGAAGTTGTCCATAGGTCCCGGGCTGAATGTCCTACCGAACAGGCTGGCCAGTTCGTCCTCCTCCATGTCTAGGGCTTCTCCGAGAGCGTCGTCGCACCTGCTGCGTACCAGCCCTCTATAGAATGTTGCGGTAGAGTCTCCACTGACAACCGGATCCGCCTGCCAGAGGGCGGTGAGCGCCTGGGCACACTCAGTGTGCCAGGCGCCCAGTTTTCTCGGTCTTTGCTTGACCCAGGATTGCAGCTCGGTGAGTGAGACGAGTCTGGGAAAGGTTTGTCTCACAAACGAGGCCCACACCGGTTGTCCGGTGAGGAATACGTAGAGGTGCCGTAGCCTTAATGCGTGTTTACGCATCATTAGCCACGGCATCCCTAGCCCTCCTTTCGAAGGGTGTTGACAGCAGATGGATCTCCTCACCATAGGAGCCCGCCTCTTCCAAAGGAATTGGAAGAGCGCGCGCTCCATCTTGGTGAGGGTTTCCCTTGGGCAGGGCACTACGGTCAGGCGGTAGTAGATGACGGACGCTATGTAGGTGTTCGCCACCTCCGCCCGACCTTTCAGGGATAGTTTGCAACTGGCCCACTTCTGGGTCAGTGCAAACACCCTGTTCGTAACCTCCGCCCAGTTTTTCTCCACCTGGAGGTCCGGTCCGAACCAGACCCAGAGCAACTTCACCGGGCCCTCCGTCCAGCGTCCGACAACGCCATCGGAGGGCATCGGTCTGCCCCTCCACATGCCGAGTTGCAAACCGATCGACTTGTCCCGGTTCAGCTTAGCCCTTGTGAACTTTTCGTACTCCTCCAGTAAGGTGCCGACCGCCTCGATTTCGGAGGTCGTCGACACCATTACTGTCACGTCATCGGCGTAGGCCGACACCGCTTTCAGCAATCCCGGTTCCAAAGGGATGCCCTGCAACAACTCCAACTTCCGCAGTAGTGGCTCGAGAGTCAACACATACAGAAGGGAGGAGAGAGGGCACCCTTGTCGGATGGACCGCGCGATTTTGAACGGCTCCGAGAGGTAGCCGTTCACCTTGACCCTAGAGCAGATGCGGCTGCTGTGCATAGCAGTGATCCAGCCCCTGAAAACGGATCCGAAGCCTGCCGCCGCTAGCACCACATCCAGGTAACCATGGTCGACCCTATCAAACGCCTTAGATTGATCCAAGTTGATCAGAGCCCCACCAAAGCCGGGTTCGTTCCCAATATATAGGTATATATACATATATATATATAGGTATATATATATATACATATATATATATAGGTATATATATATATATATATAGGTATATATATATATATATATATATATATATATATATATAGGTATATATATATATATATATATATATAGGTATATATATAGGTATATATATATATATATATAGGTATATATATATAGGTATATATATATAGGTATATATATATATATATATATATATAGGTATATATATAGGTATATATATATATATATATATAGGTATATATATAGGTATATATATATATATAGGTATATATATATATATATATATATATATAGGTATATATATATATATAGGTATATATATATATATATATAGGTATATATATATATATATATAGGTATATATATATATATATGTATATATATAGGTATATATATATATATATATATAGGTATATATATATATATAGGTATATATATATATATATATATATATATAGGTATATATATGTATATATATATATATAGGTATATATATATATATATATATATATATATAGGTATATATATATATATATATATATATATATGTATATATAGGTATATATATATATATATATATATATATATATATATATATATATATACCTATATATATATATATATACCTATATATATATATATACCTATATATATATATATATATATATACCTATATATATATATATATATATATACCTATATATATATATATATATATATACCTATATATATATATATATATATATACCTATATATATATATATATATATATACCTATATATATATATATATATATATATAC
>OZ024740.1:254047583-254050083 GCA_964016885.1 Eledone cirrhosa | reverse complement strand
ATATGGCGATGCTAAGCCGTGTCCTTAGGGAGGAGAAAACCGAAGGGAGGGATGAGGAGAAGGAGAGGGAAAAGGAAGAGGAAAAAGAAAGGGAAAAAGAAAAGGAGGAGAGCACAAGCACGGACCTGAAAGAAAATGATGTACCCTCCGCTACAGGCAGGGAGGGCAGGCCGGGCAACCAACAAGCTAAGGGCAAAGGTGAAAAGCGAAATCACCTTCCGAAGGAGAACCAAGCGCAGAGGGACCAGTGGACAACTGTTCAAAGAAAGAACAGAAAGCACCGAGACACTGGGAGCAAAAAACCCCAAGTAATGTGCAAGTTTTTCAAGAACGGGACATGCTGGCATGGAGAGACAGGGATGGGATGCAGATTCGCCCACCCTAGGTCTCAAACGAACTATGCCCATCATACTCGCGCAACATGCCCCAGCCAAAGCCGAAATAAGCCGCTCCAGAAGTATGCTGATGTCGCGCGTGCTGCACCAACAAGGAGAAGGCACGCACATGCCGACGAGATACAGATGGCAGCAGCAGATCAGAAAAATTTTTTAGTGATGGCAGAGAAGATTGTGGGACAGCTGACCTGGCTGCATCGTCTCCAGAGCCAGGGTCATCCACACCAGCACTCGAGACCACCGCAGTTAAGGGACCCAGAGTGGCCGCCGCTGACACCAGACCAGGTGTCATACCGACAGCCATTACTGGCACCCCAAAAGTCACACCAGTGCTGCTGCTGAATGTCAGGGGCCTGGTGAAACTCAGCAACATGAGTAAAATTTCCTACCTGGGAGACTTAGCCATAAGCAATCAAGCACTATGCATGGCACTAACCGAAACGCACCTGACAAGCAGTATAGCAGATGCAGAAATACATATACCGAAATATACTGTATTTCGTTCGGACAGGAAGGAGAGAACTCATGGTGGGGTTGCTCTGTATATCCGTGAAGATGTCACACCAATTGTACTGTTGACACATTCAAACTCAGTCTGTGACACACTGATAATACATATGAAGCAACTACAGACGGTAATATGTGTCACATATCGGCCGCCCGATGCCCCCAGTCATGAGGGTAAATTTGAGGATAGCCTAAGTAGGATAGAAGAGGTCCTTGACAAGCTGGACCAGGGTCTCAACATCCTACTGCTGGGAGACTTCAACCTACCAAAGGTCAAATGGCCTGAGGGCCACCTCCTCCCTGGAATGACGTCAATAGAACAGAGACGGACGGAATCCCTGCTGGCCCTCACACACAGGCTGTTCATGGAGCAAGCAATACTCCTCCCAACAAGAGGTGAAAATGTCCTGGACCTCTGTTTTACAAACAACGAAGTGCTCATCCACAATGTAAAGGTGACACCAACAATTCTCTCGGATCATAACTTGGTAGAGCTAATGATATGTGGTCCAAGAGAACCAACAGAGACAAAACCACCAAGAAGCTCCGGGACGCTATCCAGCCTTAACTTCTACGGGGCTGACTGGAAGAAGATTAAGAGTGAAATCCGGAAGCAAACATGGAGTGCAAACATCGCCACACAAGACACTAACACACAATTTCAACACTTCATGACAACGATACACACCATATGCAAAAAGTGTGTCCCGGAGAAAGAGGCAAACAGACACAAAAATCTTATTCCCAGAGATAGGAAAATCCTTATGAGACGTAGAACTAAACTCTCAAACCAGTTGAATAGTCAACAAAACCAAAACAAGAAGGAATCCTATTTGAAACGTGCACTACTTGACACCGAGATTGCACTCAAGCTTTCACATGAGAATGAGAGGGCAAGGAAAGAGAACAGGGCCATAGAAAACATTAAAACAAACCCTAAGGCCTTCTTTAAATTTGCAAAAGAAACTGCCTCAGTACACTGCAAGATTGGACCACTCTTCCACACGGACGGTTCATTAACCGAAAATCCCCAAGAGATATGTGAAATACTGAACGAACAGTACAAAAGTGTCTTCACATGTCCACTGAGGCACATGCAAATAACGAAGCCAGAGGAGTTCTTTGATGCCACAACACTACATCAAGAAATGGCAACCATCAACCACATAGACATAACGGAGGAGGATGTGGTGTACGCCATTGATGAAATTAGAACAGACTCGGCTGCTGGACCTGATGGATTCCCAGCAGTTCTCCTAAAAATATGTAAGCGGGCCTTAGCAACTCCACTGAAGATGCTCTTCAGAAGCTCCTTGGCTAGCGGTGTACTACCCAGGGAGCTGAAAGAAGGCACAATATGCCCTATCCATAAAGGAGGTAGTAGAGCGGAGGCCAAGAACTATAGGCCAGTCTCCCTGACGTCGCATATCAGTAAGGTCATGGAGCGAGTCGTCAGAAAGAAACTAATCACTTTCCTCGAAGAAAATGACCGCCTGACTAGCACGCAACATGGCTTCCGCCCAGGAAGAAGCTGCCTTACACAGCTGCTACATCACTACGACTGGGTACTGAGACAGCTACTAGACAGCTCACATGTA
>OZ024740.1:254037583-254042583 GCA_964016885.1 Eledone cirrhosa | reverse complement strand
ACGGAAGTTCCCTGTGGATTAGGTTAAGTAAGTATAGGCCAACCAAATCAGTGACCTGCGCCGAGTCACTAGACCCCATACTAATGTCGAAGTTGTTTTGCGTATCCTTGCGGGTCCATAATTGGTCCTCAAAGGTGATTATTGTTTTACGGGCCGCAAGTATGACATCAATCTGGGGTCTAGTCAAGTCACTATTGTCCATGGCCATTATAAGTGCCTTATTTAGTAGGATAGGGGAAATAGAGGTGTAGTAAGAGTTGATATCAAATTGGATAAATTTTTTATCCTTGTTATCTATGATATTTTTGAACCATTCAATCACTTCACCCGTATTTCCCCATTGCTTAAGGTAAATCTTGTGTTTAATCTGTGGGATGATTTTGTCTAGGATTTTTTTTACTGATAATGCCAATGTCAGACCTGGAGGGGCAGATTAGTCTAATCGAGGGGTTGCTAATGAAGTCTACCTTATGGTCCTTCAGAGAGAATCTAGGGGGGTTTGGGGTGTAAGGTTGTGTATGTCTCTGGAGCCCTAGTTTGGATACTATATTATAGCCTTCCATATTAATATCTTCTAAGTTTTTCATAGTGGTTTTCTTGTAGCTTTTATGTAGTTCATTATATATAAACTTTCTATACGTATTATAATCTAGGCTGTATATGTTATTAGTTTTGTCGGCATGTACAACAATTTTACTACTAGTTTTGAAGTCACTAATAGAGGTGTTAAGTTTGTTTAAGAAGGTGTTGTTTTTATTATGGTGTTTTTTGTATTTAATGTTTTTAACTAGTTTAATTAGGTCGTTTTCGAAGAGGTTTAATAGTGTGTTATGAGGGGGGCTTCTAAATGTTTTAAAGCCGAAGGAGTCAAATTTGTTGGTGTTATTATCCTTGTCAGATTTGTTTCTATCATAATGGAATGTCCTCCATCTCACTCTATTGATAAAGGAGTTTACACTGTTGATCAACAACTTTTCATATGTATTTTTGGTTGGTAAAGGTATGTTCTTGGTTGACATAGGGAGTTGGTCTTTGATCAGCATGCTGGTAATTTATGGTATATCAGCTCAACAAAATGGAGCAGTTATTAGTATTAAGGGTACTATTTATGGTTATGTATGCAATAAAACCTTTGATGGTAATATATTATATATACACAAACCCTAAATAGTGAGAGATAGTCTTTAATTACTATCCTATTACCAGTAAGATAAATAGCTCAATGTAATGACATTAGTTGTTATACAGAGCAGTTATATAGAGATTACAGTAATCAAAGTTCAGTTTAAGTCATTTATTTGCTTACAATTGTTTCCTCCAAACCGAGGTTTGGATTCTTCGGAGCAGCTATTTATAACATACTTGACCTCCTTTTCAACCCAAGAGACACATAAAACATATGCGCATATTGATCAACAGTGGGGTGACATTCATCAAATGAAATAGCATGGCAATTTACATATAAAGTGTTACATGATAAAAATAAAATAAAATAAAAGCAAGAGTGAAAATAAGAGTGAAAATAAAGATAAACATGAAGCGTTGGCAGTCTATGAAGATAAAGCAAGAGGAAAGCTTAGAGTAGTCAGTGCATGAAGCAATCTCCCGTGTAGCATGCACGCTTGTCTTATCTATACATGATTAGAGTGCGTCAGAATGATATTTGCAGGGTCAGGCAGTTGAAGCAGGCAATCGATCTTATATAGGCTGAATTATTAAGTCATTTATTCTCATACATCTGTATGATATACAGTCTCGGATGCGGGGAAACACCAAAATGTCAAAAACCTTCAACATACTATAAACCTTATTGTATCGTAAGCAAGGTCGTACCACTGTCCTTGCTCACACCACCACTCACATAATCCATGAGACGCAATATATATATAGAGAACACGCGTCTATTGTATAATTCGCAGTGGTTCAGCATATAGTCAAGCTATAAACCGTATCCAGTCGGTTCTTAATATATCATGCTGTCCAAATTCCGGAAGTGCCTGAATGATTAAGGGGAATTAGTGCGTAAGGGGAGGTAACTAGCTAGTTGTTTTAGTTACATTACTATACTAAACTACATTAATGGTGATTCAAATACGTGCCTATCATGTGAAGTTATAACTAATATCTAGAGTATGGTACCCATTTATAGGTTAGAGAGTTGTTCGTTAAGAAGTACAAGGGTGTATATACTAGGATGATTGCCAACCATTAATTAAGGGGTGTCATATCTGAACGTTCTATAAGAGGAGTCAGACTCTCAAGTCACTGCTCCATGCAAATGTAATATAACAGTAGGACCTGGTATGGTCCCACTATTATATATGCCACCCGGTAGGCTCCGGGTCATTGCTTGCCTGCATCTCCAGTAAATCATCGGTATGGTCCGGAGATCCGATCTCTCATATAAATGCACTAGTCTGGCCATCAAGCAATAGGCAACCCCCGTCTCAAATATAAATCAATTATGTATCACATCTCCAAGCTAGAGTGGAGTCTATTAATAGGTATTAAAGGAGTCCACATCAAGATGATTACGTGCATAATTCAATGAACTGATCGCTTACAGTATATAATCACTTAACAATACGATTATCTATCTAATCATCAATCTATCTCTTGGTGGTAATCCATGCACAGGACTATGCTATCACAACCAGTACCGTGTCCCCAATTTATACTAATCTTATATTTGTGCAATGCAGAATAAGTAGTCCACGGTCGGGACATCAGTATTAGAGGTACAAGGGGGTATTCCCAGGGTAGGTGGCACTCAAATGCTGTCAGTATTATCTTTATATATATATATATATATATATATATATATATACGTATATATATACGTATATATATATATATATGTATATATATATATATATATATATATATATATATATACGTATATATATATATATATGTATATATATATATATATATATATATATATATACGTATATATATATATGTATATATGTATATATATATATATATATATATATATATATATATATATATACACGTATATATATATGTATATATATATATATATACACGTATATATATATGTATATATATATATATATATATATACGTATATATATATATATATATATATATATATACGTATATATATATATATATATATATATACGTATATATATATATATATATATATATATATATATATGTATATACGTATATATATATATATATATATATATATATGTATATACGTATATATATATATATATATATATATATATATATGTATATACGTATATATATATATATATATATATATATATATGTATATACGTATATATATATATATATATATATATATATATATATATATACGTATATATATATATAAATATATATATATATATATATATATACGTATATATATATATATATATATATATATATACGTATATATATATATATATATATATATATATATATATATATATATATACGTATATATATATATATATATATATATATATATATGTATATACGTATATATATATATATATATGTATATACGTATATATATATATATATATATATGTATATACGTATATATATATATATGTATATACGTATATATATATATATGTATATACGTATATATATATATATATATATATATGTATATACGTATCATCATCATCATCATCATCACCGTTTTACGTCCGTTCTTCCACGCTAGCATGGGTTAGACGGGTTGTCCTGTTGTGGGCAGTGTCTGGTCGGCTGACCATGCCTTGCTCATACAGGAACTTATCTGGCTTGATTTCTACAGCTGGATGCCCTTCCTAACACCAACCTCATTTACAGTGAGTGCTGGGTGCTTTTTCGTGGCGCCTGCACGTCCACTTTACAGTGTGGGCTGGGTGCTTTTTTGCCGTGGCACCTCCACGACCTTGTTTATATGCTTCAGCATGTACCCATGGGAGGTCGGGTACCCTGTATTACTGCGTGACGCCAGAAGTCACGGTCGTGTGTCATTGACTTTGAGAGGTGTAGTTGGGTAAGGTCGGCTTTTATCACCTCATCCCAAGTCATCTTGGGTCTCCCCACTCCGCGGTTTCCATCAACTTCTAGTGCTCTGCACCTTTTTATGCAGCTGTCATCCTTCATACGCATCACATGTCCATACCAGCGTAACCGCCTCTCCTGCACGCAGCATTTGATTCCTCTTATGCTCAGTCTCTCTCTCAATTCCTTTATGCTTTGTCGTTCACGTATATTACTGTTACACATCCATCGGAGCATGCAGGCTTCGTTTCTCTCTAATCTACGTAAGTCTTCCACCTTCAGCGCCCAGGTCTCACTACCATGCAACATCGCTGTTCGGATACACGCATCATACAGTCTGCCTTTCATTCTGAGGGAGAAGCCTTTTGCAGCTAGCAGTGGTAGTAGTTCCCTAAACTTCTTCCATCCCGTTCTTACCCTAGTTATTGTACTTTCTGAGCACCCACCTCCGTTGCTAATTCGGTCACCTAGGTAGCAGAAGCTGTCTACTGTTTCTACAGGGCACTCCCAGAGATTGGTGGTACTTGTTTCCTGTGGCTGTTTGCTTGCTGTTTCAGCACAGCTGCTGCATGTGAATCCTACATTCTTAATTAAGCTTCCTGAGATCCCGCTACATCTCTTGTGTACCCATTATTTGCATTTGGGGCAGAGAATGGAGTTCCTACCTACACCTTTCCTACATACTGAGCAAGGCCATTTCCCTGAGGGGATCTGGGTTCTGTTTTCTCGTCTACTTATAAGGACCTTAGTCTTTGTCATGTTGACTTTGAGGCCCTTTCTCTCTAGTCCCTGCTTCCAGGTTTGGAATTTATTCTCTAGTTCTACCATAGATTCAGCTATGAGTGCGAGGTCATCAGCATACAGGAGTTCCCATGGGCATCCGGTCTTAAACTCCTCCGTTATTGCCTGCAGGACTATGATGAACAGGAGAGGGCTAAGAACAGAGCCCTGGTGGACCC
>OZ024740.1:254022583-254025083 GCA_964016885.1 Eledone cirrhosa | reverse complement strand
CCGCGTGGTTATTGAATATTTCCTTACTTGCGGACAGGCTGGAGATCCTGTCCGAGACACTCTTCACCACTGCCTTGGTTATGGATCTAGGGTGGTTTGATTTGGCGTTAACATATACGAGTTTCTCGTTGGGCTTGTGGTAGGGGTAGTATTGCTCGGTGTTCAGGTTTAGGGTGGTGTCTAGGAAGTTAACTACCTTCCTATTTGGGTCTAGTTCTATGCGGAGCCCCTGGTTCTTAAAGAAATGGCGAATACGCCTCCTCATACCCTCCAACATATTGGTGCTGTGGTCATATACTGTGAATAGAGCATCATCACGATATAATCCGCCGCCCAGGCAGGGGATTTCATCTTTAATCCGCTTCAGCAGGTAGAGCCCAACCAGGTCCGTTACCTGCGCTGAGTCGCTGGAGCCCATCGTGATGTGAAAGTTATTTGGCCAATCACTCCTGGTCCAAAGGTCTCCATCGAAGCGGATTAAGGTCTTTCTTGCGGCGTGGATGATGCTCACCTCCTCTCGGGTTAGGTCCGTATTGGACATCGCTAAAAATAGGGCCTTATTAAGTACTATGGGTGAGATTGAGGAGTAGTAGTTTGCGATGTCCAGTTGTATAAAGCTGGTCCTACTTTTCTCATGCAGTATTTTAAACCATTCTATTACTTCTCCTGTGCATGACCATTGCTGTAATTTAGTTTTCTTCCGAAGCTTGGGCAAAATCCTATCCAGTATTCTTTTACTGACGATCCCTAGGTCAGATCTGGAGGGGGCTATTAGTCTGACAGGGAGGTCGGACTCAAAGTTTGGCTTGTGGTCTTTAAGGGTAATCCACGGCTCCCTTGGTTGGTATGGGGCCGTCCTGTCCTCTATGCCGATTCTGGATATAATCCTGTAAGCTTGTAGCTTGAAAGTCGACCCAACGCCTCTTCGGGTCATTCTACATATGTGTAAATTTTCGCTGCATTCCACCAAGCCGTTTTGACGTTTATCCGACTACACCTACATATACAACGTCCGACCACTTCCAATTTATATAGTAGATTTGTTTATATATGAATGACAAAAAGAAAAGTACAAAACTATACATGAATTGTTTCTACTAAACCTTTAATTTAAGACACAACCTACATATTTGATAGGACTCCAGCTCACACCTTCTTCTCATTCTTCTCCTTCTTCTTCTTCTTCTTTTGCCCCCCCCCCCCCGGAACATTGGGCTGCGTGCCACCCCCACACAATGCCGTGTTCTGAGTCTGCTTTTCAACTCCTCCGTGATGCACGGTGTGTCATGATGTATCTAACCATTTTTTAAAGTCTTACTACGGCTGATTTCTTCCAGAGAGAAAGAAAGAGATGGAAAAATGGAGAGAAGATTCATCCCCGGAGGAATAATAAAAAATGTTTACACTGCACATTTCATTTTTTCAAAGCTAAAGTTGCCGATCCAAAATCAGTAATTCAACTCCCTGAAAACTTTCAAATATATGCTGTTCTAGCATGAATATTATGCTAAGGGGCAGCTGTCCACAAAGTAAGATTTACTTGCATATCCCCGCTCATATAAACACATAAATACATGCATACATACATTACAGTGGATATTTTTTTTTATTAAAGCGTTTTCATATTATATATATATATATATATAAACGGAAAAAATGAAACGAAATTTCATTTCCCACTCTTAGTACGGCTGTTACTTAAATTTAAGTATGTACACGTACATACATATATGTATACAGACGTACAGTAGTATGTACATATATATACATACATGCACACATATATATATGTACGTATGGATTCACCGAACATTTATTATAATGCTCGGTGTGTTTGTAAACAAACCTCCTGTATTAAGCCGTAGTGTCTAGTAACCATCGTTGCTTGTTTGTTCAACACTGACAAAGGAACGCTGTACTAGTTTCAAGCTTATTAGCTATCGTCAGCAACGTATACCTTCCTGCCAGATTGTTGAACGTATATACTTACCTTATGCATATTAACGGCTGAGTAGCCCAATTTGCATATCGAGTGGGTTAATCAGCCGGGTGCACCGAAAACGATAAACGAAATTTCATTTCCCACTCTTAGTACGGCTGTTACTTAAATATAAGTATGTACACGTACATACATATATGTATACAGACGTACAGTAGTATGTACATATACATACATGCACACATATATATATGTATATATATATATATGCACATATATATATATATCATCATCTTCATCATCGTTTAACGTCCATGTTCCACGCTTGCATGGGTTTGGACGGGAGTTTTCCCACTTGAGGCAAGAGTGGTTGTCTTGCTCGCATAGGACTGTCTGGCGGGTTTTCTACAGCTGGATGCCCTTCCTAACACCAACCACATTTACAGTGTGGGACTGGGAGGTTTTTACCGTGTTGCCTACACGGCCACATTACAGCGTGGACTGTGTTTTTTTGTCGGCCTGGATGTTGTGGTACCAACATAACTTTACATTGAAAAGGGG
>OZ024740.1:253860083-254017583 GCA_964016885.1 Eledone cirrhosa | reverse complement strand
TACACGATCTCATTTGTTTCGGCCTGGATGTTGTGGCACCAACATAACTTTACATAGGAGGGGGTGGTGTGGATGGGGTGTGGGTGGTGGGATGGGGGTGTATTTTGTTAGAGATGTCTACTGGCTGTAGTAGGTTTTACTATGTATTTAGGTAAGGCGGGTCTTCTCTATTACTGAGTACCGCCAAAGGTCTCGGTCCAGTGACATTGTCTTGGAGAGGTGTAAGTGTGTGAGGTCGGAGTTTATCAGCTCGTCCCAGGATATTCTAGGTCTGCCTATTCCGTGGCTACCGTCTATCTTTATTGCCCTGCACTTTGTTATACAGCTATCGACTTTCATGCGCATCACGTGTCCGTACCAACGTAGCCTTCTCTCGAGTAAACAACATCTGATCCCTCTTATTTCTAATTTTTTCCTTAGTTCGTTTATGCTTTGCCGTTCACGTATATTACTATTACACATCCAGCGGAGCATGCAAGCTTCGTTCCTCTCTAGTCTGCGTATATCCTCTGCACACAATGCCCAGGTCTCACTGCCATGCAACATTGCTGTTCGTATGCAGGCATCATACAACCTGCCTTTCATTTTTAGGGAGAACCCTTTAGCGGCTAATAGTGGTATAAGCTCTCTGAACTTTTTCCATCCAGTTCTGACTCTAGCTACTGTACTTTCAGAGCACCCTCCCCCACTGCTGATTTTGTCACCCAGGTAACGGAAGCTGTCCACTATTTCTATAGAGCCCTCTGCGCAATTGAAAGAGTTAGTATTTTGTGGGCACTCGCTACTACTTATTGCACCAGAGCACCGCCCACATGTAAAATCTAAGTTCTTAGTTAGCTTACCTGTGATCCCACTACATCTTTTATGCACCCATACTTTGCATTTGGGACATAAAATGGAGTTTCTACCTACCCCTTTCCTACACACTGAGCATGGCCATTTCCCGGAAGGGACCACCGCCTTATTTTCTTCAAACTAGAACTTTAGTCTTAGCCAGGTTAATTTTAAGGCCTTTTGATTCTAGGCCGTGCTTCCATGTTTGGAATTTCTTCTCTAGCTCGGCCATTGATTCAGCTATGAGTGTCAGGTCGTCTGCGTATAGGAGTTCCCATGGGCAGCCGGTCTTGAACTCCTCTGTTATAGCCTGAAGGGCAATAATAAATAGTAGTGGGCTGAGAACAGAGCCCTGATGGACGCCAACTTTTACGCTAAACTCTTCACTATATTCGTTGTTAATTCTAACCTTGCTGACTGTTTCTTTATACATGGCTTGTATAGCTCTCACAAGCCATTCGTCGACACCTAGTTTTCTAAGGGCCCACGAGATAATGGAACGGGGGACTCTGTCGAAGGCTTTCTCCAAGTAGACAAAAGCTAAGTAGAGGGGTTTACCTTTAGCTAGGTACTTCTCCTGTAGTTGACGTACAATGAAAAGAGCGTCTGTGGTACTTTTGCCTGACACAAACCCGAACTGCATTTCATCTAGGTCAATTCTCTCTCTGATTAGTTGCGCTATTACTTTTTCCGTGACCTTCATGACCTGGTCGATTAATTTAATGCCTCTATAGTTACTCCTATCTAGGGCATCTCCTTTACCCTTATAACAGTTAACGATGATGCTGCTATGCCAGTCCTTCGGAACAACCCCATTCTGTACGACTTGGTTAACTATCTGGGTGACCAAGGTGTGTCCCACCGAGCCAGATGCCTTCAGCATCTCAGCAACTATTTCCGAAGGCCCAGCCGCCTTACCCGTCTTCATATCCTTGATTGCCTTACTTATTATACTACCCTCGACTAACACTGCTGGTCCCTCTATTGGGTCGATGTGGGGGAGACTGTCTTTCTCCCATTTATTCTCCTCTATATATATAACAAAGGAATTGTGGTAAGGAACAAGATGGACCATAACGCACCAGAGTACTCAATACTTCGGGTAGTAGAGTGAGAAATAGGAAAAAGTATGACCCCGACGGCAGAGCTCAAGCCGTTTCGACGGCTATTTCTGGAGTCCAGAAATAGCCGTCGAAACGGCTTGAGCTCTGCCGTCGGGGTCATACGTTTTCCTATATATATATATAGAGAGAGAGTGAAAGAGAAACACAAAGAGATTAGGATGTTTTTCAACATGCTTATGTGTATGTGTATGTGCATATACATACATTTATATGTATGAGTATATAAATAATTGTGCAAACACACACACTTACAAAAATATAAACTCACAGACATACATTCACACAAATACACATACTTTCACACAAACACATACATACATTTACACAAACACACACACACATACAATCATGATAACAGCGTTCGTTAAGTTTGGAAATAGGAGGGTATATTGAAGTGTAACTTTTTATTTATTTATTCTTATCAACAAATATAATATATACAAAGGAAAGGGAAAGAAAAAAAGAAAGAGAAAAAATACACAAGCACGGAATACACACATCTTAGACCACATAGAACAAAAGGCACTTCGAAAGGGGTGGACAAACGAGTCGCTACCAGAGCAAAAGATAACAATATAGCGAGGAGCACTGGAAAACCTGTCTAAGGTGCTGGAACAACTGGAACAACCAAGTGCCTTCATGAGCATCACCAGTTACCTCTGTTTGGCGAGCCGCCAGTGAAGATAAGTACCTCGCTGTCAGTAGCCCGACTCCCCCAAACGTCTCGAATGCCACGGGCTGGAAAATGTAGTTAGCCGACAAATGACAGTATTTTGGGATTTTGTTCTATTCAGTTGTGGATGCTGTAGCTCTCGCCCTTACCGCTGCATCCAGGATGTGGGAAGATTCAAAAGAGTCACTAACTGTGACGTCCCAGATAAGGCACCTGCCTCTTGACCAGGGGCACAGGGTAGACCATCAGGTCCATCAATTCTGGACAAACCAGTTGGTTCTAAAATTGGGCCAAAGCTCTTAAGTGGTAATAGGACAGTGTGTGTATGTGCGCGTGAGTTTGTTGGCATTCTTAAATTAGAGACGTGTGTTTGTCACTATTTTTAAGTTGGAGACATGTGTGTATCCCCTTCCTTCCTTTTACACACACATATATTTTGTGATGGACGGATGGGCTGAAGTCGCTCAAATTTATATACATGTGAATGGAGTTCCACTGAAGCAGGTAGAGAAGTTCAAGTATCTCAGTGCCGTGTTCATGAGTGATGGAATGCAGGAGGCTGAATTAAGTGCAAGAATTATAAAAGCTGATGCAGTAATGCACCAGCTTCAGCATTCAGTAATCAGAAGAAGAGGGGTAGGTGTAAAAGCCAAACTTGCTGTCTTCCTGGTATTCTTGCTAACCCTTACCGAGGGTCATGAATCTTGGGTAATGACTAAGAGAATACAATTTCAAATAAAAGTGGCAGAAATGGGATTCCTCCGAAGGGTGTTTGGAGTAACGTTACTCGATAAAGTGCATAGCTCAGAGAACAGAGAGTCACTCCTTGTAGAGCCGCTACTTCTCCGAATTGAGAGATCACAACTCCGATATTATGAGCATGTGGTTAGAATGTCTCAGTAAAGAATCACTGGACAGATTTTACAGGCAAAACTAACCGACAAGAGACCCTGAGCAAGATAGTTGGATAACATCCATGAGTTTGGCTGGTCACGCTTTGGGATCCAGCTGGATCAGTTAGAGATGTTTGCTTCTGACAGACTCTTTGGAAGGAGTGTTTCAGAAGGACTCTGCCCCCACGACCCTCAGAAATAAGTGGGCAAAGAAGAAGATATTGTCAATTTACTTTTCAATTTACATATCATATCTATATACATATATATTTGCGTATAATACCAATATGCACACTACATAAGCCAGCAGAAAACTGCCCGAAGGGCAG
This sequence comes from Eledone cirrhosa, assembly GCA_964016885.1. NCBI lineage: Eukaryota > Metazoa > Mollusca > Cephalopoda > Octopoda > Eledonidae > Eledone > Eledone cirrhosa. The sequence continues at coordinate 254,013,730 of OZ024740.1, read as the reverse complement.
TTCTTCGGCTAGTATTTCTAATGAAAGACTCTGCCTATGTCTTTAACCTTTTTAGTGAGACCTGGGCACTGTGTGCAGAAGACTGGAAAGTAGATTGGAAAGAAATGAAGCTTGCATGTTCCAATGGATATGTAATAGTAATATACAAGAATGGCAAAGCAGAATTGAACTGAGAGAGAAACTAGGTATAAGAGGAATCAAATGTTGTGTGCAGGAGAGGAGATTGTGTTGGTATGGATATGTGATGCGTATGAAGGAATGACAGTGGCATAAAAAAGTGCAGAGCACTCAAAGTCGATGGAAGCCATGGAGTAGGGAGACTCGGGAAGACTTGGGATGAGGTGATATAAGTTGACCTTGCCCAATTGCACCTCTTAAAGTCCAAGACACAGGACTGAGATCTCTTCATCATCACCATTATTTTATGTCAATTTGTTGCATTCCTTCAGCTCTCTCCATTTCTGCTCAGGTCCTCCACTACTGCTGCAACCTTCCAATGAGATTTCCTGGCACTTCACCAAATGATCATCAAACTATCACAATCTTACACACTGCATCTGATTTCTTCAGTGTTTCCCAGTTTTCTCTCAGCTCATCTGTGCTTCATTGTACATATACCACTGACATTACAGATCCAACAGAGCCTGCTTGAATCATTTCTCTCCAGTCTTCACATATCCTCTACTCTCATTGCCCATATCTCACTACCATACAACATTGTACTTCATAAACTCTCATTTCCTAACTCCCCACCATCACCTGATAAGTCCCCCCACCTCTCCTATCCCCATGTACCTTCCCTACACCAGCCCCAGTCTGTAAAGTGGTTATGTAGGTGTCGACAAAAAACACCCAGTACACACTGCAAATCTGGTTGGTGTTAGGAAGGGCATCCAGCCATAGAAACCAAGCCAGAAACAGTTTTGTATGAGCAAGACATGGGCATCTAATCTGGCTTGTCTCACAATGGGACAACTTGTCTAATCTACACTAGCATGGGAAAATGAATGTTAAAAACTGATGATGATGATGCAAAAATCATCAATCTACCTGTGTAAAACTAATAATTTATTTGCCTGATTAGTTCCAATATCAAAGATATTTATTGATTATTACAGATCATCACTAAACACAAAGCCGTTCTGGTGAAATTTGATGAAACCTACCCTTATGGCGAGAAACAAGATCAATTTAAAAAGGTTGCTCAGTCATCTTATGTACAACCAGATTTACTAGTAGCTGAAGTACAGATTGCTGGTAAGTATTGGCTTTTAATTTCCTGGAATCTACAATAGCAAGATATTCTTAAAAAATACAAAACATGACTTTAATTGCATCACATTCAAAATTAAACTCTTTACTCTAATACAGCAGACTTTCACAATACGGTAAAGTGATTGTGTAGGTGTCACAACAAAAGCACCCAGTCCATTCTGTAAAGTGGTCATGTAGGTTTCAAGACAAAAAGCTACCAGTCCACACTGTAAAATGATTGTTTAGGTGTCACAACAAAAAAGCACCCAGTACACACTATAAGTGTGGTTTGCATTAATAAGAGCATCCAACCGTAGGAACCAAGCCAAAATCAGTTCTGTATAAGCAAGACATGGTCATCTGACGTGACTTGTCTCACAACGGAACAGCTTGTTTAACCCATGCTAGCATGGGAATAGACATTGAACGGTGATGATGATCTGTTCACTAATTAAGACTATATAAACAGTTGATTTAACAAACTTGTTTTTAGATATTTTCTGCTAAATATTAAGGTTATTATTGACACTAACTCTTAACATCCTGTAAGGATTTGGCAGAAAATGTCTAAAAACGAGTTTAATTTAAGTGTTTATAGTATCTTTACTACAGGACAGATTGTGAAAATTTGTAGTTTTAGATTAAAGACAATGTGATGCAGTCCTAGTGTTATTTTGTACTTTTTAAGAATGTCTTTCTAATGCGGTCTCATGCAGTACAGGATATATATTTATACATTTTAAAATTTCTGTTTCATTTTCTATTATACATTGGTGTATCTTTGGGTGGTTCCAATATGAAGCTGTTGTTAGCTCCTGGTTCTACCATTCTCCATTTCTGGAGAAAGACACACTCTGATTTATCTCCCATAATCCATCACACAGTACAACATTTTATATATAGATATATATATATATATATATATATATATATATACACACACACACACACTAGCTAAGTAGCCCATCGTTGCCAGGCAATAATCACAATAGTATGCCTTTATTTCAAATTTTTTTTTATTCCATGTCAGACCATGTCTTCCCCGAAGGATAGTCCCCCTTGATGAGGATAGATTTCTGTATTAATTGGCTCAATTTATAATGTTTGTATAAACAATGTTTGTTATTTTTCCATCTGGTGTAAAGATCTGTCTGACTTCTTACTCTTGAATATTCAATGTACAGCTGTCCATGGTTGAAGCAGGGCTCTTCAACATGTAAACCAAAAATGTTTGTACTTGTGGCAAAACTAAGATTCATTGGAAATTGAAGTCGTTTAAATTGAAATGAGACATTAGTGGGGATAAAAGGAATTCTTGGAAAGAACACATCCTCTTCCCAACCACATCCTGTTGAAATGGTGGCTTGAATCACGTGTGGATACATATTTTTCACAACCAACCGAGTGCCGTTGCATAACCTTGGTGGATGCTAATTCCTCAATACTTCTTTAAGGTGAAGGACATGTTTAGCCATTCCTGGAGGTTCTAAAGAGTTGAGGAACTTTGTTGGGTAAGTGACAGCTTCCGACTATGTTCCCCAACAGTGTCGACAGATCAATAGAGCTTCAAAATCTTCGGAATAATTTTTAACAGCTCTTGATTTACCAATTTCACAGCCATATTTTTCAGGGCCAACTTGTGAACTGTTATTCAAGATTAGGGAAAACTTTTCTATGAGATGGAATGATTCCACCATCATGCCTATAGTACTTATATCAATAGCTCCCTTTCTATCTACAGGAAGTCTTCCGTCCCCAGGCATTAATAGATTTTTGGCGAACTGCTCTGATTGTTCATCTTTACCAAAATTTGATAGAAGTCCAAAGTGTCTATATTTTTTTTTCAAACAGGCTCGGATTTGGTCAATCCTATTGCCTTTTGGAATGACTAGGAGAATTTGTCTAGAATATCCTCCTCCTACTACTACTATCACCACCACCACCATTACTACTATCACCACCACTACTACAGCCACTGCTGCTGCTGCTACTACCACCGCCATCACCTTCGTTGTCACTAGTAGTACAGAAAGAGAGTGTGGTAAAGATATATACAGAAAGAGAGAGAGATAGATAGATATATATAGAGTATTCTGATAGTTGTTGATTTTAATGATATTCAATATTGGTGATCTTGAAGTTGATTTATATGTTGTAACAATTACATTTTTTGATAACTAACAACCCTAAAATATTCTCATTGGGGATGCAGATTTTGAAAATAAAAATGTTTTTTCTCTAGGATGCACCATTTCAGAGCCTTTGAGAGACTTACACATACATATACACACATACATTCTCATTTATAGTATAGATATATATATATATATATATATATATATATATATATATATATATATAGTGTGCTCAACGTGCTCGGTGGAATTGCATGACATACATGTATGTTGATGATACAAGATGCATCATCGAATGTAGTACATATGTTCCAAGGAGATTTCATGGAGTAATTTAGAGTAAATAGGTTATTTACTTAATATATATATTATACACACACATACATACATATATATATCATCATCATCATCATTTTACGTCCACTTTTCCCTGCTTGCAAGGGTGGGATGGGTCTTATTCAGTACAGCATCTCTCCACTTGTCACGGTCCTTCGTCATCTCCACCTGAGGTCTGTTCTCACCACCTCCGCGCATGTTTTTCGTGGTCTACTTCTACCACGTCTTCCTTCAACTGGCATTTCATGGCACTTCTTCACCCATCGGTCATCCTCCAGGTGCATCACATGTCCATACCACTGCAGTCTCCTCTCTCGCACACTACATTCTATCCCTCTCAACACATCCATGCTGGGTCGTTCACGCACATTGACATTGCACATCCAACGGAGCATGCTTGCCTCATTTCTCTCCAACCATCGCATATCCTCTGCAGTTGCTGCCCATGTCTCACTACCATGCAGCATTGCGCTCCTCACACAGGCATCATATAACCGGCCTTTCATACGCAGGTACCGGAAGCTATCCACCACTTCTATAGCACCCGACTGCATTTGAAAAATGTGTCTATCAATGTACAATGTAATTTCCATGTACATCTACTGCATACATATTTCTCCCTACCTGTTAGTTTGCATGCTATCCCACTACATCTCTTGTGTACCCAGGATCTGCATTGTGCGCATTTTATAGAATTTATGCCAGTTCCTTTTCTGCATATCGAACATGGCCATTTCCCTGACAGAATCAGAGTTTTGTCCTCTTTTCTACTTATCAACACTTTATTCTTAGCTAGGTTCACTCTCAGTCCTCTTGCTTCCAACTGCTGTTTCCATAGCCAGAATTTATTCTCTAACTCCTCTACTGATTCTACTATAAGAACCAGATCGTCAGCCAGTCTTAAACTCCTCTGTTATGGCTTGGAGGACTATAATGAACAAGAGCGGGCTGAGGACTGAACCTTCATGTACTCCTACTTGTATCTGGAATTCCTCACTAAACTCCATTCCTACCCTGACTTTACTGACAGCACCTCTGTACAAAGTTTGCACTGCCCTCACAAGCCATTCCTCAACACCTAGTTTCCTTAGGGACCACCAGATGACAGATCGGGGTACCCTATCAAAGGCCTTCTCTAGGTCAACAAAAGCTAAGTATAGTGGCTTATTCTTCTTTAAGAACCTCTCTTGTAATTGTCTCACCAAGAAGAGGTCATCTGTTGTACTCTTTCCAGGCACATAGCCAAACTGCATCTCATCTAGTTTGACATTTTCTCTAATTAGTTGTGCTAATATCCTTTCTGCCACTTTCATAACCTGTTGTTTATTATGTAATATATATATCATCATCATCATCATCGTTTAACGTCCATCTTCCACGCTTGCATGGATTTGGACGGGAATTTTCCCACTTGAGGCAAGATTGGTTGACTGTCTGGCGGGTTTTCTACGGCTGGATGCCCTTCCTAACACCAACCACGTTTACAGTGTGGACCGGGAGGTTTTTACCGTGTTACCTACATGGCCACATTACAGCGTGGACTGTGTGTTTTTTTGTCGTGAACCTACACGACCTCATTTGTTTCGGACTGGATGTTGTGGTACCAACATAACTTTACATTGAAAGGGGTGGTGTGGATGGGGTGGGGGTAGTGGGACGGGGGTGTATTTTTGTTAGAGGTGCCTACTGACTGTAGGTTTCACTTTGTACTTAGGCAAGGCGGGTCTTCTGTATTACTGTATTACTAGCGCCAAAGCTCTCGGTCCAGTGACATTGTCTTGGAGAGGCGTAAGTGTGAGGTCGGAATTTATTAAGTCGTCCCAGGTTTTTCTGGATCTGCCTACTCCGTGGCTACCGTCTATTTTTATCGCCCTCCACTTTTTTATACAGCTGTCGTCTTTCATGCACATCACATGACCGTACCAACATAGTCTTCTCTCGAGTAAACAACATCTGATCCCTCTTATTCCTAATTTCTCCCTTAGTTCATTTATGCTTTGCCGTTCACATATATTACTATTACACATCCAACGGAGCATGCAAGCTTCGTTCCTCTCCAGTCTGCGTATATCCTCTGCACACAATGCCCAGGTCTCACTGCCATGTAACATTGCTGTTCGTATGCAGGCATCATACAGCCTGCCTTTCATTTTTAGAGAGAACCCTTTAGCGGCCAATAGTGGTATAAGCTCTCTGAACTTTTTCCATCCCATTCTGACTCTAGCTACAGTACTTTAGAGCACCCTCCACCACTGCTGATTTTGTCACCCAGGTAACGGAAGGTGTCCACTATTTCTATAGAACCATCTGTGCAATGGAATGAGCTAGTATACTGTGGGCACTTGCTGCTACTTATTGCACCAGAGCACCGGCCACATATAAAATCTATATTCTTAGTTAGCTTACCTGTGATCCCACTACATCTTTTATGCACCCATACTTTGCATTTGGGACATAAAATGGAGTTTCTGCCTACTCCTTTCCTACACACTGAGCATGGCCATTTCCCAGATGGGACCGGTGCCCTATTTTCCTTCCTACAAACTAGAACTTTAGTCTTAGACAGGTTAATTTTAAGGCCTTTTGATTCTAGGCCATGCTTCCATGTTTGGAATTTCTTCTCTAGTTCAGCCATTGATTCAGCTATGAGTATTAGATCATCTGCGTATAGAAGTTCCCATGAGCAGCTGGTCTTGAACTCCTCTGTTATAGCCCGGCTGCCCATGGGAACTCCTATACGCAGATGATATATATATATATTACAATATATATATATTACATAATAAACAACACAATATAATTATTTCATTACCAAAGGTTTCAAGAAACCAGACGATCTTTACAGAAATGTCCAACCCGTTCACATAGAGCACTCTTCTTTCCTTTACCTTTTCTACGGAAATACTTGACACACACACACATATATATATATATCATCATCATTATCATCATTACATCCATTTTTTCACGCTTGTGTGGGTTGGACAGGTCCTTTTCAGCACAGCATCTCTCCACATGCTGTGAGTTTTTTTCACCAATGGGCATCTACTAAATTTCATTCACAAGGCATTGACCAACTCAAGGCTATAGCTGAAGGTGCCACACAGTGGGACGGACCTTCAAACCATGTGGCTGCAAAGCAAACCCCTTAACAAGATAGCTATGCCTGAAAGATAAATCATAACACCATCAATCATCTAATGCTCATTCTCCCTGCTAGCATGAGCTGGCTGAGTTATCACAGACCAAATTGTAGCTACTGATATTTTCAAAGGAGCTGAGGGCTGCATTTTACTTCCATATCTTCCTACACTCTAGAGTTCTCTGGGTGTATCCCATCATAGCACAAGCACATGGGAGGTTCTCATCTCTTTGATATAACTGAAGAATCCTCTTGACCCTTTGTTTGGTAAATATCACCAATTTACAATGTTTTATTGTATCACAGGCTGTGTCTTTGACACAGCTGAAGAATCCTTTCAACTCTTATTTGGCATGGTTTCTACAGCTCGATACCCTCCCCTCATCAACCACTTTATCATGTTTCTTCTTTTTCTTATCTTTAATATTCATTAAAATTCTGTCTTAAAGTGTTTCTTTTTATTTCTTAAAGATTATGGTGAACAAGAGAATACGGATCTTGCTACTCGGTTTAATGTTAAAAAAGAGAAATTTCCTGTCTATAAACTATTTATGCATGACAAGAAAGAACCCATCGATTACACAGGAAATGTGAAAGACTCAGCTGCCATTAAACGATTCGTTATGAAACATTCAGGTTTGTAAGATATTTTTACACTTTTCAGAATTAGAGGAGCTAATTTTGGCTTACTGTTTAATACTAACATCCTGCAACGATTTAATAGAAAATGTCTAAAAACTGTTTTTTTTAATTCAAATGTTTATCATATTTTTGTTTATAAATATTTATATTATTGTTGTGAAAATTGTCAGTATTGGAATCAAGACTTTAATTTTTATAAATTAATTTATTAATGAAGACCATGCATCTAATGCAATACTCTGTTAATTAATGAAGACGACGACTTCTTTTTCTTCTTTTTCTTCTTTTTCTTCTTTTTCTTCTTTTCTTTTCTTCTTTCCTCCCTTCCGTTCTTTCTTTCTTTTTTTCTTTCTTTCTCTCTCTCTTTCTTGTCATCAAATACTCCTTCCAGTGGGTCCCAACAAAAACAACCATCTCCAACTGATCCAGCTGGATCCCAAAGCGTGACATCCAAACACATGGATGTTATCCAATCATCTTGCTCGGGGTCTACCACTGGGTCTCCTGTCAGCTGGTTTTGCCTGTAAAATGTGTCCAACGTTGCTTTCCTGAGACATTCTAATCACATGCCCATAGTATTGGAGCTGTGATCTCTCAATTCGGAGAAGTAGTGGCTCTACCTGGAGTGACTCTCTGATCTCCGAACTACGCTCTCTGTCGAGTAACGTTACTCCGAAGACCCTTTGGAGGAACCTCATTTTGGTAGCTTGTATTCACGATTGTGTTTTTCAGTTATTACCCAAGAATCATGACCATAGGTAAGGTTTGGCATGAATACTGAATTGAAGATAGCGAGTTTGGCTTTTACACACACCTCCCTTCTGATTACTGAATGCTAAAGCTGGCACATTATGGTACCAGCTCCTACAATTCTTGCACTTAATTCAGCCTCCTACCTTCCATCACTTGTAAACACAGCCCTGAGATACTTGAACTTCTCTACCTGTTTCAGTGGAACTCCATTCACATGTTGAGTGCACTCACATGTTGCAGCACTGATTTTCATTCCTGCTATGCAGCACTCAGCATCAAACCTATTGAGTGCAAATTGGAGATCACCATCTGTCGAGTTAAGTAACATCATGACATCTGCAAATTCCAGCTGATACCACTTCCAACCCGGCTGTGCATGTCAATCTTGTTCATGTAAATGATAAGCAAGTGACAGTACGCACCCTTGGCAGAGTCCGAATCCCAGATTGAATAGTTTTGATTTAACACCATTTATCCAAACATAAATACTCAGGCATTCATATAGAGACGTCAGAGCAGTAACAAGCTGACCATCGATCCCATACACCTGCAGAACCTGTGACAGCAGGTACTAAGGAATGCAGTCATATGCCTTTTTGAGGTCTACAAAATAAGAATATACTTCTTGGCAATCATCATTATCATCATTGTTTAACGTCCATCTTCCACGCTAGCATGGGTTTGGACGGGAATTGTCTCACTTGAGGTAAAATTGGTTGTCTTGCTCATATAGGACTGTCTGGCGGGTTTTCTACGGCTGGATGCCCTTCCTAACACCAACCACGTTTACAGTGTGGACTGGGAGGTTTTTACCATGTTACCTACACGGCCACATTACAGCGTGGACTGTGTTTTTTTGTCGTGACACCTACACGACCTCATTTATTTAGGACTGGATGTTGTTGTACCAACATAACTTTACATCGAATGGGGTGGTGTAGATGGGGGTAGGGGTAGTGGGACGGGGGTGCATTTTAACTGTAGGTTTCGCTTTGTACTTAGGCAAGGCGGGTCTTCTGTATTACTGCGTAGCGCCAAAGATCTCTGACCAGTGACGTTGTCTTGAAGAGGTGTAAGTGTGTGAGGTCGGAATTTATCAAATCGTTCCAGGTTTTTCTGGGTCTGCCTACTCCGTAGCTACCGTCTATTTTGATCGCCCTGCACTTTTTTATACAGCTGTCGTCTTTCATGCGCATCACGTGTCCATACCACGCAGTCTTCTCTTGAGTAAACATTTGATCCCTCTTATTCCTAATTTCTCACTTAGTTCATTTATGCTTTGCAGTTCACGTATATTACTATTACACATCCATCGGAGCATGCAAGCTTCGTTCCTCTCCAGTCTGCGTATATCCTCTGCACACAATGCCCAGGTCTCACTGCCATGTAACATTGCTGTTCGTATGCAGGCATCATACAGCCTGCCTTTCATTTTTAGAGAGAACCCTTTAGCGGCCAATAGTGGTATAAGCTCTCTGAACTTTTTCCATCCCGTTCTGACTCTAACTACAGTACTTTCAGAGCACCCTCCACCACTGCTGTTTTTGTCACCCAGGTAACGGAAGGTGTCCACTATTTCTGTAGAACCATCTGGGCAATGGAATGAGCTAGTATACTGTGGGCACTTGCTGCTACTTATTGCACCAGAGCACTGGCCACATATAAAATCTATATTCTTAGTTAGCTTACCTGTGATCCCACTACATCTTTTATGCACCCATACTTTGCATTTGGGACATAAAATGGAGTTTCTGCCTACTCCTTTCCTACACACTGAGCATGGCCATTTCCCAGATGGGACCGGTGCCCTATTTTCCTTCCTACAAACTAGAACTTTAGTCTTAGACAGGTTAATTTTAAGGCCTTTTGATTCTAGGTCATGCTTCCATGTTTGGAATTTCTTCTCTAGTTCAGCCATTGATTCAGCTATGAGTATTAGATCATCTGCGTATAGAAGTTCCCATGAGCAGCCGGTCTTGAACTCCCCTGTTATAGCCTGGAGGGCAATAATAAATAAGAGGGGGCTAAGGACGGAGCCCTGATGAACACCAACTTTTACGCTAAACTCTTCACTATATTCGTTGTTAATTCTAACCTTGCTGACTTTCTTTATACATGGCTTGTATAGCTCTCACAAGCCATTCATCAACACCAGATAATGGGGCGTGGGACTCTGTCAAAAGCTTTCTCCAAGTCAACAAAAGCTAAGTATAGGGGTTTATTTTTAGCTAGGTACTTCTCCTGTAGTTGTCGTACAATGAAAAGAGCGTCTGTGGTACTTTTACCTGACACAAACCCGAACTGCATTTCATCGAGATCAATTCGCTCTCTGATTAGTTGTGCTATTAATTTTTCTGTGACCTTCATGACCTGGTCAATTAACTTAATGCCTCTATAGTTTCCCCTATCTAGGGCATCTCCTTTACCCTTGTAGCAGTTAATGATGATGCTGCTATGCCAGTCCTTTGGTACAACCCCATTCTGTAGTACTTGGTTTACTATCCGAGTGACCAGAGTGTGTCCCACCGTTCCAGATGCTTTCAGCATTTCAGCAACTATTTCTGGAGGCCCAGCCACTTTGCCCGTCTTCATATCTTTGATTGCCTTACTTATTATATTACCTTCAACTTGCACTGCTGGTCCCTCTATTGGGTCGATGTGGGGGAGACTGTCTTTCTCCCATTTATTCTCCTCATTTAGTAGCCTCTCGTAGTGACACTTCCAAGCTACCTTCTTATCAGCATCAGTGATGGCAAGTACACCATCATCATTACGGACACACTTCTCCCTGACAATATCACGGTTTTCCTTGACACATTGCCTAGCAATCCTGAACACCTCACATTTTTGGTCCTCGCGTTATAGAACATGCTAGAACTTTCTTTCCTCTGCTTCCCTTGTTGCGAAGTACACTTGTCTCCTAGCTTCCCTCCTGGCCACTTGATAGTCTTCTCTACTTCCCCCATCCCTCCATACTTTCCAAGCCTGCTTTTTGGCCTTGATTGACTCCTCCACCTTACTGTTCCACCACCAAGTTACTCTCCTCCTGCCTATAAGTCTGCTCCAGCCACAGATTTCATCTGTCGCCTTCAGCAGGTTAGCTTTCAGGAATTCCCACTGTTCCTCTATATTGTACAACTCTAATTGCTCTTCCTTACTGTCAAAAGCATCAAATAATATGCTTTTAAATTTATTACTGGCTGTGGGGTCCTTTAACTTCCATATTTTTCTCCTGAGGATAGTCCTCCTCTGTTGTCGAGTACGTCTCGTCCTGACTATGAGGTCGCTAACTGTGAGGCTAGTTGGGAGGTGCATTCTTCATGGGAGAGGGATTTAGTGTTTACAACAGACACTCTGTCACATCTATCTGACTGGCGTGTTCCCTTGATCTATAGGTGATCAAGTGATTGTCTCGTTTTTTGAAGTTTGTGTTACAGATAGTTAGGTTATTTGCGTCACAGAATTCCAGGATTCTGGAGCCTTCCTCATTTCTAGTACCAAACCCATAGCCTCCATGGATTCCGTGATGTCACGGTAGTTCTATTTAGGACAAGTCTTATTTTAATTATTCTGTCGTTCACTCTATTTACGTCTATTATCTTATCTACCCATTTTTCTGCTAGCATGATTCCTACTCCACCCAGCCCATTGTCATTTCCCACCCAGAAAAGCTTATAGCATTGTTTTTTACCCACAATGAATCTAGCAGACCCACCCCTCCACCTTGGTCTCTTGAATACAGCAAACATCAACCTCCTTACAATCAAGCATCTCTACAACCTCGTTAGAGCGACCTTTTAAGGTGCCTACATTCATGGTACCAACTCTGAAGTTTTGGATTGCGTTTGGTGGGTGGGAGGGGCGAGGGAGATGGGCTTATGTTAGTCATCCGCGGCCAAAATAAAGAGGAGGAGTCCTTGCATTCTTGTCCGGCAGCATGAAGTGAATTTGTCTTTATCTTTGGCATTGTCACTGAGTGTCCAGATTTTTCAGACTCTCCAGAATTCCGTAGTCCATCATATCGAAAGGCAACCAGGTGTAAACTTAAGAAGTGAAACATAGGCCGCTAAATTATGATTGGTCCAAATAATAATGGTGGCGAGTGGGGGCGGGGGTCTGGGGTAGTTAGCGAGAAGGTTATAAAATAAAATCCTTGAATTTTGGCCATAATTGAACGAAAAATAAAATCCTCGAACTTTGGCCATAATTCAACGAGCATATAACAGTAATAAGAGAAGAATTATGGGGTTTTAAAATACAAGAAGATTATTTGAACAATCAGACAGAATTAACGAATAGCATTGAAAAAGAAAAGATTGGATTCTGGACGATATGATACAGATAGATGAATGGACCGGGAACATGGGGAGACGAGAAAAAAATAGGATTTGTACATTACATTTCACAGAAGAACGAGCGAGCAATGTAGCCAAGAATAAGGGGTCGACAAATTCTGAGTTTCGTACCTCGCAACAGGTTTATTTTATATTTGGAGAGAGAGGAAGGGATTGAGAGAGAACCAGTAGGCGCGTATACGATATATAGGGGGGGGGGTGAATAGGAGGGAGCAGGAAGGTTATTTTATAAAATCCTAGAATTCTGACTATAATTAAACGGGCATATAACAGTGATAAGAGTAAGAGTTTAAATACAAGTAGAAGATCGTTTTCGGGCAAGAAGCTTATAAAATAAAATCCTCGAATTTTGGCCATAATTTCTCCAAGACCTGACACAGTGCGAATATTTGGTTGGCTGTGCTACGTCCGGGGGAAAACTGCACTGTTCATCAGCTAGCTTGGACTCAACAATCTCCCTGCATCTTTTTGCCAGACTTTACCAGGAAGGCTTAAGGAGATCCCTCTGTAATCGGAACAATTTCTCTTGTCTCCCTTTTTGAAAATTAGTATTATCACTCCCGATTGCCATTACTTAGGTGATTTTCCAAAACACACAAATCAGCCTGAGAATACCTTCTCTATTTAAAGCTTTTAACAACTTTGGCCGGATTTCATCTTTCCCCAGCAGCCTTGTCACATTTGAGCTCTTTAACTGCTCTTGTAACCTCAGCCTCCAAGAGATTAATCACCACTCTCAGATGCACCTCAAGTACATCAGAAGATGCTGTTGTGATCAGATTTAGGAGATCAGCAAAGTATTCTTTTCACAAATGTATGTATAGTATATTTGGCGATATACCGTATGTTTAATTAAAAACATTTAGAAGACCATTTGCTATGAGTTTTAAAGTAGTGACTATGTCTTTTCGGCAAAAGGAGGGAGAGAAGCTAACAGTCTGTTTCACACTGGTTGGTGATCATCAGAACCACGCACCCCCTGCTTCTGCCGAAAATTATAGAAACTGGATTCCAGTAATAATCAGGAGCTGATTATACAGAGCGATTGCCCGTCCAGCAAAAATTAGGTATTAGGATTGGTGCTCTGAAATAGCGATGCATACATGAATGTATGTATAGTATATTTGGCAATATACCGTATCATTAATTAAACATATTTAGAAGACCATACACTATCGGTTTTAAAGTAGTGACTATGTCACTTACTTCTTTTCGGCAAAAAGAAGGAGAGAAGCTAACAGTCTGTTTCACGCTGGTTGGCGATCATCAGAGCCATGCAGCCCCTGCTTCTGCCGGAGTGATTTACTAAAATTGTTAATCATTTTATCATTAAAATAGTATTCGTAACATAATGGTTCTAATGTGACTTTCTTCTAGAATATTTTAATTAATGGGTAGTTTTATTTCATGGAATTGAATGCAATATTGAGCAGGTTGGGTTCTTCTTCCCTGGTAGGGTTGTGGGGGAAGAGTCCTCAAACACTACTTCCAGCGGGTCCTGTCAGAAACAACTGTCTTCAACTGATCCAGTTCGCAAGTTTGGCTTTTACACCTACCTCCTTCTTCTGATTACTGAAGCATTACTTCACCAACTTTTGCAATTCTTGTACTTAATTCAGCTTCCTGCCTTCCATCACTCGTGAACACGGCCCCAAGATACTTCAGGGGAACTGCATGCACTGTGCAGGCTTCCTTGAGAGGATGAGCATTGGTATCAATAAGGTTAAATATATTTTAATTAAGGAAGTATGTTTGGAATGCAACAAGTGAAGTTTTAGAATAGAAATAGAAGCTATGCCATAACAATGACTAAATAATTGTTTCTACATTAGGCACAAGGCCAGCAATTACCCAGTGCATTACTGGTACTTTATTTTATCGACCCCGGAAGGATGAAAGGCAAAGTCAACCTCGGCGAGATTTGAACTTAGATCGTAAAGGGACGTAACTATGCTGGAAAGCATGGCGTCCGACCCTCTACCGATACTGCCAATCCATGACTAAATAATATTGTTTGATAATGGTGGGTATAAATGGAAAAAGATGGGTATCAAACCGGCCAAATCTAGCTGAAGGCACCCACACTAAGATATTGTTCGAAAAATAAACAATAATATCATCAGAATCTTGTTGATTCGAGATTACTGTGGGATAAGGCCTTTACTGCAAAATAAAACGCTTAATATAGTGAAACTTGAAACAACACGTTTTTTTTTAACGTTAGAAGTACAACAGATTTTTTGTGTGTATGAACATGGCCTGTGAAAGTAGCGCTACCAACTTTGAAGGTTTCACATGTGATGACATTCAAAATTAAGAAGAAATAAAAAAAAATATCAGTGATTTATCTTCAAATGAATCAGACATGTATATCTCTGAATTTTCATCTGATGATGATTGTTGTTTTGTTAGTGAAAGCGAAGAAGATCTCCAGGACATCATTGAAAATGTTACAGCAACATGGTCAAAAACACCGCACCTATACATGATACTGATTTTATTCAAAATACTGGTCCACAACACATTACCTCCTGATGTTAAAGCACTGGATTATTTTCGTTTTGTTTTTGCCACAAACTTTCTTTGAAGTTGTGGCAAAAAAGACAAGTCGATATGCCCAACAACAAATTTCAAATTAGGGAAAACCTGATCTATTATGGCAACCGACAGATGCTGCGGAAATTCAAGCATTTTTTTTACCATAATATTATGTTCGGTATAAAGCAATTTCCAAGACTGGAATTACTGGAGCGCTGATATAAGGTTTAGTTACCTTTATATATCAAGTATTATGCTGAAAACAAGGTATTTGAAATTAAATCAGTATTTACCCCTGGTAGAAATGAATCGAATTACAATCTAGATAAAGTGCAACCATTAATTAAAATATTATCTGAAAAATTTTAAACTGTATATATACCTAGAAAAAATCTCAGTGTTGATGAAGCAATGATTGGGTATAATGGTAGGGTACATTTCAGACAGTATATGCCAGCTAAACCCACCAAATGGGGCATCAAGGTGTGGGAACTCTGTTAGTAGGACACAGGCCACTGTGCAAACTTTGATATTTACACAGGGGGAAAATATAACAGAAAGAGAAAAAAATGGATACAATGTTTTATGGTCTCTTATTGAACCCTTCCACTCTCAACATAGACACTTAGATTTTGACCGCTTTTTTTCTTCGATGCTTCTGGCAGAGGATCTTGCCCTTGTAAATAGGTACAATGATGGGGAATCACAAAGGGCTACCCCAAGAAATAAAACTAACAAATTAAAAAAAAGAGGGGACATTCTTCAGGTGCAAAAAGTGTACATGTTCAAAGACAAATGGCAAATTTTATTCCTATCTTCTAACCAACAACCAGGTGTTGGGGCTGAAGGTAAACTTTTAGTTAACCTCTCTTATAATAAATATATGTGTGGGGTCAACAAATCCGCCCAGTATTGTGCCTATTACCTAGTTGAACGTCCTGGAAAGAAATGGTGGAGATTTTATGTTTTTTTGTGAATCTAACCACTGTGAATTTTTTTTATTGTATTCACTAAAAGCCACAAGGATCCACCATCACCAAAGGTCTACTGCCACATGAAATTTTGTGTGGACGTTGCATCTCAGCTACGTGGAGGATATACTTCTCGCAAACACAGAGCTGGGAGAAAATTAAAATTATCTGAGGTGAACAAAGAAAATATTGATTTTTATGAAATAGAGAAAATTAATGGGAGGAAGGTTTGCTGAATGTGCCCTTTGCAAAAGAGAAAAACTGCTAAAGATTACCAAATTGAAACCTCTTTTATGTGTTCCTTTTGCAAAGTGGCATTATGTAAAGGGTGTTTTGGCCAATACCATGACAGAAATATTGTCTGACATCATCATCATCATCATCACCGTTTTACGTCCGTTCTTCCACGCTAGCATGGGTTAGACGGGTTGTCCTGTTGTGGGCAGTGTCTGGTCGGCTGACCATGCCTTGCTCATACAGGAACTGATTTGGCTTGATTTCTACAGCTGGATGCCCTTCCTAACACCAACCTCATTTACCGTGAGTGCTGGGTGCTTTTTCCGTGGTGCCTACACGTCCACTTTACAGTGTGGGCTGGGTGCTTTTTTGCCGTGGCACCTCCACGACCACCTTGCGGTGGGGGGGCATATTGTCTATATGCTTCAGCTTGTACCCATGGGAGGTCGGGTACTCTGTATTACTGCGTGACGCCAGAGGTCACGGTCATGTGTCATTGCCTTTGAGAGGTGTAATTGGGTAAGGTCGGCTTTTATCACCTCATCCCAGGTCATCTTGGGTTTCCCCACTCCGCGGTTTCCATCGACTTCTAGTGCTCTGCACCTTTTTATGCAGCTGTCATCCTTCATACGCATCACATGTCCATACCAGCACAACCGCCTCTCCTGCACACAGCATTTGATTCCTCTTATGCTTTGTCGTTCACGTATAATACTGTTACACATCCATCGGAGCATGCAGGCTTCGTTTCTCTCTAATCTACGTAAGTCTTCCACCTTCAGCGCCCAGGTCTCACTACCATGCAACATTGCTGTTCGGATACACGCATCATACAGTCTACCTTTCATTCTGAGGGAGAAGCCTTTTGCAGCTAGCAGTGGTAGTAGTTCCCTAAACTTCTTCCATCCCGTTCTTACCCTAGTTATTGTACTTTCTGAACACCCACCTCCGCTGCTAATTCGGTCACCTAGGTAGCAGAAGCTGTCTACTGTTTCTACAGAGCCCTCCCAGAGATTGGTGGTACTTGTTTCCTGTGGCTGTTTGCTGCTTGCTGTCCCAGCACAGCTGCTGCATGTGAAGCCTACATTCTTATATGACAATATTGAAAAAAATATTTAAATAAAATAATATTGTAACACATATGCAAAAAAACATGCATTCACCTGCAAACCTGTTAATGAACTTATATATTGGGCACATTCTGTTATGTAAATCTACCCAGTACATTGAGTAAAAGTACATTGCCAATATTATTTTGACTGGGGAAAAGGTTTTATACTTTTTTTTTTCAATGAAAATATTTGCATGGAATGTAGAGAAAGACTGAACTGCATTTTAAATTAATTCACCTGTTTGGAAAAGCACTAAAATTGTTGGAAGTCAACATCTAGGTCATTGTTGGATAATTTTTGTAACAAACCTAATAGGCACATAAAGTTTAAATTTTTGTGTTTATCCATAAATTCATTACTTTTACACCTGTTAATTAATTTCACCTGCCCATAAAAGTCAAATTTAACAAACAAAACAAAACAAAAATCAGGTAAAAATAGATAATAATATGAACTCAGAATGGCAAAGGCCGTAACTCTATGTGTCAAAGCATGGTGTCCGACCCTCTACTGATACTGCCAATCCACCACCCCTATAAACTAAAAATAATGTGAATAGATAAACATGGCATTTGACAGAGTAATGTAAATGCTAAAGGGTTAATCTGTTGCCCAGTTTAACTCCGCTATATAGCCCTTAGGTGCCTTTAGGAGAACTAAGTATTTGTGACAGATCTCTGCTTTGAGAATACTGTTCATTCTCCCTCTTACCAGTCGTGGAGGTCCTATAAACTTCTTTCTTTCCAACAGCCATGAATCTGCTTGTGGTATATTTGAAAATTAAATGGTAAATAAGGCCTCGGTCAGTTTAGACGATGAGTGAACCAGTTGTTTATTCAGTGGAACAGCCTGCTTGTGGATTTAACATACAAGTGGCTGAGCATTTCACTGACACACGTATCCTTAATGTAATTCTTAGCCAGAATCAGTTAATCCGATTTATTTTTCAAACAGTTTCTGTCTTCCCAGTTTCACTCACATGGCTCAGGTCAACCTGGGGCTATGGTAAACACAATTACCACATAGTAGGATTGAACTTGGGATCTAAGGATTGCAAAATGAACTTCTTAACCATTCTGTTATGATGCATCCATAATAAAGGAGACAGAAAATATTATATACAATTCATATAGCTTTCATCATCATCATTAATATCTGCTTTACTTGCTAGCAAGGGCTGGACAGGTCTACATAGGCCGAGACAGTACTGAAGTAGAGCTACTGACCTTCCAGACAGCTTTCTATTTACATAATTTTTTTAATTAAATTTCAGGTCTCTGGTTAGGAATGCCTGGTTGTTTAGAAGACTACGATGCTCTTGTGAAGAAATTTTCTCAGGCTTCAATTGAAGAGAAACAGACAATTCTGGCTGAAGCTGAAGAGATGAAAAACAAGTATAAAAATGACATCCAGAAAAGCTATGCCACAATTTATGTTAAAACAATGAAAAAATTAATAGAAAAGAGTGACTTCTTGACAACAGAAATGAAGCGTGTAGAGAAATTAAAAGATGGTAAAGTAAGCGACAAAAAGAAGGAGCAACTCAGTGATAGATTAAACATTCTTAATTCCTTCCACGTAAAATTCCAAGATGAACTATAATTACAGGTAATCACAGGTGTCGCATAATATATTTCCATATCAATGAAGTCATTCCTGTTTATATTTCTTTTTAGAGAAAAGTAAACAACATATAAACATACATACAAATGTCTGTTATACAACCCTTGGAGAATTAACAATAAAATGAAATATTTTCCTAATTTGTTTAAGTAAATAAATTATGTCTCGTTAATTTAAATATTAGATACAATAGGTGTTAGCCTTGCAGGTTTCACGATTGGCTTTATACTCATCATGGGATCCTTTTATAGACCAATAATATATAGTTTGATGTCCTTTTTAGTGTCAACCCTTTTATGACACACACAGTTACTGTGTACCAATTCTAGACTGGATATGCAGAATTTGAGAATTGAGAGCATTTAAGTTTGAGTGAAAATAAATCCTAATACTGCTGATTTAATTTTGTATTTCTAAAATTCCATATTTTTAGTTTGAGACCATATCCTAAAGAATAGCATCATCCATTTTACTAAGATAAAATGCTTTAAAAAAATTGATAAATCAATTTAGATTATACTGGGAAACTATGTTTTGGATTTTTCTGATAACAATCTGTTTAAAAAATGTGGTTGACTGAAATTTTTAGAAACAAGTTTTTCATATTGACATTTGAAATTATTTTAACCCACTGTAAAACAAAAAGCCTTTTAAGGCAGCGGTTAGCCTTGCAGGCTAAAGATATACTTCATACTCATCATGGGGTCCTTTTTGTGGCTAGATTGCCTTCCTGGTTCCTCCTATTGTTTAAACCTCCCATATTATATACATTTTAAGGCAGGGGTTAGGTTAGCTATGTAGGCCCCATGACAAGTTTCATACTTATTTTGAGGCAATGTTTTCCAACTGGATGTCCTGAGCACTAACCCTTTTAGTTGCCGCTTATGACATACAGAGATATGTCTGTGTATATATATATACACACTCACACATCTATGTGTGAGTGTGTGTATATATATTCAGAGCAATTTATTCTGTAATTGTATTTCTTCAGTTCTCTTTGTTGAATGTTTATTATTTCTCTCTTCATCCTCACCAACTTACTTTAAAATTATTGATCTCATTTTTACCTGGTAGTAATTACAGTCAAGCAGATATGTTTATCAAGCAGGTGTATATTCTGTGTAACACAACCACTTTATATTGACTCAACAATTAAAAAAAAAGAGTGTATGTTTACAATAATAAACTAAACTTTTACTTTATAATTGACTTTGTATTTTTTTATGTTTAGTGAGGGAGGAAAGGGACAACAACATAAGATACACCTGTAAAATATCGATGGGTTGTGTGTGTATGAAATTAGACTTCCACAATCTGAAATATGAGGAATAAAAATAACAATCAGATGTATTGAGAAAAATCTTTTATTTAGATGTATACAAATGTATTGAGTATTAAAAATATCATTTGAAGTACTATGTATATATATATATATAGTAAGCGATATTCAAAATATCTCCCTTCCATTGTTAGTTCACTAAATTATTTCAATATATATTAATCATTGAAACCCATTTTACAAATCACTGGATGCCCTTTATATATATATATATATATATGTGTGTGTGTGTATAAAGGGTAAAGACCCCCTTCGAGGCACAAGTCCAGGTAAGGTTATTTGTGGAAGACCAGCAGTCGCCCATGCATATCAAGCTCCACGCCACCGATGTTTTCCAAAGGAAAGACAATGGCCGATACAGCTCGGCACCAATGACTTCGCAACTCATGTATATACTTGGCGTGGCAATAAAGTCTTTATAATAACCCTTTAAATAAAAATGCATAAAATATTGAAACTAAAATTTATTTATTCTGCAAAACAATCTCCATTGAATACAATAACATCTTTACAGTGCTTATGCAAAGCATTTAACTCTTTCTGGAACCGTTCTTTCGGCAATTGTTGAAACCAGTGCAACGATTCATCCACCTCCTCTTCTAATGAAGCGAAAACAAATTTTCAAAGATGTTGCTTGAACACCTAACGAAAAAATCTTTTGTTTATTAAGCAGTGTGGGGGCGTGTATTGTCATGCATCCACCACAAATCAGCCAAACATGTTGGGGATGATCTAAGAGTACGCCACTTGTTATCAACATTCCTAACGAATTCAACATACTTTTCTGCAGTAATAGTTTCATCAGGTGGCTTGACAGAAATGACAATCTTGCCATTGCTTATGAATACGACAAGCAGCATTGTTTTTTGGTTGGTTAGAATGGGTCGAATGACACATGGACATGGTGCTGATAGCGAAATCCAGGCCTTATTTTCTTGTTTTGTATGATTACTGTCAAAAAGAACTCATGTTTCATCCTCCACTGCCACCCTTCACACCAAATCTTCAATACTGTTGTTAGATAAAAGATCAATGACTGATGATGCACACAATACTCGTTCACGTTTGTTGGCTGGCGATAAGACATGTACCTAGAGTGAACAAAGTTTTCATAAACCAAAGGTGTCTGTTAAAATTTGACGAACCATTTCTTTGGTTATTTCAGTAACATGAGCAATGCAACGCAATGATTGTTTTGGTTCTGCAGCAATACTTTGAATGAATTGAATGTTGTCATGAATAGCGGTTGTGCAAGGACAGCCAGAATGAGGAGCATCAATAAGTGATGTTCTACTGCCATCTTTGAATTGTTTCACCCAATGATAAAAGGTTGAATTTGCTGAAACGTTGTTAATTCCACTCGCCTTCAATTGTGCAATAATATTTGTTGCTGATTTTCCTCATTTCCATTCTAAAATTTTCTAGACTTAAATCCATTCAATGCATGTATTTATAATACATGCAATTCACAAGAATGACAGCAAAATAATTATGCATAAGCCTGTGACAAAATACAGCATTCATACAGAATATCACACATGTACAACAAAGTTCAAATTCCAACTAATATTATCTACATTTACTGCTATATACGGCCTACTATTCTAGATACTTTATTGCCATGCCAAGTATGTGTATATATGTTTTTCCCTTCATATTTATTATATATAATCTTTAAACTTTTCATGAAATTGTTATCCTTTAACTCTTTTCATACCAAACTACCCAAAACTACCCATGGTTCTATGATACAAAACTGTTTCTATTTATCTAAAAACATTGTATTATTTTATGCAAGAGCCTTTAAATTATGTTCCAAAAGTCAAATATTTTTAGAATTATTTGAAAATCATTGACCGTGTCTTTCATTAGAAATATGGCAATGAAAGTTTTTTTTTTTTTTCAGAATATTTTTCTGGTATATTTTATGGATGTTTCAAAACACCCTAGCTCAGAGTAGCTGACCAATGGGTAGAGTGCTGATAACTATGTGTTTATATATCTAGTTTTCAATATCCCAGTTAACCAAGTTACATGTTAACTGGGATAAACTTAGCATTTGTTGGTTGCACTGCTAATACATATGGCCAAGTGATTAGGGTGTTAGACTAATGACTAAGGTTGTGAGTTTAATTCCTGGAGTGGGCAGTGCATTCTGTTCTTGAACAAGAAACTTCATTTCATCTTGCTCCAATCTACTCAGCTGAATAGCTGCAACAGCAGTAGCTGTAACAACTCGGGTTCCTATTTCTAAAACACCTGAGAAACCTCCTTTAATATGCAATCTTGTAGGAGGCCAGCTAAACCTACATGGATGTTGGCTGTAAGAACATGATGGGTGCTTTAGTGGTAGGAACCCCAATCGTAAGAAACCTCCTTTAATATGCAATCTTGTAAGAGGCCAGTTAAACCTATATTGGAGCAGTCCATCTATTAAGTCCAGTGGATTTACAAGGTATTTAAATTACTATATATACTTGTGTATAAGTTGCACCTTTTTCCATGAAAATACGATTTGAAAAAAATCAACAAGCAACTTATCTACTGGATCTACAAAACCTTAATTCAAAATATATGGTACATTGTATTGTAAATATTGTATGTGAAATGTCAGTGCGACTTCTATATAGGTATATACAGTAAGTACTAGAACCAAACCAGTGAATTCATGAGATCCATAAAAACCTTTTTGTAGTTCATTAAAAGTATGAATTAAAACCATTTCCATTTGAAAATGATTGATGAAACAACTAAATTAGAACAGGATATACCAAATGGTTTGAGGAGACAAAATTACAACTTAAAAATGGCTCTAAAACTTCAGTAAAAGTTGGCATTATTGTTTTGTTTTTTTCTTTTAAGCATTGTGAAATATGTAGTTAGGATTGCTTTGGAAAATTTGGTATAATGTAAATTAGAAATACAAGAGTAAAGAAAGAAAAAGAAAAACAGCTTACACTATTACTTTATATTTGATAAATACACTCAGTCCATCCTGAAAGGTGATAGTGCTGGAGTCATACGGATTGTATGAGGGAGATGTAGCAGGTCATCTAACCCATACAGGCATGGAAAACAGACTTTAAATGTTCATATTTTACCAAGGAAGAGAAAATGGATTGTGATATTCCATTTTCTTTCTTTCGAAAAAAGTTTCCTAACCTCGAAATATAAAGTAAAAGAATAAATTGCTGTTTTGTTTTGTTTTTCTCACTTTACTCTAGTTTTTACTTTTGTATTTGTAACTTACATTGTCCCAGCTTTCCCAAAGCAATCATAACCACTTTTCTTTTTTTAAAGTTCAGACAATGTTTATAAAAAGAGTGATTTATCATATTATTTGAGTATTTGTAAAGCTGGATGAAGACAACCTACAATAGGCAAGGCATGGGAAATGAATCTTTTTAATATTCTGTAGTAATATGTTGTCTTCTCATAAGTGGCAGAATTGTTAGAGCATCGGATTACATGTCTCAACATTTCTTCCAAATCTTGCAATCTAATTTCAAATCCCACTGAAGTCAACTTTACATTTCATCCTTTCAGGAGTTAATAAAATAAAGTAGCAACCCATGGATAGTTGTTGTGGTGGTGGGTGGTATTGTTAAAATCTTGCCTCTTGTCACAGGAAAAGTAGTTGTGACCAGCTGATAGTATCAGCAAAAGAAGATAAAAAAGTAGTTTCCTCAGATTCTGATCTAACAATTAGATCCTTTCTTTTTCTTTATGGAATTGGAGACGACAATGCAAAAATTGTGTTTTGAATAATAAAATGAAATTAATCCGATTTCAGTAACAATTTGGGAAAATATGTAAAAAAAAACAAACAAGAAAATCAAATTTCAGTGATCAATATATCAAGACAAGCAAGCCCCTCTACATCCACCCCACATTTAACATCCAGTAATGATTTAGCAGAAAACATCTAACATAAACAGTTTTTTAATTCAAATGTTTATACTATCTTTACTAATGGAGAGAAAATTACTGTGAAAATTTGCAGTGTGAGATTAAAGATTCAAATTTTAAGTTATAGTGGTTTTATACTTTTTAAGAATGCTTTGCTAATGTAGTTTCATGTGGTACAGGATGTTAAGAATTAATTAACAACAACAGAAATATAAAAATGAGTTCTAGTATGAGGCAAGTTTTCCTTGGAGGCGCTTAGACAGAGATCAAATCCAACTTTAAAATCATCTCAATAGTTCTGTAAAACCTGGATATTTCTGTAAAGCTCTATAGAGTCTGGGTTTGATAAAGCTCCACACTGTGTCACTTTTTGTCCATTCAAAATTTTGCTGATGGCTATTTCAACTTTTTTTCCATTGACAGTGTACTAGAAAATAATAAAAGTAATTGATATCTTGGTAAAAAATATTGCTATTATAAATAGTAAATATTTATGCAGAAAACAACATATATAAGAATAGGAAACCACCTGAAACTACTCATGGTTTTATGATTCAAAATGTTATCATCATCATGAATTGTTTGTTTGTTTGTGTTCCCTGCCTACTGGCAAGGTTGAATCTGGCATCACCATCCACTTTACAGCATGTACTGGGTGCCATTGGATTGGCAGTATCGGTAGAGGGTCGGATGCCATGCTTTGACGCATAGAGTTACGGCCCTTGCTATTCTGAGTTCAAATCCCGCTGAGGTTAACTTTGCCTTTCATCCTTACGGGGTCGATAAAATAAAGTACCAGTAATGCACTGGGATAGTTGCTGGCCTTGTGCCAAAAGTAGAAACAATTATCATATGGGTGTCCTCTCACCCTTCTATTTTTATAGGCCTGGGGGTGGGGGTCCTTCCTGTGGTCAATCACCTTATTTGGGGTACCAGGTTGGTCCTTGTCTCAATGGGGAGGGGTGACAATAGGAAGTAGATAAGTGTGAAGTTATGGCAAGTGTGGTTTGAGTTGACAGGCTGATAAGTGGAGAAAGGGATGTATGTGTGTATGTCAGTCTACTTCTATATGTCACTCTCTACACATGTTTTCTTATATGAGTGTGTGCATATCCGTCTTTGCATGTATTTTCATTTATGTGAGTGTGCATGTCAGTCTCTACATGTATCTTCATATATGTGTGTGTGTTTGCATCAGTCTCTGTGTGTTTTCAAATAGACACTGTTTAAAGGAAGCCACATTCATTTATATCCCATAGCTAGTAGTTCAAAATAAAATGTAGGTTGGAGTCAGGAAGGGCATCTGGCCATAGGAATAGGAAAACTGCCTCAAAAAATCTCAACCAACCCATGCCAGCATAGAACAAAAAGAAAAATCTCTGTGAATTGCCTGATATAAACAAAGTTGATGATACTTACTGGAATATCTTTGATAGGCAGAACATAAGCAGGAACATGCCGACTTGATAAAGCTGTACGGATGTGTGAACAGATGTCTTTTTTTAGCTCCTCAGTGAATTGCTGGTTGTCTGCCATTTTGATAAACAGGATTGCTCGTTCATCTGATCCATCCTTTCTCCTTTGAGCCACACAAAGACTATCTTGGATCTCGACAAATGTCTCAACTACAATAATATTAAAACCAGGAATATTATCCAAAGATAGTCAATATTTGAAATATTAATCAAATTCATTAAACCCTTTCATTATTATATTTCTAATGAGGGCGGTGGATTGGCAGTATCGGTAGAGAGTCGGACGCCATGCTTTCCAGCATAGTTACGGTCTGAGTTCAAATCCCGCCGAGGTTTACTTTGCCTTTCATCCTTACGGGGTCGATAAAATAAAGTACCAGTAATTGCTGGCCTTGTGCCTAAAGTAGAAACAATTATTATATTTCTAATGAAAGACACTATCTACGATTAATTCAATAATTTTGAAAATAATCAAGAATTTGTAAAAATTTAGTAATATAACTAACATTCTCATTACTAACTTAACATCCTGTAATGATTCCACATAAAATGTCTAAAAATCATCATCATCACTGTTTAATGCTAAAAATGGGTTTATTAATTTATGTTTATAGTGGACATATTGTGAAAATTTGTAGTGTTAGAATAACGACTTTTATATCTAATGTGATGCTAAAAAAGGTTTGCATAAGTGTGAGTCTTAACTTACGATATAATACATAAAAATATGACTTAAAGAAAATAATACTGATCTCTTATTTAGACAGAAGGCCTGCATATTTGGGGAAAGGACAAGTTTTTGACAGAGTGTAGTTTTCGTGTGACAGACAGACAAAAAGGTTGCACAACTATAATAATATAGATTCTTACAGTAAGTAAGGTATTCCAAAGAAATGATGGTGGTGATGATATAGATATTGATTTCTAATTTAGGCACATGCTCAGCAAATTTGGGGAAAGGGCAAAGTTGATTAAATCAAACCCAGTACTTGACTGGTACTTTATTTTATCGATCCTGGAAGGATAAAAAGCAAAGTTAACCTCAGCTGGATTTGAACTCAGAATATAAAAGGCCAGAACAAATACTGCAATGGCATTTTATCTGACACTCTACCAATTCTGCCAAATTGCAATAAATAATAGACATTATCAAACATACATCACAAATATTTTCAAAAGCAAAATATTAATGAGTCAGTTAAATCATCATTATTCATGTCATGATGTGGTACAGGACATTAAGAGTTAATCTAGTGTTTGGAACATAACTCAACAAAGGTTCTTACATAAAATTATGATGGTAGGCGCTTAGAGAAATATAAATAGTTCATTCTGTCAGATGGTCATTTTGGTGCCACAATAAAAAGCACCTCGCCACCCTGTTAGGTCATTTTGATGTCATGAAAAAAAGCACTTAGTCCACACTGTAACGTGGTTGGTGTTGAGAAGGGCATCCAGCTGTAGAAACCAAGCCAAAATACAGATCTGCATGAGCAAGACTTGGCTCATCTGACCTGACTTGTTTCATAACGTGACAACCCATCTAACCCATGCAAGCATGGAAAATAAATGTTAAATGTTGATGATGATGAACAATTTAGAAATGGTTTCATTCTGGTGGTTTGGTATCAAAAAGGTTAAACTATGTCAGATGGTTTACTCAACAACATACCAGATTCTCTATCAAGTTTCACAGATGAAAATATGTTTCTACTTTTGGCACAGGGCCAGCAATTTGAAGGTGTCAATTGAATCAACCCTAGTGCATTACTGGTACTTTATTTTACAAGATTTGAACTCAGAATGCAAAAGGCCATAAGTATATGCCACAAAGCATGTTGTCCAATGCTCTACGGATTCTGCCATTCCACCATCTTAATAATTGTTTCTACTTTAGGCACAAGGCCAGCAATTACCCAGTACATTACTGGTACTTTATTTTATCAACCCCGTAAGGATGAAAAGCAAAGTTAACCTCAGCGGGATTTGAACTCAGAATGGCAAGGGCCGTAACTCTATGCGTCAAAGCATGGCGTCTGACCCTCTACCGATACTGCCAATCCACCAATAATGAAATAATTTTATAATCCCTCCAAATTCTTCATGAATTAAAATACAGTGTATTTTATTAGAAATATGGTAAAGAAAGGGTTGAGTTTGCATGTGTGTGAAATTAGACTGCCAATTCATTGGTAACAGAAGAAAATAATGAATCTTCTATGTTAACTTACCGACTTGATATATCTCAGCACTCCCAAACCGTACTCCGTTAGGATTCAGAGTTCCATCACTACAAGAAGAAGAACATAAAAACATCTGAAGGTTTTGAAGTAATTCCACCATCCATGGTGGAGTGTCAACCTGCTTGAGTGCCAACCTGGCCTGCTAAAGACTTAGTCAACCATTGCTAGCAGGGAAAGTGGACATTAAATGATGATTTGAGGATGGAGTGGGTGTCCTAAAATCAGCTACACACAAGTGTCAGCCAATTCAATATTCCACATCACATGATTGCTGTCTCATACGCATGATAGTGGTGGTGGTAGTGGTGATGATGCTAGTGAAGTTAAATAAAGGGTTGGTTTGAAATTCCAAGAACTTCACTAAGAATTTAACCTCTCTATTGTTGGTGATCTATATTCATTACATTCTGTCAAGTGGTTGGTGATAGGAAGGGTGTCCAACCATAAGCAGCTTGCCAAACAAAAGACTCAGGTGGACCCTGAAGCTCTGTCAAAAATTTTGGAAGATTTTAATTTAAATATAAACCCTTTAAAATGGGTGGTTTTGTTTCATAGAACCAGAGCCAGCTTTAGCTGGATTGGTTTGAAAAAGATTAACAAAAGTTCTTATATAAAATTAAGATGGAAAGTTTTTTAATAAATATAAACACTTTAAAGCAAATAGTAGAACCAAAATTAGTTTTGGCTGGGCTGGTATACACACACAAAAAATGAAACAAAGAAGTGTGACTATTCACCTCCGACCCAGCATTGCAATACCTCCAGTGTCTGGATTAATCCTACAGAAGTCACCTTGTAGCCACACACCTGAAGAATAAATAGATTTAGTCAAATAACATTATCTACATTTTGTCTACAAAAACTTAAACACATATAAATTTTTAAAGAAATTCAACAAAAATCTATGGTATCTATAAATATATTTAAGTTTGTTTCATATGAAATGTTGTAGTTATTGTTTTGTTGAGCTCCATGCCAGTCCCCCTGATCACTGATTAAAGCAGTTCAAGTAATTTCAAAAACAGGAGAGGAGATTATGTTTGTTATAGACATGTGATGCATATGAAGGATGACAGCTGCATAAAAAAGTGCATAGCATTCAAATTTGTTGGAAGCCTTGGATTGGGGAGACCCAGGAAGACTTCGGATGAGGTGATAAAAGCTGACCTTGCACAATTGCATCTCTCAACCGAGATCTCTGGCGTTTGCAGTAATAGAGAAGACCTGATTTCCCACGGCCCACTGTAAAAGCACCCGGTCCACACTGTAATGTGATCATGTAGGTGACACAACAAAAAGCACCTGGTACTCACTGTAAATGAGGTTGGCTTTAGGAAGGGCATCCAGCTGTAGAAACCAAGCTAAAATCAGTTCTGTATGAGCAAAACATGATCACCTGACCTAGCATTGTCCACAATAGGACAACTCGTCTAACCCATGCTAGTGTGGAAAAATGGACGTATGATGTTGATGAAAATATCAGAGATCATTAAAATAGGTCTAGATATTGCTCGTTTCCTTTCACAGCTCCAGCCAGTTGGGTTGGAACATGGGCATGGTAAAAAGCCAGATGGCATTACTATTATCCCATTCTGTGGTGATAAGATATGATGCAACATGTAGCAACACTTTTCTAGTGACAACCTGATGCAGTAACAGCAAGAGAAAGACTAATGGAAAGTTACTCTTCTTGGTCTGATCTGAGTATTAGCTCCTCCTTTCCTTTCATGTTAATTAACTCTTTGTATCATCCTTCTCTTACATACATGTTGATGATTTAACATCACCGCATCACACAGAGATCACAACTATGTTGTGTTCACAGCATGACACTGAGTAGCTAATACCATACCAGGACTTATATACTGGTGCTGTAGTGTTTATAAGATTGTAGTGAGTAACTATACCTTACCATAACATCTCCTGTACAGTGGTAGGACGTATATACTTATGTTATAGCTAATACTATACCATATCATCTACTGTAGAGTGGTAGTACATATATACTGGTGCTGTAGTGTTTCTAGGATGGTAGTGAGTAGCTATACCATACCATCTACTGTACAGTGGTAGGTCTTATACACTGGTACTCTAGTGTTCAGAATTTAGATTTAGAAGATACGTCTGTTTATATCTGAGAAAGTTTGTAAGTTAAACATTGGTAAGTAAAGGTGCTTTTGTTTATGTGAGAGAGAGAGCAAAAGAAAGAGGCTTACCAGTAAATTTAGAAAAATATGCCTTCCTGTATTTCAAATTCTCTGGATCATTCCAGAAATATATTGGCATTGATGGAAAAGGTTTTGTGCAGACTAACTCTCCATTTTGTCCTGAAACATGGTGACCTAAGAAAATAAGTGAAAGGTGGTTTACTAACTCTCCATTTTGTCCTGAAACATGGTGACCTAAGATAATAAGTGAAAGGTGGTTTACTAACTCTCCATTTTGTCCAACAATATGGTGGCCTGAGAAAATATGAGAAAGTGGTTTACTAATACATACAGATTTTTAAACCCTTCTGATACTGATGATGATGATGGTGGTTGTGGTGATGATGGTGGTTGTAGTAATGATGGTGATTTTGCTGGTGATAGTTATGGCAGTAGTGATGATGGTTGTGGTGATGAAGGTGGTGGTGATAATGGGGATGGTAATGATAATGATGATAGTGATGATGATGACAATGTAACAAAGAAAAACAAACCTACCATTCTCATCCCAACTTTCCATGGCACAACCAAGATGAAAAGATTGTATTTCTCCTCTGTAAACAGGTACAGTCCAGTTTTGACCCATAAAACATGCAATAATATCAGTCCCACCTGAAAATAAAGCCCAAACCAAATATTAATAGAGTGGGGGCACAATTTGCAGTTTTATATAGACATGATCAGAAAATATTTAGAAAACATTAAAAAAAGCTGTAAAACTCTTAACGTCCACATGAAACTAAATGACTTAATGTAAGGGAAAGAACTCTAAGTAGGCCCTCATCTTATGCTGCATGCTTTCAACATGCACAATTGGAATCTTAAAAATTTGTAAAATTCTTAACATCCAGTCCCACATGAAACTGCATGACTTAAAGTAAGGGAAAAAAATCTACCATCTACTTCTATTATTCTTTTTCTGTTGGTTGCAAATTCGTTAACCTAGGTACTTTTATATAAAGGTCTTGTGTATAGGTGGATTTTGAATAACACGTGGCAGGAGTTGGGGAATTAACTGACTGCAAGATGTAGGATTATTCAATGATTTGAAATATAATAAAAAAAGAAATAAACCAATTTTCAAGATCAGAATAAGGGAACAATGTTTCCTTGTTCTGATAGTTTTTCCATTGGTGATACAATCCATTGCTGATACTATCTGTTGGTTGCAACTTCTGGCAGGAAATGGGATTTGAAGTCAGGATGCACAGAGCCATAGAACCAGAATAGATACTGTAAGGCATCCTGCTTGACTCTTTAACAATCTCATGAATCCACTGCCCCAGTACTTAACTGGTACATTATCAACCCCGAAGGGATGAAAAGCAAAGTTGACCTCAGTAGGATTTGAACTCAGAATGTAGAAAGTCTCAACTGAATATCACAAAACATTTTGTCAAGGTTTTAACAAAACTGTCAATCAATCACTCTTGACACAAACTAATAATAAATTAAGCAAAAGAATTAAATTTTGTTTGATTTAGAAGTTTAAGATCAATAAATATCATATCCTACCAGATATTGATCCGAGAAGGATATTGTTCTTAATGTGGCTGTAGACATAGTCAAAACTTTGGGGTTTCAATGGTGAACCAGTGGAGAGAATCATCCGGAGTGTGGTGAGGCTGTGAGTTTCAGCTGGAGGAGAAATATAAAGAAATAAAAACATTAATTTATTAAAAGGTTGGAGAGAAATGAAGTGAGCATGCTTTGATGAATGTGATGTTAATGTGTGTGAACAGTAAAATATGGAAGAGCTGAGAGAAAAACTAGGTATCATCATCATCATCATCATCGTTTTAATGTCTGTTTTCCCTGCTAGCAAGGGTTAGAGGGGTCTACTTAGACCAAATTAGTACTGAAGTAGTGGCTCTCAGACAAGCCACAGATCTGTTGTCTCACTTTCTGTTGTCTCACTTTCTGTTGTCTCATGTTCTACCAAGTGCACAAGGGTTGTCATGTCTTTGATACAACTGAGGTTCCACCCAACCATTTGTTTGGCAAGCTTTCTTTGGCTGGATGCCCTTCCTATCACCAATCATTTTACAGTGTGTACTGAGTGTGTTTATCATGTAGATCACCAACACTAGGGAAGCTGTCATGTTCTTGAGATGACTGAAGGGTCCTCCCGACTCTTAGGGTATAAGAAGAATTAAATGTAGTGTGAAAGAGACTGCACTGGTAAGGACATGTAATACATATTGATGATTGAAGAAGTACCAAGAGTTCCATGTGGAAGGAAACTGCAGTAGAGGAAGAGTGAGGAAGACCTGGGCAGAAGTGGTGAGAGTGGATTTTGCGATGAAGGAATGCAGTTGACAGAGGGAAAGGACATGTCCAACCTATGCAAGCATAGAAAAGCGGACATAAAAAGAAGATGGTGATATATATGTATGTGTGTTGGTGTCACAATAAAATGCGTCCAGGCCTCTGTGTAAAGTGGTAGTGCTGGTGTGACAATAAAATGCACCCAGAACACAAGTGGTTGGCATTAGGAAAGATATCCAACCATGCCAATGCATGATCAAATGAAATATAAGAGTAAGACATAGTCATTTGACCATGAAATCTCAAAATATGATAGCCTACCCATGTTCCAGGCCAGCAGGGAACATGGGAACATGGATATAAAACAATGATGATGATATGAAGATAAAGAAGATTATATATCATCATCATCATCATTGATTAACGTCTATCTTCCACGCTAACATGGGTTAGACAGGTTTGTCCCATTTAGAGGCAAGTTGGGTCAGGTGACTGTGTCTTGCTCATATAGGAGTGTTTCTGGCTAGTTTTCTATGGCTGGATCCCCTTCCTAATGCCAAATACATTTACAGTATGTACTGGGTGCTTTTTGCCATGTCTTTTACATGACCACTTTACAGTGTGGGCTGGGTACTTTTTGACACGATCATTTTAGTGTGGGCTGGATGTTTTGTGGTACATATATATATGTCTAAACTTTGTGGTACATATATATATGTCTAAACTTTGCTAGTGCTCCGATGATTCCAAACGAAAGTTTGGAAGAAACGATTGTCAGCAATAAAATGTTTTGAACATAGTTTTGATTATTGTGTAATTTATATTCCTGCTCTGTAAAACATCTGATGTATTTACATTGAGCTATTTTTCTTACTGGTAATAAGGTAGTAATAAATTACTGACCTTTCCTGTTTATAATTATATATAGTGTATTTATAAGTATAAATAATATTATTATTATTAACTGCTCCATACTGTTGAGCTAACATACATTAAATTACCAGTATGCTAATCAAAGATTATCTTCCTATGTCTACTAAGAACATCTCAATACCATCTAGGGATACGTACGAAAAATTATTGATTAATAGTGTCAACTCTTTTATCAATAGAGTGAGATGGAGGACATTCCATTATGATAGAAACTGAGACAAAAACGGAGATACTAACAATTTCGACTCTTATGGCTTTAAAACTTTTAAAAGCCCTCCTCACAACACCTTATTAAACTCTTTCGAAAATGATCTAATAAAACTAGTTAAGAACATTAAGAACATCATAATAGAAACAACACCTTCTTAAACAACCTTAACTCCACTATTAAAGGATTTAATAAAAAAAAAAAAAAAAAATTCTAGTACATGCAGATAAAACTAATAATATATATAGCCTAGATTACGATACATATAGAAAATTTATATATAAAGAACTACATAGGAGCTATAAGAAAACCACTATTAAAAAAAATAGGATATAAATATAGAAGGTCATAGTTTAGTATGTAAATTAGGACTTCAGAGACATACACAGCCATATACCCCTAACCCCACAAGATTCTCTCTGAAAGACCATAAGGAAGACTTTAAGAGTAACCCTTCTATAAGACTAATTTGCCCTTCCAAATCTGACATTGGTATTATCAGCAAAAAAATATTAGATAGAATCATCCCACAATTTAAGCATAAAATATATCTTAACCAGTGGGGAAATACTGGTGAAGTTATTGAATGGTTTAAGGATATTAAAGAGAATAAAAAAAAAAAATTTATACAATTTGATATTAATTCATACTACACCTCTATTTCCCCTATCCTATTAAATAAGGCATTAATTATGGCTATGAACAATAGTGACCTTACTAGATCCCAAATTGATGTCATCCTTGCGGCCCGTAAAACCATAATTGCATTTGAAGATCAATTATGGACCCGCAAGGATACACCTAACAACTTTGACATAACTATGGGATCTAGTGACTTGGCGCATGTCACTGATTTGGTGGGTCTATATCTCTTAAATGAAATTCATAGGAATCTACCCTACCTCGATGGTGGTTTATACCATGATGATGCACTACTTCTTATTGACTATAAAAAATTTAATATAGAAAGAACTAGGAAACAATTACATAAAATTTTCAAAAACTTCAACCTTAGATAAAAACACTAAAAACGTTAACTTCCTTGATGCTACCCTTTGCCTAGACTCTAAAATATATACACCTAACGAAAAACTACTTTATGTAAATATCAACTCTAACCTCCGTAAATCCATATTAAACTCAATTACTAAAGGAATATCAAATAGAATTTCTACTCTATCATATAATGAAACTATATTTAACAGTAATTCCCAATACTATAATGAAGCCTTAGCTCGATCAGGCCATAAAAATGAAATTAAATTTCTACCTATAAAATCACCAAGTTACAACATTATTTCTCACAATATGGCCATGAAGAAAAGCAATAAAAGTACTAGCCACTCTAACTCTAGTACGAAGGGTAATATCAAACTTAACTCGCACCAGAATAAACACCCCAATAATAATAATATAAACAGAAATATAAACAATACCTCAATTAACATTACAAAAAACAAAAATAGAAGAACTAATACATTTTTCAATCCCCCTTTCAATCTAAACGTCTCTACCAACATGTCTAAGGCTTTCTTCTCAATCCTAGAAAAAAACTTCCAAGTCGGCCACAAATACCATAATCTTATCAATAAAAATACCATTAAAATCTCTTACTCTACCACACCTAACATCGCATACCATATAGCTAGTAGTAATAAAAGGAAGATTAATAATTATTTCCAACTAATTAAATCGCAACAGGGGGTGAACTTACATAACAACATAGTACCAGAGAATTCTAGTAGCAATAATAATAATAGTAATAGCACTAATGAAATTAATAACAATGGGAACGACAACCATCATTACCCTAATGCTATCCCTAACAACCAGGCATCTACACAACATAGTAACCGGCAAGCAAACAACCATAATAACTGTAACTGTAGAACAAATAGAACTTGCTCCTTAGGTAGAAATTGCTTAATCAAAGACATCATTTACAACTCAGTCAATACAAACAACTCTTCAAAAACATATATCGGTTCTACTTCGAACTGCTTCAAGACGAGATATAACTCACATATCCACACTTTAAAAAATCGCAATCTAGCCAACTCCACTTCTTTATCTAGCTACATACACTCTCTGAAAACTAAAAATAGACCATACACACTTCAATGGGAAGTAATAGATAAGGCCGCATCGTATAAACCACTGAATAAATTATGTAACCTCTGTCTTCTAGAGACTTGCACTATAATCTATTCTAAGCTAAACCTCTTAAATAGAAAATCAGAAATGTTTTCCATGTGCCATCACTACCACCGACACTTTTTCCACAACTTTAAACCTAGCTGCTAGTATATAACAATGTCAGATCTGAATTCCTCACCACCGTTAACACTTCACCTGTAGGCTTTATCAGCATATAATTACCCCCACAGTATCACACTCTATGATCAGCTCATTCCTCTACTTACCTCCTATTTATCTCAAATCTTATACTCTACAATAACTATTAAGAATAAACAAAGTTACCACCATTTAATATAACTACTATAACTTACTTATATTTTATTTAGTAATGGATAGATAATAATATGAGACCTTTAATGTGTTATAGGAAAATAGATTGTCATGTAGATGGGTAAATCTCCGGGTAACAGAATCAGGTGGTAATGAGAGATATGTAAGAGGAAATGTAGAATGAGACGTATAGGGTGTAGAGGAACGTAGGAAAGAGTGTAAAAATAATGGTTTC
Organism: Eledone cirrhosa; assembly: GCA_964016885.1. Classification (NCBI taxonomy): domain Eukaryota; kingdom Metazoa; phylum Mollusca; class Cephalopoda; order Octopoda; family Eledonidae; genus Eledone; species Eledone cirrhosa. The sequence continues at coordinate 253,977,343 of OZ024740.1, read as the reverse complement.
TTATATAGGCACAAGGCCAGCTATTTTGGGGGAGAGGAAAGTCGATTAAATCGACCCCAGTGCGTGACTGGTACTTTATTTTACCAACCCCGAAAGAATGAAAGGCAAAGTTAATCTCGGCGGGATTTGAACTCAGATCATAAAAGGCTGTAACTCTATGCTGCAAAGCATGGCGTCCAGCCCTCTACCGATACTGCCAATCTACCACCCTAAAGAGTGTAAAAATAATAACACGAGATAGAGTTACCTTTGAAGTGATTTAATTGTCCCTATATTTCCAAGGTAACTCTATCTCGTGTTATTATTTTTACACTTTATTATTTTTACCTTACGGGGTCGATAAAATAAAGTACCAGTAATGCACTGGGTAATTGCTGGCCTTGTGCCTAAAGTAGAAACAATTATTTTTACACTTTTTCCTATGTTCCTCTACACCCTATACGCCTCATTCTACATTTCTTCTTATATCTCTTCATTACCACCTGATTCTGTTACCCGGAGATTTACCCATCTGCATTGTTAAGGCTTCCAAAACGGCCAATTTTAAATATTTACATATTTCAGGATATTATTTCAGACGTTAAAGGTGGAGTGGGGGGGGGGGGGGGGGTAATGAGTTGAACCTAGTTTACATTATCTAAATATTATTGCTAAGTACATATATTTAAATTAATATATGTTAAACATTTATACTTATTTAAAGGATGTTTTATATATGGCAAAGAGATATAAGTGTGTGAGGTATTTAAGAAAATTAATACATTATAATGAAATATAATCTATTTAGTTCAAACCTAAAAGGGGTAAGATGAGATAATATAACCTATTATATTGAATAAATTAATATATCTTGTTAATAATGTATCAGTCTCTTTTACAATATATAAATGTGGGAGACTACCTATAGATTATTACAATACAATGAATTTAACATGAAATTAAGTGCTAGTTGAAGTATACAGACATACTTGAATTTATTCGCTTATGCTAAATGCCTATTCAATATATATTTATCCTCTGAAATTATCAAAATTATGGTACCAAATAGAATGAAGCAACCCTAGTAATTATAGTTAAGTATTTATTATTATCAAGGTCAAAACGAAAGGTTAAATAAGATACTATATTGTATTAATTAAACAAATATATCATATAATCTATATAAACATTAATAAGGATTTAGTATAAGTTGAAGTAAAAGGTTGTTAATTGACATTGTTTGGTTTGTAATAGTTAAATGATTGTAGGTTTTTATGGGGGCAAGTGGAAAAGATTTCAAGGTTAGCTTTAGAATTAATTAGTTGAGATTCAAGGAGGCATAATGTACATATTCTATTGTTAGGTTTATAGGCGGAGGATCTACTTAATATTTCCCAATGTATTTGGTATGTTCTTTTTTAATTCCCAGATAAAACTAGCTAATGACGTTATATGTTTCAATTTAGGTTTTCTAAAAGAATGAATTAAATCTTGTTTTGAAACTATCTAGAGGTGTTAACTGTGCAGTCATATACTATATTATCAGTTAAACAATTATGGCTAAGTGAACATATTTCTACAGTTACAATTTGGATTAATTATAGAGTTAGTGCGGAGGATTGTAGATCTTAGGATAATACTATTAATTGGAATATCACTGTTGTTGCAGGTGTTAATATTATTTATAGAGTTAGATGTAAGATGAAAATGTTACTATAAGAGACTGATGAATGTAGAGAATGAATGTGAGGAAGAGAAACTACCCCCAACCCACCCAACAGAAGGGCCAGCCATTTCAGTTGGATGAAAAATGGTAAAGCTGCAGAACCACCAGAGATAAATGCTGGGATACTAAATGCATCGCGAGAAGTAGGAGTTAAACTAGTAATCAGTATAGTCAATCAGGTAATATAAGACGGTGTCATACCCAATCGTAAATTGCTACAAGGGCAAAGGTGATGCCCTAGAGAGGAGCAACTATAGAGGAATAAAACTAATGAATCAAGTTATGAAAGTGATGGAAACAGTTATAGCACAAGCAAATAGAGCAAGGGTCAAATTAAACGAGATACAATTTGGTTTCATGTCTAGGAAAAATACTATCGATGCCCTCTTTTTACTGAAGCAACTACGCTCAAAATAAGCCACTATACCTAGCTTTCATTGACCTAGAAAAAGCATTTGAGTGAGTTCCCCAATCTATTAGCTGGTGGTCCTTAAGGAAATTAGGTGTAGAAGAAAGGTTGGTAAGAGCAGTGCAGGTCCTGTACAAAGGAGCTGTCAACTTTAACTCCATACGATGTACACAATGTAAATCTTAGGTACTGTAGTGGGATAGAGAGTAAGCTAACAGGAAGGGAAGACTGTTTATAGGGGTAACTGTGAGGAAGATAACCTGTGATGTAAGCATATTTCAGTCACAGGAAGGATCCATAGCTTCTGCTATCTAGGCAACATAATTAGCAATGGAGGAGGGTACTCTGAGAGCATAATAGCTAGAATAAAGATAGGATGGTAAAAAGTTCAGAGAGCTACCCCCATTGTTGAACAGAAAATGTTTCTCCCTACGTACAAAAAGACAACTGCATGATGCCTCTGTGCGAAGTCCAAGGCTGCATGGTAGTGAAGCATGGACTATGACTGTGAAGGATGTGCATAGACTGGAGAGAAATGAAGCAACCATGCTCTGTTGAATGTGCAGTGTAAGTGTGAGAGAGAGAGGCAGAGTTTAGAAAGTTGAAGGAAAAGCTGGGTTTAAGAGGAATTTGAGGTGGTGTCCAGCAGAGAAGACTGTGTTGGTTTGGACATGTGATTCGCATAGACATGGGGAAATGCCAGTGGAAGGAAGTCACGGTAGAGGTAGATCAAGAAAGACCTGGACAGAGGTTGTGAGAGCTGATCTCAAATCACTGAGACTAACAGAGGTCATGGCAAAGGACTGCAATGTGTGGAGAGATGCCATGCTGAGAAGGACCTGTCCAACCCATGCAAGCGAGGAAAAGCGGATGATGATGATAATTACCTGGTTTTAAATCTTTTTCTTGTATCAAAGACAACCATTTTGCACCAGTCCCAAAGATGGTAATACTGAAAAAAGATTTATATTTAAATTAGCAATTTTTACAGAGGTTATTTTTTTTTTCAAATGATTAAATTGAATGTTTTTCACAAGGGAGGTTCATGGAGAATAGTGAAGTTTAGCCAGGTAAGTATGGAACCAACATCAGTTGTACAGTAGAAATATTCTTAAACATGTCCAACTCCCCTTTATTTAGTCAGAAATAGTGATTAACATCAGCATCAACATCATCATGGTGATGATGGTGGTGGTGGCAATGGTGATGATGGATGCATAAAAAAATTATTACTTTTTTAAATCAAAATGGGAATGTTTTGATGGCATGCAGCCTTGTGGTGGTGGGTTCTTGAACAAAACACTTCACTTCACATTGTTCCAGTCCATTCAGCTGAAAATGAGTACCAGCTGCTGTTGGGAGTTAAACCTGTGAAGGACTGGTGTCCTATCCAGGTGGAATCTTGTACTCTTAGTTACTTAACACCAATGCAATTGGGTTAATTTCTGGCCTGATGTGCCTCCAATGTTTGGGACAGACCTTTTTTTAAAGTCAGGGAAGGAAAGGCAGTGTCTCTAACCCTTTTCAGAGCCTCTGAGAATGAGAGAGAAGAAGGTGTCTTGAAATCAGAAGAACTGGTTCCAATGTTTGCAACAGTGAGGACTCCACTAAAGGTACCCAAGGGACAGCTATCTACCTGATATCAAACTGTACAGGCAACAACATCAAAGCAATCATTGGCAATGATATCAAGCAAGTTGAGGATTTTAAGTATCTTGGGTCCTGGATCATGGACTCGGGGGAAGGATCTTGCCACCAGACAGGTCCAAGCATGGTCAGCTTACAACAAGATGGATTGAGTTTGGCGCTCAAATCTTTCCAACCACACCAAAATCAGACTCTTTCAAGTAATATTTCAACCAATCTTACAATATGGAAGTGAAAAATGGATGCTTTCATCTAAACAACAAAAGCACCTTGATGGCACCTATACTCATCTACTTTGACGCATTCAGAACATAAGCTGGCTTTGAAAGAAACATATGCCAGCCTCCCACGCATATCTGTCATTGTACGTAAGAGGAGAGTAGGATTTGCTGGCCATTGACCTCATACCACATATGAGGCTGTGTCCCCATTAGTGCTTCGGAAACCACAAATAACAGGAGGTGCAATCTCTTCTATCACAATGTCATCTCCAGGACTTGGCAGTGGCAATGAATGACGGACCTGCGTAGAGATCAATTGTTGAGTCAATTTTGGCTGAGGCCACCGGATGATGATGATGATTGTTAAATTTGATAAATTTATCTGTCAAACTTACCCAATATTGTCAATTAGGTTCCATAAGACATTTGGATGCGGCATGAGAGGAGAACCATCATAGAGGACAATGGCAGACCCTAATGCCAGAGATGAGACCAACCAATTCCACATCATCCAACCAGACTACAAAATATCAGAAGGAAGTAAATTAGAAAAATATATATAACCTGAATATAATCAACACATCTCATACAATCTTATATGTATATATGCACACACACATGCTATTACAGGTATACATACACACCCTATTATATTTATACACACACCTAACATACAATAACACACAGAAGGAAATAAATTAGAAAAAGATATATAACCGGAATATAAAAAACGTACCACCACCAACATATATATATATATATAAATACAATATCGGAGAAAGCTTTTAGCGATACTCACTCAACAAACATTAGGAAATAAGTGAGTATATTCCTAATTAAACGTTCGGGGTGCTAACTATAATTGTATTGTGTGGAAAATTGGCTGTATTATTTCATATGAGATATATCTAATATATCTCTTCCCAGACGGACGTCTCGTTTCATTATAAGATTCCTACAATTTGGGTGAAATTATACCAATTTATGTAGGAGCTTGTATAAGATCAACAGATACTTATTCAAGTGGGCTCTTATAATTCTTCAGGGGGTCCCCAATAATACTAATATTGATAATCAAATCAATATCAGTATTTATCGATAATCACCATCAGTGCTTGAGGTAGCTGCCAGGTTGCTATTCTAGCAGTTCTAAAGAAATTCTCAAACTGAGTAAAAAATGAGGAAGTAGATTACCGCCCAAAAAATAATACATGCGCAGGACAATGAATTCTAAAAGGAATTCAGGCCACGTGCTAGAACTCAATTGGAATTTGAAAAAATATCCATGTGTGTACATCGTTTGATGACAAACATAGATATTTTCTCGGGCAAAATAACAGAATGAGATACAAGAAACAATCAATATTCATATATAAAATAAATAAACAATATATATAAATCAAAGTAAGAGATATCTATGCATATATATATAAAACTGATATTGTCTGTGTGTCCTCATTTTTGCAAAGTCTATACAAATCCACATTTCTACTCCGATTGACTACAAACTTGCATTTATATATTCCTTGCGGTCTAAAGATATTAACTGCAGCTTTTATTTTTCAATTTTCTGTTGTTAAAAGGGGTGTTAGGCGCCGGTTATCCATCTCCGTCGCGCCCTTATAATATCTGTCTGTATGTCTGGTTGTCTTCATAACGACATTATGACAAACACGTCATTGCTGACGTATTATCTTCGCCATATTCACACATACACAGAAACACACATATATATACATACATCATCATCATCATCATCTTCGTTTAACGTCCATTTTCCATGCTAGCATGGGTTAGACGGGAGTTGTCCCACTTGAGGCAAAGTTGGTCGGGTGACCGTGTCTCGCTCATATAGGACTATCTGCCAGGTTTTCTACGGCTGGATGCCCTTCCTAACACCAACCACATTTACAGTGTGGAACATATATATATATATATATACATATACACACACACATATATACACATATACATACATACACATATATATATACATACATATACAAACACATATACACATATACATATATATAAATATACACATAAAAATATATCTATCTATCTAGGGCGGGTAAAATTCCCGAGATCCATGGACGAGTTCTCTCCAGCGGTCTCTGTCCCTCATTATTGCTGCCATGTCCTGTGACTCCAACAGACCAGAGACCAGTGTCTGTCCTTAGGGCATCAACATACGTTAACTTTGGTCTTCCTCTTCCAGTGTGTCCATGCAGGGGCTCCCACAGGAGCACTGAGTGCAGTGTCAACTCTGGATGTCGGTGAACATGTCCAGCTAACCTCAGTCTCCTCTGTGCCACTCTTCGTTGCTGTACAGGTCTGAGACTTGGACACTGACCAAGAAACTCACTCAGATGGTGGATGGGTGCTACACAAGAATGCTGAGGATGGCTCTGAACATTAATCAGTATACACTGAGGATGAAAAACTCAGAGCTGTATGGGAGCCTCCCAAAAGTCAGCTCAAAAGTGACACATAAAAAAAATATATATATAAAACCTTTTACTCCCACACTCTCGCAAAAAACCCATATATGTATATATATACAGACGCACACACACACACACATATATATATATATATATATATACATACACACACACATATATATATAAATATACAGATACATTGTAGGTCACATTAACCCGTCTTTTATTATTCAAAAAACTTCTTGCCAATAAACATTAACCCTTTGTGCGCAATCATCTAACTGTAGGCCAACAAATACCAACTAAACGGAGCGTTGACAAGAACGATGGCGAATGAATCTTCGAGGTAAGCAGTTTGCTCCCGAGCTGTTAGTTCACGTGGGATTCTATGCTACATTTTTTCATAATACTGGTGGTACACCTTCTTCGAGAAAGTGGACATGTGCATCGGGCAGATGGATCGGGTGCAAATCTACACCAGGCCTATGCGAGAAATTCACAAGGGACTGCACCAAGAGTGATAGAGAGAAAGAGTAACTTAGTGGAAAGAGTGCGAATGAACTTTTGAGGTAAGTAACCAATGCCTTACTGCTATGACACTGGAACCTTCTGCCAACTTAACCTGTGATTTTCTCTTTCACATTTACTCCAATAGGCCAAAACAGAGGAGTATGAAAAGAAGGGGCTTAACAATATTTCTATGAACAATGCACGTAGACAGCTAAACTGTACTTTCAACTTCTTAATTTTCACCAAATAAAACAAGTTTCCTGTCGGTATATTTTCGTAAGTTTTTAACTAAATAAATGTTTCTCATTGGAGGTGCTATTACCAATGTTCTTACCCGTGCAATGCTGGGATACACTGCTAGTATATCATAAGAATAGAGGAGAAAGAACTATGATATAATATATTAGATACCTATAACCGAAGCAAAGTATGCTCTATGCTTAGAGATGCAATGTAAGAAGTAAATCTTGTTTTTAAATGTATTGCCTTCGCCTCCATATATGTTTGATTATATAGAGATAAAGTAAGATAAGTTGAACAACCTACTTACTGTTGTGTAGTATAACATGATATCATCTGGTGTCATATCACTTTGAATACAATGTTCTTCCAAATGCTTCAGTAGAGTCCCCTAGATTAGAACAATTGATAACATTTAGTCACAGACAATAAATAAAAATAATGGTTTCTGATTTAGACACAAGGCCAGCAATTTTGGGGAAGCAGTGCGTTACTGGTAATTTATTTTATCAACCCTGTAAGGATGAAAGGCAAAGCTAACCTCAGCAGGATTTGAACTCTAAGTGAAAAGGGCCGTAATTCTATGCTGCAAAGCATATTGTCCAAGGCTCTACCGATACTGCCAATCCACCACCCTTCAATAATAATAATAATTGTTTCTACTTTAGGCTCAAGGCCAGCAATTACCCCAGTGCATTATTGGTACTTTATTTTATCACCTCTGTAAGAATGAAAGGCTAAGCTTAACCTCGATGGGATTTGAACGCAGAACGTAAAGGGTCATAACTCTATGCTGCAAAGCAGATGACTGACGCTCTACTCATACTGCCAATAATAATAATAATAATAATGATTTCTAGTATAGACACAAGGCCATTAATTTGGGGGGAGGGTAAACTCAATTAAATTGACCCCAGTACGTTACTGGTACTTTATTTTAGCGACCTCGTAAGAATGAAAGGCAAAGTTAACCTAGCAGGATTTGAACTCAGAACGTAACTCCTATGCTGCAAAGCATGGTGTCTGATGCTCTACCGATACTGCCAAACTACTGCCCTTATTATAATAATAGTGGAGATGTCGTAGCCTGAGTGCATCTTCAGCCACAGCATGCTCAGCCCTCCACATAGCGGGTGTTGACAGCAGATGGACCGCCTGACCATTGGAGTTCGTCCCTTCCACAAAAAGCAAAAGAGCAAATGCTGCAGTGCAATCAGGCGAGGCTTAGGACAAGGCATGACGGTCAGGCGGTAGTAGATGACGGATGTGATATTTGCGTTCGCCTGCTCCGCCCGACCTTTCAAGGATAGTCTCCTCTCAGCTCATTTCTCAGTGAGAGAGGCCAACCTGTTCGTCACCTCGTCCCAGGTTTTTGTCCATCTGGAAGTCCAGACCGAACCAGACCCCTGGATATTTGAACCCGACGACGCTGTTGGACAGCATGGATCTGCCTCTCCAGGTGCCGAGCTGCAGGCCCACCGACTTTTCCTAATTAATCATTGTTCCTGTCACCGTATTCTCTTAGTGTAATGCCTCAATGTGTTTGAGATTCAACACCACTACGGTGACCACTACGGTGACGTCGTTGGCATATGCTAACATAGTTCTCCCATATCCTAGTTCGTGCAGGACACCCCTCAACGTCTCCATTTCGTGCAGTAATGGTTCGAGAGTCAATATGTACAACAGGGACGAGAGGGGCATCCTTGGCGGACCGAGTGCATGGTGTTGAATGGTTCTGAAAGGTGACTGTTCACTCTCACCACAGAGCAGATGTTGCTGTGCATAGCAGCGATCCAGCCTCTGAAGTTGGGCCCAAAGCCAGCCACCTTCAGGACCCCTGCCAGATAACGATGATTGACCCTATCAAAAGCTTTTTACTGATATAAATTGATCAAGGCCCCACCCGTGCCAGGTTTGTTAGCTACCCTCTCCATGATGTATTACATGAGGTGGAGGTTGTCTGCAATGGCACATCTCTGCGCCTTTCCCACCAGACCACTGACAAGTGCCAACCTCTTTGCTAGCAACTTGGACAAAACCTTGAACTCTGCGTTTAGCAGAGTTATGGGCCTGAAATTATTTATCTTGTCCCCCTTCTTCAGGTCCTTTCTCATCAGCTTCACCTCTCCTCGGCTCACAGAGCTCAGAATTCTCCTGTTCTGCTGCTAGTTGCAGTATACATCTGCCAAGAGGTTGGCGAACAAGTCTGGCATGTGTACGTAAAGCAAATTTTTTTTACCAGCTGAGTGAAATAAATGGTCTAGCTGAAGGAGGAGGCTGCCTCTGCCAATAACAACAACAACAACACTATTGATTTCTAATTTAGGCACAAGGCCAGCAATTTTGAAACAAGGGAGGAGAAAGTCAATTATATTGATCCAGTACTAGGCTCATATTAAATTTTATCCACTTTGGAAGGATAAAAGGCAAAGTTGACCTCAGCAGGATTTGAACACAGAACTTAAAGAGCCAGGATAAATATCACAATGCATTGTCTTATGCTTTACCGATTGTGCCCAATAACTATTATAATAATAATAAAGTAAGAACTAAAAAAAAAATGTGTGTACATGGTTTCTGATTTAAGCACAAGGGCAACAATTTTTGGGGAGAGGAAAGTTGATTAAATTAACCTGTGCATTACTGGTACTTTATTGACCCCAGAAGGATGACAGACAATAATAATAATAATTGTTTCTACTTTAGGCACAAGGCCAGCAATTACCCAGTGCATTACTGGTACTTTATTTTATCGACCCCGTAAGGATGAAAGGCAAAGTCAACCTCGGCGAGATTTGAACTCAGACCGTAAAGGGACGTAACTATGCTGGAAAGCATGGCGTCCGATCCTCTATCGATACTGCCAATTCACCGCCTATAATAATAATAATAATAATTGTTTCTACTTTTGGAACAAGGCCAGCAATTAACCAGTGCATTACTGGAACTTTATTTTATTGACCCCGTAAGTCAGTGGAATTTGAACTCAGAATGGCAAGGGCTGTAACTCTATGCATCAAAGCATGGCGTCCGACCCTCTACCGATACTACCAATCCACGGACAACAACAGCATGAAGCCACCATCAGTCATGGCTGATCATAGTTTTCATTTAACTATCTCCCAAAGTTAGTAATTTGAACATTTGGAATAGTTTAACCCTTTTGATATCAACCTGGTCAAAACCACTTCTGGTTCTGTGAAGCAAAACCACATATTTTAAAAGGTTCCTATTTAAACTAAAATCTTCCAACATAAGCTAAAAGACCTTTCACTAAAATATAAATTTAGGAAAGCCCTTCAAGATGTGTATGTCGAAAAAGAAGACGATTTAGAGTCGTGTGACAGATAATAACTGAAATTTCTTACGTGACAACTTACTGCAGGCTACTGATGAAACTTATAGCTGGAGCAGAGCTCCAACCAGACAGAGAATGACCTGGTGGTGGAACAGCACAGTAGATAAGGCCATTAGAGACAAAAGACTAGCATGGAAGGCTTGGAAAAAGAGTGAGAGTAGAGAAGGATATACAGCCACTAAGAGAGAAGCTAGATGTCAGGTGTACTTAGCACGCAGGGAGGCTGAGAGTAGGAGGTTTGCCAATGTTCTGCGACAGGAAGATCAGAGGTGTGCGGTGTTCCACATTGCAAGGCAGTATGTCAATGCAAATCAGGATATTGTTGAAGATAAATGTGTCCGGAATGATGCCGGTGTACTTAGTGTCACGAATGATCAGAAAAAGGAGGCCTACAAATGTCATTATGAGAGACTGATGAATGTGGAGAACGAATGGGAGAGAGAGAAATTACCCTCAGTAGATCCGACAGAGGGACCAGCTATTGAGATTGACGAATATAGGGTCCAAGAGGCGATTAAGGAAATGAAAAATGGTAAGGCTGCTGGACTGTCGGGGATAGTTGCATCAGGGGACGTAGGCACTAAACTGATTGCACGCATCATCAATCAGGCTATATATGGTGGTGTCATACCTAAAGACTGGTACAGCAGTATTCTCATAAATTGCTACAAAGGTAAAGTGGATGCTTTGGAGAGGAGCAATTATAGGGGCATAAAACTGATGGATCAGGTTATGAAAGTGGCAGAAAGGATATTAGCACAACTAATTAGAGAAAGGGTCAAACTAGATGAGATACAGTTTGGTTTTGTGCCTGGGAAAAGTACAACGGATGCCCTCTTCTTGGTGAGACAACTACAAGGGAGGTTCTTAGAGAAGAATAAGCCACTATACTTAGCCTTTGTTGACCTAGAGAAGGCCTTTGATAGGGTACCCCGATCTGTCATCTGGTTGTCCCTAAGGAAACTAGGTGTTGAGGAATGGCTTGTGAGGACATTGCAATCTTTGTACAGAGGTGCTGTCAGTAAATTCAGGGTAGGAATGGAGTTTAGTGAGGAATTCCAGATACAAGTAGGAGTACATCAGGGTTCAGTCCTCAGCCCGCTCATGTTCATTATAGTCCTCCAAGCCAGAGGAGTTTAAGACTGGCTGTCCATGGGAACTTCTCTATGCTGACAATCTGGTTCTTGTAGCAGAATCAGTAGAGGAGCTAGAGAATAAATTCTGGCTATGGAAACCTCAGTTGGAAGCAAGAGGACTGAGAGTGAACCTAGCTAAGACAAAAGTGTTGATGAGTAGAAAAGAGGACAAACTCTGATTCTGTCAGGGAAATGGCCATGTTCGATATGCAGAAAAGGAACTGGCATAAATTCTACTAAATGCACACAATGCAGATCCTGGGTACACAAGAGATGTAGTGGGATAGCAGGCAAACTAACAGGTAGGGAGAAATATGTATGCAGTAGATGTACAGGGAAATTAGACAGTAGAAGTCGCATTGATAGACACATTTTTCAAATGCAGGCGGGTGCTATAGAAGTGGTGGATAGCTTCCGGTACCTAGGAGATCAGATTAGCATGGGAGGGTGGTGTTCCGAGGCCATAGTATCTAGAATAAGGACGGGTTGGAAGAAGTTTAGGGAGCTGCTTCCTCTACTGACGAAGAAGGGTTTCTTCCTGCATACGAAAAGCCGGTTATATGATGCCTGTGTGAGGAGCACGATGCTGCATGGTAGTGAGACATGAGCAGCAACTGGAGAGAAATGAGGCAAGCATGCTCCATTGGATGTGCAATGTCAATGTGCGTGATGTGTTGAGAGAGAAACTGTGTCTGAGAGGGATAGAATGTAGTGTACGGGAGAGGAGACTGAGGTGGTATGGACATGTGTTGCGCATGGAGGATGACCGATGGGTCAAGAAGTGCCAGGAAATGCCAGTTGAAAGAAGACGTGGTAGAGGTGGACCACGAAAAACATGGGCGGAGGTGGTGAGAACAGACCTCACAGTGGAGATGACGAAGAACCGTGACAAGTGGAGAGATGCTGTGCTGAATAAGACCCGTCCCACCCTTGCAAGCAGGGAAAAGCGGACGTAAAATGATGATGATGATGATGATAATTAAATATAAGAACCATATATTAAGATACTTAGTAATGTAATAAAAAATAATTTTTAAATCTCTGAAAAGTCTTTTTGAATTTATTGAAATAGAGTGTATTTCATTAGAAATCCTGTCATAAAAGGGTTAAGCTTACCCCAGCAGAATGGACAATACATTTTGGAGGACCAGTGGTTCCTGATGAATACATAATGAACAATGGATGGTTAAAAGGCAAGGGTTCAAATTGTAGCAAAGGCACTTTATTATCATTGGTCAGTGGTTCTAGGAAGTCTTCAAGAAGGCAGCTAGAGAAAACAGAATTTAGATGTAGGTTATAGTTGGACAACATTGTGTTTAGTAGAAATATATTTACCTATGAAGGACAGCAATGACAGCCTTAATTGATTCTTAGGATAATTATTTATTATTATCTAATTAATCTAATTAATAAGTAATCATTTAATCAATTATTAAATAATATTGTTTGACGTTTAAAATATACATTCACAAAAATTGTAGTGGATGATAATGGTGGTGATGATGATGATGATGGTGATAGTGATGGTGGTGGTTGTGATGATGATGATGGTTATAGTGGCAGTGACAGTGGCAGTGACAGTGGCAGTGACAGTGGCAGTGGCAGTGACAGTGGCAGTGGCAGTGACAGTGGCAGTGGCAGTGACAGTGGCAGTGACAGTGACAGTGGCAGTGACAGTGACAGTGGCAGTGGCAGTGACAGTGACAGTGGCAGTGACAGTGACAGTGGCAGTGGCAGTGACAGTGGCAGTGGCAGTGACAGTGGCAGTGGCAGTGGCAGTGACAGTGGCAGTGGCAGTGACAGTGGCAGTGGCAGTGACAGTGGCAGTGGCAGTGACAGTGGCAGTGACAGTGGCAGTGACAGTGACAGTGGCAGTGACAGTGGCAGTGGCAGTGACAGTGGCAGTGGCAGTGACAGTGGCAGTGACAGTGACAGTGGCAGTGGCAGTGGCAGTGACAGTGACAGTGGCAGTGACAGTGGCAGTGACAGTGGCAGTGGCAGTGACAGTGGCAGTGGCAGTGACAGTGGCAGTGGCAGTGACAGTGGCAGTGACAGTGACAGTGGCAGTGGCAGTGGCAGTGACAGTGGCAGTGGCAGTGGCAGTGACAGTGGCAGGGACAGTGGCAGTGGCAGTGACAGTGGCAGTGGCAGTGACAGTGGCAGTGACAGTGGCAGTGGCAGTGACAGTGGCAGTGGCAGTGGCAGTGACAGTGACAGTGGCAGTGGCAGTGACAGTGACAGTGGCAGTGACAGTGGCAGTGACAGTGGCAGGGACAGTGGCAGTGGCAGTGGCAGTGACAGTGGCAGTGGCAGTGACAGTGGCAGTGACAGTGGCAGTGGCAGTGACAGTGGCAGTGGCAGTGACAGTGGCAGTGGCAGTGACAGTGGCAGTGACAGTGACAGTGGCAGTGGCAGTGGCAGTGACAGTGGCAGTGACAGTGGCAGTGACAGTGGCAGTGACAGTGACAGTGGCAGTGACAGTGGCAGTGGCAGTGACAGTGGCAGTGGCAGTGGCAGTGACAGTGGCAGTGACAGTGGCAGTGACAGTGGCAGTGACAGTGGCAGTGGCAGTGGCAGTGACAGTGGCAGTGGCAGTGACAGTGGCAGTGGCAGTGACAGTGGCAGTGGCAGTGGCAGTAGCAGTGACAGTGGCAGTGGCAGTGACAGTGACAGTGGCAGTGACAGTGACAGTGGCAGTGACAGTGGCAGTGACAGTGGCAGTGGCAGTGACAGTGGCAGTGGCAGTGACAGTGACAGTGGCAGTGACAGTGACAGTGGCAGTGACAGTGGCAGTGACAGTGGCAGTGGCAGTGACAGTGGCAGTGGCAGTGGCAGTGACAGTGGCAGTGACAGTGACAGTGGCAGTGACAGTGGCAGTGACAGTGGCAGTGGCAGTGACAGTGGCAGTGGCAGTGACAGTGGCAGTGGCAGTGACAGTGGCAGTGACAGTGACAGTGGCAGTGGCAGTGGCAGTGACAGTGGCAGTGACAGTGGCAGTGACAGTGGCAGTGACAGTGACAGTGGCAGTGACAGTGACAGTGGCAGTGGCAGTGACAGTGACAGTGGCAGTGGCAGTGGCAGTGACAGTGGCAGTGACAGTGGCAGTGACAGTGGCAGTGACAGTGGCAGTGGCAGTGACAGTGGCAGTGGCAGTGGCAGTGACAGTGGCAGTGACAGTGGCAGTGGCAGTGGCAGTAGCAGTGACAGTGGCAGTGACAGTGACAGTGGCAGTGACAGTGACAGTGGCAGTGGCAGTGACAGTGGCAGTGGCAGTGACAGTGGCAGTGACAGTGACAGTGGCAGTGACAGTGACAGTGGCAGTGGCAGTGACAGTGACAGTGGCAGTGACAGTGACAGTGGCAGTGACAGTGGCAGTGACAGTGGCAGTGACAGTGGCAGTGGCAGTGGCAGTGACAGTGACAGTGGCAGTGACAGTGGCAGTGGCAGTGACAGTGGCAGTGGCAGTGGCAGTAGCAGTGACAGTGGCAGTGGCAGTGACAGTGACAGTGACAGTGGGAGTGGCAGTGGCAGTGACAGTGGCAGTGACAGTGGCAGTGGCAGTGACAGTGGCAGTGACAGTGGCAGTGACAGTGGCAGTGGCAGTGACAGTGGCAGTGACAGTGGCAGTGGCAGTGACAGTGGCAGTAACAGTGACAGTGGCAGTGGCAGTGGCAGTGACAGTGGCAGTGACAGTGGCAGTAGCAGTGACAGTGGCAGTGACAGTGACAGTGGCAGTGGCAGTGGCAGTGACAGTGGCAGTGACAGTGGCAGTAGCAGTGACAGTGGCAGTGACAGTGACAGTGGCAGTGGCAGTGACAGTGGCAGTGACAGTGGCAGTGGCAGTGACAGTGGCAGTGACAGTGACAGTGGCAGTGGCAGTGGCAGTGACAGTGGCAGTGGCAGTGGCAGTAGCAGTGACAGTGGCAGTGACAGTGACAGTGGCAGTGACAGTGACAGTGGCAGTGACAGTGGCAGTGACAGTGACAGTGGCAGTGACAGTGACAGTGGCAGTGGCAGTGACAGTGACAGTGGCAGTGACAGTGGCAGTGGCAGTGACAGTGGCAGTGACAGTGACAGTGGCAGTGACAGTGACAGTGGCAGTGGCAGTGACAGTGACAGTGGCAGTGACAGTGACAGTGGCAGTGACAGTGGCAGTGACAGTGGCAGTGACAGTGGCAGTGGCAGTGGCAGTGACAGTGACAGTGGCAGTGACAGTGGCAGTGGCAGTGACAGTGGCAGTGGCAGTGGCAGTAGCAGTGACAGTGGCAGTGGCAGTGACAGTGACAGTGACAGTGGGAGTGGCAGTGGCAGTGACAGTGGCAGTGACAGTGGCAGTGGCAGTGACAGTGGCAGTGACAGTGGCAGTGACAGTGGCAGTGGCAGTGACAGTGGCAGTGACAGTGGCAGTGGCAGTGACAGTGGCAGTGACAGTGACAGTGGCAGTGGCAGTGGCAGTGACAGTGGCAGTGACAGTGGCAGTGACAGTGGCAGTGACAGTGACAGTGGCAGTGACAGTGGCAGTGGCAGTGACAGTGGCAGTGGCAGTGGCAGTAGCAGTGACAGTGGCAGTGGCAGTGACAGTGGCAGTGGCAGTGACAGTGACAGTGGCAGTGACAGTGGCAGTGACAGTGGCAGTGACAGTGGCAGTAGCAGTGACAGTGGCAGTGGCAGTGACAGTGGCAGTGGCAGTGACAGTGACAGTGGCAGTGACAGTGGCAGTGACAGTGACAGTGACAGTGGCAGTGACAGTGGCAGTGACAGTGGCAGTGACAGTGGCAGTGACAGTGGCAGTGACAGTGACAGTGGCAGTGACAGTGGCAGTGACAGTGGCAGTGGCAGTGGCAGTGGCAGTGACAGTGACAGTGGCAGTGGCAGTGACAGTGGCAGTGGCAGTGACAGTGGCAGTGACAGTGGCAGTGACAGTGACAGTGGCAGTGACAGTGGCAGTGACAGTGGCAGTGGCAGTGGCAGTGGCAGTGGCAGTGACAGTGACAGTGGCAGTGACAGTGGCAGTGACAGTGGCAGGGACAGTGGCAGTGGCAGTGGCAGTGACAGTGGCAGTGGCAGTGACAGTGGCAGTGACAGTGGCAGTGGCAGTGACAGTGGCAGAGGCAGTGACAGTGGCAGTGGCAGTGACAGTGGCAGTGACAGTGACAGTGGCAGTGGCAGTGACAGTGGCAGTGGCAGTGACAGTGACAGTGGCAGTGAGAGTGGCAGTGAGTGTGGCAGTGGCAGTGACAGTGGCAGTGGCAGTGAGTGTGGCAGTGACAGTGGCAGTGGCAGTGAGAGTGACAGTGACAGTGGCAGTGACAGTGGCAGTGACAGTGGCAGTGAGTGTGGCAGTGACAGTGGCAGTGAGAGTGACAGTGGCAGTGACAGTGGCAGTGACAGTGGCAGTGGCAGTGACAGTGGCAGTGACAGTGGCAGTGACAGTGGCAGTGACAGTGACAGTGGCAGTGGCAGTGACAGTGGCAGTAACAGTGGCAGTGGCAGTGACAGTGGCAGTGACAGTGGCAGTGGCAGTGAGAGTGGCAGTGGCAATGGCAGTGACAGTGACAGTGGCAGTGATAGTGGCAGTGGCAGTGACAGTGGCAGTGACAGTGGCAGTGGCAGTGACAGTGGCAGTGACAGTGGCAGTGACAGTGGCAGTGACAGTGGCAGTGACAGTGGCAGTGGCAGTGACAGTGGCAGTGACAATGACAGTGGCAGTGGCAGTGACAGTGGCAGTGACAGTGGCAGTGGCAGTGACAGTGGCAGTGACAGTGGCAGTGGCAGTGAGAGTGGCAGTGGCAATGGCAGTGACAGTGACAGTGGCAGTGATAGTGGCAGTGGCAGTGACAGTGGCAGTGGCAGTGACAGTGGCAGTGGCAGTGACAGTGGCAGTGACAGTGGCAGTGACAGTGGCAGTGGCAGTGACAGTGGCAGTGACAGTCGCAGTGGCAGTGGCAGTGACAGTGGCAGTGGCAGTGACAGTGGCAGTGGCAGTGACAGTGGCAGTGACAGTGGCAGTGACAGTGGCAGTGACAGTGACAGTGGCAGTGACAGTGGCAGTGGCAGTGGCAGTGGCAGTGACAGTGGCAGTGACAGTGACAGTGGCAGTGGCAGTGGCAGTGACAGTGGCAGTGACAGTGGCAGTGGCAGTGAGAGTGGCAGTGAGTGTGGCAGTGGCAGTGACAGTGGCAGTGACAGTGGCAGTGAGTGTGGCAGTGACAGTGGCAGTGAGAGTGACAGTGACAGTGGCAGTGGCAGTGACAGTGGCAGTGAGTGTGGCAGTGACAGTGGCAGTGGCAGTGAGAGTGACAGTGGCAGTGACAGAGGCAGTGGCAGTGAGAGTGGCAGTGACAGTGGCAGTGACAGTGGCAGTGGCAGTGACAGTGGCAGTGACAGTGACAGTGGCAGTGGCAGTGACAGTGGCAGTGACAGTGGCAGTGGCAGTGACAGTGGCAGTGAGAGTGGCAGTGGCAATGGCAGTGACAGTGACAGTGGCAGTGACAGTGGCAGTGACAGTGACAGTGGCAGTGGCAGTGACAGTGGCAGTGACAGTGGCAGTGACAGTGGCAGTGACAGTGGCAGTGACAGTGGCAGTGACAGTGGCAGTAACAGTGGCAGTGGCAGTGGCAGTGACAGTGGCAGTGACAGTGGCAGTGACAGTGACAGTGACAGTGGCAGTGACAGTGGCAGTGACAGTGGCAGTGACAGTGGCAGTGTCATTGACAGTGGCATTGACAGTGGCAGTGGCAGTGACAGTGGCAGTGGCAGTGACAGTGGCAGTGACAGTGGCAGTGGCAGTGACAGTGGCAGTGACAGTGGCAGTGGCAGTGACAGTGGCAGTGGCAGTGGCAGTGACAGTGGCAGTGACAGTGGCAGTGACAGTGGCAGTGACAGTGGCAGTGACAGTGGCAGTGGCAGTGGCAGTGACAGTGGCAGTGACAGTGGCAGTGGCCGTGACAGTGGCAGTGGCAGTGACAGTGGCAGTGACAGTGGCAGTGACAGTGGCAGTGACAGTGACAGTGGCAGTGACAGTGGCAGTGGCAGTGACAGTGGCAGTGACAGTGACAGTGGCAGTGGCAGTGACAGTGATAGTGACAGTGGCAGTGACAGTGGCAGTGACAGTGGCAGTGACAGTGGCAGTGGCAGTGACAGTGACAGTGGCAGTGACAGTGGCAGTGACAGTGGCAGTGGCAGTGGCAGTGACAGTGGCAGTGGCAGTGGCAGTGACAGTGGCAGTGGCAGTGACAGTGACAGTGGCAGTGACAGTGGCAGTGACAGTGGCAGTGGCAGTGACAGTGACAGTGGCAGTGGCAGTGACAGTGGCAGTGGCAGTGACAGTGACAGTGGCAGTAACAGTGGCAGTGACAGTGGCAGTGACAGTGGCAGTGACAGTGGCAGTGACAGTGGCAGTGGCAGTGACAGTGGCAGTGGCAGTGACAGTGGCAGTGGCTGTGACAGTGGCAGTGGCAGTGACAGTGACAGTGGCAGTGACAGTGACAGTGACAGTGGCAGTGACAGTGGCAGTGGCAGTGACAGTGGCAGTGACAGTGACAGTGGCAGTGACAGTGGCAGTGACAGTGGCAGTGGCAGTGGCAGTGACAGTGGCAGTGACAGTGGCAGTGGCAGTGACAGTGGCAGTGGCAGTGACAGTGACAGTGGCAGTGACAGTGACAGTGGCAGTGGCAGTGACAGTGGCAGTGGCAGTGGCAGTGGCAGTGACAGTGGCAGTGACAGTGGCAGTGACAGTGGCAGTGGCAGTGACAGTGGCAGTGGCAGTGACAGTGGCAGTGGCAGTGACAGTGACAGTGGCAGTGGCAGTGACAGTGGCAGTGGCAGTGGCAGTGGCAGTGACAGTGGCAGTGGCAGTGGCAGTGACAGTGGCAGTGGCAGTGGCAGTGACAGTGACAGTGGCAGTGGCAGTGACAGTGGCAGTGGCAGTGGCAGTGGCAGTGACAGTGGCAGTGACAGTGGCAGTGGCAGTGACAGTGGCAGTGACAGTGGCAGTGGCAGTGACAGTGGCAGTGGCAGTGACAGTGGCAGTGACAGTGGCAGTGACAGTGGCAGTGGCAGTGGCAGTGACAGTGACAGTGGCAGTGGCAGTGGCAGTGGCAGTGACAGTGGCAGTGACAGTGGCAGTGACAGTGGCAGTGGCAGTGACAGTGGCAGTGACAGTGGCAGTGGCAGTGGCAGTGGCAGTGACAGTGGCAGTGGCAGTGACAGTGGCAGTGACAGTGGCAGTGGCAGTGACAGTGGCAGTGGCAGTGGCAGTGACAGTGGCAGTGACAGTGGCAGTGGCAGTGACAGTGACAGTGGCAGTGACAGTGGCAGTGGCAGTGACAGTGGCAGTGGCAGTGGCAGTGACAGTGACAGTGGCAGTGACAGTGGCAGTGGCAGTGACAGTGGCAGTGGCAGTGGCAGTGACAGTGGCAGTGACAGTGGCAGTGGCAGTGACAGTGGCAGTGACAGTGGCAGTGGCAGTGGCAGTGGCAGTGACAGTGGCAGTGACAGTGGCAGTGACAGTGGCAGTGGCAGTGACAGTGGCAGTGGCAGTGGCAGTGGCAGTGACAGTGGCAGTGACAGTGGCAGTGACAGTGGCAGTGACAGTGACAGTGGCAGTGGCAGTGGCAGTGACAGTGGCAGTGACAGTGGCAGTGACAGTGGCAGTGGCAGTGACAGTGGCAGTGGCATGACAGTGGCAGTGACAGTGGCAGTGACAGTGGCAGTGACAGTGGCAGTGACAGTGGCAGTGACAGTGACAGTGGCAGTGAAAGTGGCAGAGGCAGTGACAGTGGCAGTGGCAGTGACAGTGGCAGTGACAGTGACAGTGGCAGTGGCAGTGACAGTGGCAGTGACAGTGGCAGTGGCAGTGACAGTGGCAGTGACAGTGGCAGTGGCAGTGACAGTGGCAGTGACAGGGGCAGTGACAGTGGCAGTGACAGTGGCAGTGGCAGTGACAGTGGCAGTGGCAGTGGCAGTGACAGTGGCAGTGACAGTGGCAGTGGCAGTGACAGTGGCAGTGGCAGTGACAGTGGCAGTGGCAGTGGCAGTGACAGTGACAGTGGCAGTGACAGTGGCAGTGGCAGTGACAGTGGCAGTGACAGTGGCAGTGACAGTGGCAGTGACAGTGGCAGTGGCAGTGACAGTGACAGTGGCAGTGACAGTGGCAGTGACAGTGGCAGTGACAGTGGCAGTGGCAGTGACAGTGGCAGTGACAGTGGCAGTGACAGTGGCAGTGACAGTGGCAGTGGCAGTGACAGTGGCAGTGGCAGTGGCAGTGACAGTGGCAGTGGCAGTGGCAGTGACAGTGACAGTGGCAGTGGCAGTGACAGTGACAGTGGCAGTGGCAGTGACAGTGACAGTGGCAGTGACAGTGACAGAGGCAGTGACAGTGGCAGTGGCAGTGACAGTGGCAGTGGCAGTGACAGTGGCAGTGACAGTGGCAGTGACAGTGGCAGTGACAGTGGCAGTGGCAGTGGCAGTGGCAGTGACAGTGGCAGTGACAGTGACAGTGGCAGTGACAGTGGCAGTGGCAGTGACAGTGGCAGTGACAGTGGCAGTGACAGTGGCAGTGGCAGTGGCAGTGACAGTGGCAGTGACAGTGGCAGTGACAGTGGCAGTGGCAGTGACAGTGACAGTGGCAGTGACAGTGACAGTGGCAGTGACAGTGGCAGTAACAGTGGCAGTGGCAGTGGCAGTGGCAGTGACAGTGACAGTGACAGTGACAGTGGCAGTGACAGTGGCAGTGACAGTGGCAGTGGCAGTGACAGTGACAGTGGCAGTGACAGTGGCAGGGGCAGTGACAGTGGCAGTGACAGTGGCAGTGACAGTGGCAGTGGCAGTGACAGTGGCAGTGACAGTGGCAGTGGCAGTGGCAGTGACAGTGGCAGTGACAGTGGCAGTGGCAGTGACAGTGGCAGTGGCAGTGGCAGTGACAGTGGCAGTGGCAGTGACAGTGACAGTGGCAGTGACAGTGGCAGTGACAGTGGCAGTGGCAGTGACAGTGACAGTGGCAGTGACAGTGACAGTGGCAGTGACAGTGACAGTGGCAGTGACAGTGACAGTGGCAGTGGCAGTGACAGTGGCAGTGACAGTGGCAGTGACACTGGCAGTGACAGTGGCAGTGACAGTGGCAGTGACAGTGACAGTGGCAGTGACAGTGGCAGTGACAGTGACAGTGGCAGTGACAGTGGCAGTGACAGTGGCAGTGGCAGTGGCAGTGGCAGTGACAGTGGCAGTGACAGTGGCAGTGACAGTGGCAGTGGCAGTGGCAGTGACAGTGGCAGTGACAGTGGCAGTGACAGTGGCAGTGACAGTGGCAGTGGCAGTGACAGTGGCAGTGACAGTGGCAGTGACAGTGGCAGTGGCAGTGACAGTGGCAGTGACAGTGGCAGTGGCAGTGACAGTGGCAGTGACAGTGGCAGTGGCAGTGACAGTGGCAGTGACAGTGGCAGTGACAGTGGCAGTGACAGTGACAGTGGCAGTGGCAGTGACAGTGACAGTGGCAGTGACAGTGGCAGTGACAGTGGCAGTGGCAGTGACAGTGGCAGTGGCCGTGACAGTGACAGTGGCAGTGACAGTGGCAGTGGCAGTGACAGTGACAGTGGCAGTGACAGTGGCAGTGACAGTGACAGTGGAAGTGACAGTGGCAGTGGCAGTGACAGTGGCAGTGACAGTGGCAGTGGCAGTGACAGTGGCAGTGGCAGTGACAGTGGCAGTGACAGTGACAGTGGCAGTGACAGTGGCAGTGGCAGTGGCAGTGACAGTGGCAGTGACAGTGGCTGTGGCAGTGGCAGTGACAGTGGCAGTGACAGTGGCAGTGACAGTGGCAGTCGCAGTGGCAGTGACAGTGGCAGTGGCAGTGACAGTGACAGTGGCAGTGACAGTGACAGTGGCAGTGACAGTGACAGTGGCAGTGACAGTGGCAGTGACAGTGGCAGTGGCAGTGGCAGTGACAGTGGCAGTGACAGTGGCAGTGACAGTGGCAGGGGCAGTGACAGCGGCAGTGACAGTGGCAGTGACAGTGGCAGTGGCAGTGACAGTGGCAGTGACAGTGGCAGTGACAGTGGCAGTGGCAGTGACAGTGGCAGTGGCAGTGACAGTGGCAGTGACAGTGGCAGTGGCAGTGGCAGTGACAGTGACAGTGGCAGTGACAGTGGCAGTGACAGTGGCAGTGGCAGTGACGGTGGCAGTGACGGTGACAATGGCAGTGACAGTGACAGTGGCAGTGACAGTGGCAGTGGCACTGGCAGTGACAGTGGCAGTGACAGTGGCAGTGGCAGTGACAGTGGCAGTGACAGTGACAGTGGCAGTGACAGTGGCAGTGGCAGTGACAGTGGCAGTGACAGTGGCAGTGGCAGTGACAGTGGCAGTGGCAGTGGCAGTGACAGTGGCAGTGACAGTGGCAGTGACAGTGGCAGTGACAGTGGCAGTGGCAGTGGCAGTGGCAGTGACAGTGGCAGTGACAGTGGCAGTGACAGTGGCAGTGACAGTGGCAGTGACAGTGACAGTGGCAGTGACAGTGGCAGTGGCAGTGACAGTGACAGTGGCAGTGACAGTGGCAGTGACAGTGGCAGTGTCAGTGACAGTGGCAGTGACAGTGACAGTGGCAGTGACAGTGGCAGTGGCAGTGACAGTGGCAGTGACAGTGGCAGTGACAGTGGCAGTGGCAGTGACAGTGGCAGTGACAGTGGCAGTGGCAGTGACAGTGGCAGTGGCAGTGACAGTGGCAGTGACAGTGGCAGTGACAGTGGCAGTGACAGTGACAGTGGCAGTGGCAGTGACAGTGGCAGTGACAGTGGCAGTGACAGTGGCAGTGGCAGTGACAGTGGCAGTGGCAGTGACAGTGGCCGTGACAGTGACAGTGGCAGTGACAGTGGCAGTGGCAGTGGCAGTGACAGTGACAGTGGCAGTGACAGTGACAGTGGAAGTGACAGTGGCAGTGACAGTGGCAGTGACAGTGGCAGTGGCAGTGACAGTGGCAGTAACAGTGACAGTGGCAGTGACAGTGGCAGTGGCAGTGACAGTGACAGTGGCAGCGACAGCGGCAGTGACAGTGGCAGTGACAGTGACAGTGGCAGTGACAGTGTCAGTGACAGTGGCAGTGGCAGTGGCAGTGGCAGTGACAGTGGCAGTGACAGTGGCAGTGACAGTGGCAGTGGCAGTGACAGTGGCAGTGGCAGTGGCAGTGACAGTGGCAGTGGCAGTGACAGTGGCAGTGGCAGTGGCAGTGACAGTGGCAGTGACAGTGACAGTGGCAGTGGCAGTGACAGTGGCAGTGACAGTGGCAGTGGCAGTGACAGTGACAGTGGCAGTGACAGTGGCAGTGGCAGTGGCAGTGACAGTGACAGTCGCAGTGACAGTGGCAGTGGCAGTGACAGTGGCAGTGGCAGTGGCAGTGACAGTGGCAGTGACAGTGGCAGTGGCAGTGACAGTGGCAGTGGCAGTGACAGTGGCAGTGACAGTGGCAGTGGCAGTGACAGTGGCAGTGACAGTGGCAGTGACAGTGGCAGTGACAGTGGCAGTGGCAGTGACAGTGGCAGTGGCAGTGACAGTGGCAGTGGCAGTGGCAGTGACAGTGGCAGTGACAGTGACAGTGGCAGTGGCAGTGACAGTGGCAGTGGCAGTGACAGTGACAGTGGCAGTGGCAGTGACAGTGGCAGTGGCAGTGGCAGTGACAGTGGCAGTGGCAGTGACAGTGGCAGTGGCAGTGACAGTGGCAGTGACAGTGGCAGTGACAGTGGCAGTGGCAGTGACAGTGGCAGTGGCAGTGACAGTGGCAGTGGCAGTGACAGTGGCAGTGGCAGTGGCAGTGACAGTGGCAGTGGCAGTGGCAGTGGCAGTGGCAGTGACAGTGGCAGTGACAGTGGCAGTGGCAGTGACAGTGACAGTGACAGTGGCAGTGACAGTGACAGTGGCAGTGGCAGTGGCAGTGACAGTGGCAGTGACAGTGGCAGTGACAGTGGCAGGGGCAGTGACAGTGGCAGTGACAGTGGCAGTGGCAGTGGCAGTGGCAGTGACAGTGGCAGTGACAGTGGCAGTGACAGTGACAGTGGCAGTGACAGTGGCAGTGACAGTGACAGTGGCAGTGACAGTGGCAGTGACAGTGACAGTGGCAGTGACAGTGGCAGTGACAGTGACAGTGGCAGTGACAGTGGCAGTGACAGTGACAGTGGCAGTGGCAGTGGCAGTGGCAGTGACAGTGGCAGTGACAGTGGCAGTGACAGTGGCAGTGACAGTGGCAGTGACAGTGGCAGTGACAGTGGCAGTGGCAGTGGCAGTGGCAGTGGCAGTGACAGTGACAGTGGCAGTGGCAGTGGCAGTGGCAGTGACAGTGGCAGTGACAGTGGCAGTGGCAGTGACAGTGGCAGTGACAGTGACAGTGACAGTGGCAGTGACAGTGGCAGTGACAGTGGCAGTGACAGTGACAGTGGCAGTGACAGTGACAGTGGCAGTGGCAGTGACAGTGGCAGTGGCAGTGGCAGTGGCAGTGACAGTGGCAGTGACAGTGGCAGTGGCAGTGGCAGTGACAGTGGCAGTGACAGTGACAGTGGCAGTGACAGTGGCAGTGACAGTGGCAGTGACAGTGACAGTGGCAGTGGCAGTGACAGTGACAGTGGCAGTGGCAATGGCAGTGGCAGTGACAGTGGCAGTGACAGTGGCAGTGGCAGTGGCAGTGGCAGTGACAGTGACAGTGGCAGTGACAGTGGCAGTGACAGTGGCAGTAACAGTGGCAGTGACAGTGGCAGTGACAGTGGCAGTGACAGTGGCAGTGACAGTGACAGTGGCAGTGGCAGTGACAGTGACAGTGGCAGTGACAGTGGCAGTGACAGTGGCAGTGACAGTGGCAGTGACAGTGGCAGTGGCAGTGGCAGTGACAGTGGCAGTGGCAGTGACAGTGGCAGTGACAGTGGCAGTGACAGTGGCAGTGACAGTGGCAGTGACAGTGGCAGTGAGTGGCAGTGACAGTGGCAGTGACAGTGGCAGTGGCAGTGACAGTGGCAGTGGCAGTGACAGTGGCAGTGACAGTGGCAGTGGCAGTGACAGTGGCAGTGACAGTGACAGTGGCAGTGACAGTGGCAGTGGCAGTGGCAGTGGCAGTGACAGTGGCAGTGACAGTGGCAGTGGCAGTGGCAGTGGCAGTGACAGTGACAGTGGCAGTGGCAGTGACAGTGGCAGTGACAGTGACAGTGGCAGTGACAGTGGCAGTGGCAGTGACAGTGGCAGTGACAGTGGCAGTGACAGTGACAGTGACAGTGGCAGTGACAGTGGCAGTGACAGTGGCAGTGGCAGTGAGAGTGGCAGTGGCAGTGACAGTGGCAGTGGCAGTGGCAGTGGCAGTGGCAGTGACAGTGGCAGTGGCAGTGACAGTGGCAGTGACAGTGGCAGTGGCAGTGACAGTGGCAGTGGCAGTGACAGTGGCAGTGACAGTGGCAGTGGCAGTGACAGTGGCAGTGGCAGTGGCAGTGGCAGTGACAGTGGCAGTGACAGTGGCAGTGACAGTGGCAGTGGCAGTGACAGTGGCAGTGACAGTGACAGTGGCAGTGGCAGTGACAGTGGCAGTGACAGTGGCAGTGACAGTGGCAGTGGCAGTGACAGTGGCAGTGGCAGTGACAGTGGCAGTGGCAGTGACAGTGGCAGTGGCAGTGACAGTGACAGTGGCAGTGGCAGTGGCAGTGGCAGTGACAGTGGCAGTGACAGTGGCAGTGACAGTGGCAGTGGCAGTGACAGTGGCAGTGACAGTGGCAGTGACAGTGGCAGTGGCAGTGGCAGTGACAGTGGCAGTGACAGTGGCAGTGGCAGTGACAGTGGCAGAGACAGTGACAGTGGCAGTGGCAGTGACAGTGGCAGTGACAGTGACAGTGGCAGTGACAGTGGCAGTGGCAGTGACAGTGGCAGTGGCAGTGGCAGTGACAGTGGCAGTGGCAGTGACAGTGACAGTGGCAGTGGCAGTGACAGTGACAGTGGCAGTGGCAGTGACAGTGACAGTGGCAGTGACAGTGACAGTGGCAGTGACAGTGGCAGTGGCAGTGACAGTGGCAGTGGCAGTGACAGTGGCAGTGGCAGTGACAGTGGCAGTGACAGTGACAGTGGCAGTGACAGTGGCAGTGGCAGTGACAGTGGCAGTGACAGTGACAGTGGCAGTAACAGTGACAGTGGCAGTGACAGTGGCAGTGACAGTGGCAGTGGCAGTGACAGTGGCAGTGGCAGTGACAGTGACAGTGGCAGTGGCAGTGGCAGTGACAGTGGCAGTGACAGTGGCAGTGGGAGTGGCAGTGGCAATGGCAGTGACAGTGGCAGTGGCAGTGACAGTGACAGTGGGAGTGGCAGTGGGAGTGGCAGTGGCAGTGACAGTGACAGTGGCATTGACAGTGGCAGTGGCAGTGGCAGTGACAGTGGCAGTGACAGTGGCAGTGACAGTGGCAGTGGCAGTGACAGTGGCAGTGACAGTGGCAGTGACAGTGACAGTGAGTGTGACAGTGGCAGTGACAGTGGCAGTGACAGTGGCAGTGACAGTGACAGTGGCAGTGACAGTGGTAGTGGCAGTGGCAGTGGCAGTGACAGTGACAGTGACAGTGGCAGTGACAGTGGCAGTGACAGTGGCAGTGACAGTGACAGTGGCAGTGACAGTGGTAGTGGCAGTGGCAGTGACAGTGGCAGTGGCAGTGACAGTGGCAGTGACAGTGGCAGTGACAGTGGCAGTGGCAGTGACAGTGGCAGTGGCAGTGACAGTGGCAGTGGCAGTGACAGTGGCAGTGGCAGTGACAGTGGCAGTGACAGTGGCAGTGGCAGTGACAGTGGCAGTGACAGTGACAGTGGCAGTGGCAGTGACAGTGGCAGTGACAGTGACAGTGGCAGTGACAGTGGTAGTGGCAGTGACAGTGGCAGTGGCAGTGACAGTGGCAGTGGCAGTGACAGTGGCAGTGGCAGTGGCAGTGACAGTGGCAGTGACAGTGGCAGTGACAGTGGCAGTGACAGTGGCAGTGACAGTGGCAGTGACAGTGGCAGTGACAGTGACAGTGGCAGTGACAGTGGCAGTGGCAGTGACAGTGGCAGTGGCAGTGACAGTGACAGTGGCAGTGACAGTGGCAGTGGCAGTGGCAGTGACAGTGGCAGTGACAGTGACAGTGACAGTGGCAGTGACAGTGGCAGTGACAGTGGCAGTGACAGTGACAGTGGCAGTGACAGTGGCAGTGGAAGTGACAGTGGCAGTGGCAGTGACAGTGGCAGTGGCAGTGGCAGTGACAGTGGCAGTGGCAGTGGCAGTGACAGTGACAGTGGCAGTGACAGTGGCAGTGACAGTGGCAGTGGCAGTGACAGTGACAGTGGCAGTGGCAGTGACAGTGGCAGTGGCAGTGGCAGTGACAGTGGCAGTGACAGTGGCAGTGACAGTGGCAGTGGCAGTGGCAGTGGCAGTGACAGTGGCAGTGACAGTGGCAGTGACAGTGGCAGTGACAGTGGCAGTGACAGTGGCAGTGACAGTGGCAGTGACAGTGGCAGTGACAGTGGCAGTGACAGTGACAGTGGCAGTGGCAGTGACAGTGACAGTGGCAGTGACAGTGACAGTGGCAGTGACAGTGGCAGTGACAGTGGCAGTGACAGTGGCAGTGGCAGTGACAGTGGCAGTGGCAGTGACAGTGGCAGTGACAGTGGCAGTGACAGTGGCAGTGACAGTGGCAGTGACAGTGGCAGTGACAGTGGCAGTGACAGTGGCAGTGGCAGTGGCAGTGACAGTGGCAGTGGCAGTGACAGTGACAGTGGCAGTGACAGTGGCAGTGGCAGTGACAGTGGCAGTGGCAGTGACAGTGACAGTGGCAGTGACAGTGGCAGTGGCAGTGACAGTGGCAGTGGCAGTGGCAGTGACAGTGACAGTGGCAGTGGCAGTGACAGTGGCAGTGGCAGTGACAGTGACAGTGGCAGTGACAGTGGCAGTGACAGTGGCAGTGACAGTGACAGTGGCAGTGACAGTGGCAGTGACAGTGGCAGTGACAGTGGCAGTGACAGTGACAGTGACAGTGGCAGTGACAGTGGCAGTGGCAGTGAGAGTGGCAGTGGCAGTGACAGTGGCAGTGGCAGTGGCAGTGACAGTGGCAGTGACAGTGGCAGTGGCAGTGACAGTGGCAGTGACAGTGGCAGTGACAGTGACAGTGGCAGTGACAGTGGCAGTGACAGTGGCAGTGGCAGTGACAGTGGCAGTGACAGTGGCAGTGGCAGTGGCAGTGGCAGTGACAGTGGCAGTGACAGTGGCAGTGACAGTGGCAGTGGCAGTGACAGTGGCAGTGGCAGTGACAGTGGCAGTGGCAGTGACAGTGGCAGTGACAGTGGCAGTGACAGTGGCAGTGACAGTGGCAGTGGCAGTGACAGTGGCAGTGGCAGTGGCAGTGACAGTGACAGTGGCAGTGGCAGTGGCAGTGACAGTGGCAGTGGCAGTGACAGTGGCAGTGACAGTGGCAGTGACAGTGGCAGTGGCAGTGACAGTGGCAGTGACAGTGGCAGTGACAGTGGCAGTGACAGTGGCAGTGGCAGTGACAGTGGCAGTGACAGTGGCAGTGACAGTGACAGTGGCAGAGACAGTGACAGTGGCAGTGGCAGTGACAGTGGCAGTGACAGTGACAGTGGCAGTGACAGTGGCAGTGGCAGTGACAGTGGCAGTGACAGTGGCAGTGACAGTGACAGTGGCAGTGACAGTGACAGTGGCAGTGGCAGTGACAGTGACAGTGACAGTGGCAGTGACAGTGGCAGTGACAGTGACAGTGACAGTGACAGTGACAGTGGCAGTGGCAGTGACAGTGGCAGTGGCAGTGGCAGTGACAGTGACAGTGGCAGTGACAGTGGCAGTGGCAGTGACAGTGGCAGTGACAGTGACAGTGGCAGTGACAGTGACAGTGGCAGTGACAGTGGCAGTGACAGTGGCAGTGGCAGT
This sequence comes from Eledone cirrhosa, assembly GCA_964016885.1. NCBI lineage: Eukaryota > Metazoa > Mollusca > Cephalopoda > Octopoda > Eledonidae > Eledone > Eledone cirrhosa. The sequence goes on along the minus strand of OZ024740.1, from coordinate 253,947,759 downwards.
GACAGTGGCAGTGGCAGTGACAGTGACAGTGGCAGTGGCAGTGACAGTGGCAGTGGCAGTGACAGTGACAGTGGCAGTGGGAGTGGCAGTGGCAGTGGCAATGGCAGTGACAGTGGCAGTGGCAGTGACAGTGACAGTGGCAGTGGCAGTGGGAGTGGCAGTGGCAGTGACAGTGACAGTGGCAGTGACAGTGGCAGTGACAGTGACAGTGGCAGTGGCAGTGGCAGTGACAGTGGCAGTGACAGTGGCAGTGGCAGTGGCAGTGACAGTGGCAGTGACAGTGGCAGTGACAGTGACAGTGACAGTGACAGTGGCAGTGACAGTGGCAGTGACAGTGGCAGTGACAGTGACAGTGGCAGTGACAGTGGTAGTGGCAGTGGCAGTGGCAGTGACAGTGACAGTGACAGTGGCAGTGACAGTGGCAGTGACAGTGGCAGTGACAGTGACAGTGACAGTGGTAGTGGCAGTGGCAGTGGCAGTGGCAGTGACAGTGGCAGTGGCAGTGACAGTGGCAGTGACAGTGGCAGTGGCAGTGACAGTGGCAGTGGCAGTGACAGTGGCAGTGACAGTGGCAGTGACAGTGGCAGTGGCAGTGGCAGTGACAGTGGCAGTGGCAGTGGCAGTGGCAGTGACAGTGGCAGTGACAGTGACAGTGACAGTGGCAGTGGCAGTGACAGTGGCAGTGACAGTGACAGTGGCAGTGACAGTGGTAGTGGCAGTGACAGTGGCAGTGGCAGTGACAGTGGCAGTGACAGTGGCAGTGACAGTGGCAGTGGCAGTGGCAGTGGCAGTGGCAGTGACAGTGGCAGTGACAGTGGCAGTGACAGTGGCAGTGACAGTGGCAGTGGCAGTGACAGTGGCAGTGACAGTGGCAGTGACAGTGGCAGTGACAGTGACAGTGGCAGTGACAGTGACAGTGGCAGTGACAGTGACAGTGGCAGTGACAGTGACAGTGGCAGTGACAGTGACAGTGGCAGTGACAGTGACAGTGGCAGTGACAGTGGCAGTGGCAGTGACAGTGGCAGTGACAGTGACAGTGACAGTGGCAGTGACAGTGGCAGTGGCAGTGGCAGTGGCAGTGACAGTGACAGTGGCAGTGACAGTGGCAGTGACAGTGACAGTGGCAGTGACAGTGGCAGTGGCAGTGACAGTGGCAGTGGCAGTGGCAGTGACAGTGGCAGTGGCAGTGGCAGTGGCAGTGACAGTGGCAGTGGCAGTGACAGTGGCAGTGACAGTGACAGTGGCAGTGGCAGTGACAGTGACAGTGGCAGTGACAGTGGCAGTGGCAGTGGCAGTGACAGTGGCAGTGACAGTGACAGTGGCAGTGACAGTGGTAGTGGCAGTGGCAGTGGCAGTGACAGTGGCAGTGGCAGTGGCAGTGGCAGTGGCAGTGGCAGTGACAGTGGCAGTGACAGTGGCAATGGCAGTGACAGTGGCAGTGGCAGTGGCAGTGACAGTGACAGTGGCAGTGACAGTGGCAATGGCAGTGACAGTGGCAGTGGCAGTGGCAGTGACAGTGGCAGTGACAGTGGCAGTGACAGTGGCAGTGACAGTGACAGTGGCAGTGGCAGTGACAGTGGCAGTGACAGTGGCAGTGACAGTGGCAGTGGCAGTGACAGTGACAGTGGCAGTGACAGTGGCAGTGGCAGTGGCAGTGACAGTGGCAGTGACAGTGACAGTGGCAGTGGCAGTGGCAGTGGCAGTGACAGTGGCAGTGACAGTGGCAATGGCAGTGACAGTGGCAGTGGCAGTGGCAGTGACAGTGACAGTGGCAGTGGCAATGGCAGTGACAGTGACAGTGGCAGTGACAGTGACAGTGGCAGTGGCAATGGCAGTGACAGTGGCAGTGGCAGTGGCAGTGACAGTGGCAGTGGCAGTGGCAATGGCAGTGACAGTGACAGTGGCAGTGACAGTGGCAGTGACAGTGACAGTGGTAGTGACAGTGGCAGTGGCAGTGACAGTGACAGTGGCAGTGACAGTGACAGTGGCAGTGGCAATGGCAGTGACAGTGGCAGTGGCAGTGACAGTGACAGTGACAGTGGCAGTGGCAGTGACAGTGGCAGTGACATTTGAGTCCCATGAATTCTGATTAAACGAATAAAAATAATTTTATGTTTTTGACAGAGTGTAGTTTTTGTGATGGGGGTGATATAGATATTGATTTCTATGGCACAAGCTCAGATAATTTCGGAGAGGACAAATTTGATTATATCAAACCCAGTACTTGACTAGTACTTTACTTTATTGACCCTGGCAGGATGAAAAGCAAAGCTGACCTGTGCACAATTTGAACTTGGAATATAGAGCCAGGACAAATACCACAATGGCATTTTAACTGTCAATTATGCCTCATTATGATAAAATATTATTAAAAAATATATAAAGAGAAAGATGGAGATAAGAAAATATTGACATACCTAACAGGGACATCGGTTAGGGTGAATGTGGTCTTGATAAATGGTATGACTACCACTTTCTTCAGATCAGGAAGACCTATAATATCATATTTCATCATGTTAAACCAATGTCATCATCCTCACAACCATTATCATCATCACCATCACAATTCACCATTATCATCACAACCATCATCCCCATCATAACAGCCATCAACCCCATCATCATCACCATCATCATTTTGCACATGTTTTCCAAACACCAACTTAAAAATGAGAAAGTTAGTTGTATTACTAAATCTATCCACATAAGAGACAGTGTTTTTAATTTAAAATATGGTAATGAGAGGGTTAAACCACAATTTCTAAATTCTAAATATTTATACACAAGTAGAATTTCTAAATTCTAAATATTTATATACTGTATGTTGAACTGTACTATTTATTTATGAAAACATACAGAGTTGTAAGTCTTAGAAAATGTAGAAATCTTAAATAATTAAAATATACACAGACATGTATATAATGTGAAATGAAACTGGAAGGCCCATATATATATACGTGTGTGTATGTATATATATAAATGTGTGTGTGTGTGTGTGTGTATATATATATATGTGTGTGGCTGTCTGTGATCTATATACACTGGTCATAGACACACATATATATATACACACACACTCACATATATATATACACAACCGTGACCTCTGGATTCACGCAGTAATACAGAAGACCCGACTCGCCACGGGTACAAGCCGATGCTGAAGCATATAGACAATATGCCCCCACCCCCTCCCACAGCATAAAACCACCCAGCCCACACTGTAAAGTGGACGTGTAGGCGCCATGGCAATAAAGCACCCAGCACTCACTGTAAATGAGGTTGGTGTTAGGAAGGGCATCCAGCTGTAGAAATCAAGCCAGAATCAGTTCCCGTATGAGCAAGACAAGGTCAGCCAACCGGACACTGCCCACAACAGTCTAACCCATGCTAGCATGGAAGAACAGACATAAAACGGCGATGATGATGATGATGATGATGATGATGATGACAACAACACCTCCAGCTCTCTCTCTTCCATTCTCCTTCTCTGTCTGCTCTTCCTCTCTCTATGTCTCTCTTTCAATCTACTCTCTCACAACCACTATCTCTTTCTCTCTATCTTTCTCTCTCTGTTTATGAAGGTACCAGGAAAAACCCCATATCTCAGGAACCCGTGCTCCGATTTACGCGAAACATGTTTTATTCCATTTGTATTCCTATTTCAGGGTCAACTTCCTTTCAAAGTATTTTCCCATTATGCACCCGTTTGGCTGTATTACATTACAGACAAGCAAGCAAGCAAGCAATCACAGAGTTTTAGTAGTATATAGATAGCTTTGTCCAGCAGCCCCTAAAAAGAATTGAACTCTGTATTTGAAATGTTCTGTGATACCTTGTATTTTTCTCTCTATTGACCACAGATACCAACCTACAGATATTTAGGGTTAACATTAACCACATCTTCCCCAGAAGTCATGGCCACTGTTCATCTTGCTCTGACTATATTATTAAAAAAAACATTTGTTTGTTTGGCATAGCTTCTATGGTTGGATACCCTTTCTAACACCAACCACTTTACATAGTGTACAGGGTGCATTTTATTGTGGTATCAGCACTAAGGAGGTTGTCATATCCTTGACACAACTGAAAAGTCCCCTCAACCATTTGTTTAGCATGGTTTCTATAGCTGGATACCCTTTCTAATGTCAACCATTTTACAGGGTGTACTGTAAAAATATATTCAACTGTACTTTTTGTTCTTTTTTCGGTGAACAACTAAGTAGGTTGACAGTTGCAAATAATAGAACTCATGTTACACCCATCCACCTCTATCTACTTCTGTTACCTATTTATCACCAAACTACTTATGTTTCATATGATATTTCACTCCACATACACACATATATATATATACACACATACATATATATGCATGTGATATATATACATATATATATACAAACACACACACTGATACATACACATACTCTATATATATCAATGACAGTTACAAGTATTATAGAAAGCCACAACACAATTTAGAAATAAAAGCAAGGAAACAGAAGTAAAACAAAAATAAAGGTTTGTACTAGATATTTGTGGTAAAAATAATCCTTATCAAAACAAAATGGAGATTGAATTTAGCTCTGATCAGACAAAACTTTACACGTTAGAGCCAAGCTCACACTATATTTGTCTGGATAAGAGTCTTTCTTCAGTTGGCAATTGTTAACATTTGCTCTCTACTGAATAATGTCTGGGGCCCCAAGATATGCAACAATTATGCATCCAGCCCATGCCTCCCAAGACAAGTTACAGGGACATTGTCAATCTTTATGGCATTAGGTTGTGACTGCAATATATATTACAAGTGGACCCTTCTACTAAAGGCCGTTAAATTACAGCTCCAGTACTACAGACATGTAGTTAAAATGTCTAAATAAAGAATCACAGAGGTATGCTATGAACAAGATGGTTGAATAACATCTATAAGCCCAGTTTGTCTTGCTTGGGGATCTAGCTGGATCATCTGGAGATGGTTGTTTCTGAAAGAACCCTCTTAAAGTGTCTGAGGCCTCTGCCCTCACACTCCTCTCAGGAATAAATGAGGAAAAAAGATTATTTCTGGCTAAAATATTGAAATACAAGGTAAAAGTGTAAACTGTTGTTTTTGTTCTCACTCTTCTATTTCCATCATGCTTCTTGTGGCTTCCAATATATTACACACACACACAATCATCTTCACTACCACCACGGGGATGTATGTATGTATGTATGTATGTATGTATGTATGTATGTATGTATGTATGTATGTATGTATTTGTACTATAAGCACATTCATAAATCTACACATAGGCAGCTTGAGTCTTATCCTAATGTCACTGCACTGTTAACCTAAACAGCAAAATGCTTTCCCTTTTAGGGGGGTGCACTGCTTACCCATACTACATGGGAAGGATCTAGAAATGGTGACCTAAACAAAGCCTGTTCAGTCCTCAAACTGGCCAACTGCAGTTGGCGGTGGTTCATAATAGCAGGGAATTTGTTGAAGAGATGGCCGTCCTTTATAAAGAAGTGGTAGTTATCATATATATATGTGTCAGGTCGCTCTTCAACGCTACTGGTAACATGTAACCCAGTACAACCTGTACATGATCGAGTTGTCAGTGACTAAACCGGCAACCCCGCCAAGCTTGCTTGGTGAGGAGGGTGATTTTGGATACCCTACGGGATGAAAAACAAAACCCGTCATAGCGTGGAGGAACTTAGGAGAGTCAATAACCATCCAATATATTTTTTTTTATTTATATATATTTTTTTTATGGGGTGAGAGACTCGTAGTCTTCATTAAAACGTCTCTCTAGGAGAAAGTCACTCTGATATAAAACTTTTGACTTTGTTTGCATCCAATGATGTAGACCAGTTCTTCTTTTTGGGCAAATGCATTTGATGTTCAGAGAGTGGTATTGGCCCCATGCAAAGCCTTTCCTCACTTAATAAAAGATTCAAGCATAGGCATCGCTTGATATGTGACATCTTTTGCGATGCATGGCATTATTGGCCATAGGCAAGTCCCTAGCAGGATTAAAAAGCCGTGTCTGTGATGTTCATGCTTAAGTATCAAACGATGACAATACTCAAAATTGAGTTGCAGCCATCACACACACACACACACACACACACACACACACACACACACACACACACATACATACATACATACATACATACATACATACATATATATATATATATATATATATAACCACTAAGCCATGGAGGTACATGGCTTAGTGGTTAGAGCATTGGCCTTGCAATCAAAAGGTTGTGAGTTCAATTCTCAGACTGGGTGATGTGTTGTTTCCTTGAGCAAGATACTTTATTTCACATTGCTCCAGTTTACTCAGCTGTAGAAATGAGATTATAGGGACTGGGATCCCTATCATTCCACTTTAAAGTGGTCGTGAAGGTGCCATGGCAAAAAAGCACCCAGCACTCACTGTAAATGAGGTTGGTGTTAGGAAGGGCATCCAGCTGTAGAAATCAAGCCAAAATCAGTTCCCGTCCCACCCTTGCAATCAGGGAAAAGTGGACGTAAAATGAAATGATGAAAAAAATGAAATGATATATATATATACTAGCCGAATTACTGAGTTTCACACATTTTTTTTGTAAGAAAATGATGATTGATTTTAAATCAGTGATATCATTTATGGAGAAAAACTCTGCATTTTGCATTTCAATATTACTCAATGTAAAATGTAATGCATGAAACATTGGAAAATATTATTTTTTGTAATATATCATATCAAAATTACATTATTAAATTTTATTCTTATTTTGTTTCTCGTAAATAATTTTTTTAAAAATATCAATTCAAAACTTTTATGAATAGGCATCATATCTTGTCATTTACCTATGGTTTAAATTTCATATAAATCGAAGGGAAAACATTTTCAGCGGGGGTTTTCTGCAGGGGTTTGTTCCCCTGGGGAACCCTTTGATTAAACTGAAATATACTTATCCAAGTACCCTGGCAATGTAGTTTCAGAATATATATGATTATGGGGGTCTATCTCCAAAACCATAGGAGGAGTTCGTGAAATCTCGTTCCATTTATGGGCCAAAGTTTTCACTATAGGGTATCTTAATATTATTGTAAATCATTTTTTTCAAAATATCAATTCCAAATTTTTGTGAATAGGCATCATATCTTGTCATTTACCTATGGTTTAAATTTCATACAAATCGAAGGGAAAACATTTTCAGCGGGGGTTTTCAGCAGGGTTTTGATTAAAATGAAATATACTTATCCAAGTACCCTGGGCAATGTAGTTTCAGAATATATATGGTTATGGGGGGGGGGGGGGGGGGGTCTATCTCCAAAACTATAGGAGGGGTTTGTGAACAAACAAACAAACAGACAGGAACTACAACTTTATATATATATATTTATCTTGAGATTACAGTTGAATTTAATACTGTGCATATCTTGTTTAGACTAGGTACATAGTATCAATGTGTCGTAAGAAACTCCTATAAGTTTTGCTACATCAATAGTATTCTGGTTTTGTTTTGACAACTAAATCTTCAAATTAAACTCACACCTTTCATCCTGGTGTCATAGAACATTTAACGCTTCTATAACCATACTGCTGACCAGAATATATTACTGCCATTCTGTTTTAATTATCAAAATAATCAAGTATTATAAAAGATTTGAAATAACTAACTTTCAACTTAATATTAAAAGACAAATATCTAACTACTGACATATAATATTCCCTCATATAATAATTGTTTCTACTTTTGGCACAAGGCCAGCAATTACCCAGTACATTACTGGTACTTTATTTTATCGACCCCGTATGGATGAAAGGCAAAGTTAACCTCGGCGGGATTTGAACTCAGATCATACAGGGAGGTAACTCTATGCTTCAAAGCATGGCATCCGACCCTCTACCGATACTGCCAATCCACCGCCTTATAATAATGAAATTTCAGTACAAAATTTGAACACTTTAATAGAGGTGGTTTGGAAGCAGGAGGGGATTGTGTTTAACTCTTTTGATTCCAAACCCACCTGAAACTCCTCCTGGTTCTGTGAAAAACCATGTCCATTTTAAAGGGTTCATATCTGATTTAAAACCTCCATCATAATTTTATGGGAAATATTTTTTATTATGTTCTAAAAATAAACTTGATGAAAACATTTTTTGCTTTCTTTTAGTAAAATCCTCCAAATTCTTGGTTACTCCCTAAATTAATTAAGATACATTCAGTGTATTTAATGAGAAATATGGTCAGAAAAAGGTTATAGGGTTAAGGAAGCTTGTCTTTTAGCTAGATGAATCCGGCATGTTGCTATAGCTACTGCACCCTGCCACTACAGATACGATGGGCCCAGAAAGAAGCACGAGTAGAGATTGAGCAAACAGACTCAGATATATGTGTGTGTGATACTGACAGACATGAGAATGAGTACTTGGTACCGAAGTAGGGTTTAATTATATTTTATTATGGCTATGTGGTGGGTTTTTTTACTCAGGAGTCTCACCTGAGTATTCACATGATAATCAGACTGTCATATATATCATGAATGTGTTAAAACACAAACTTAAGGCCATTTGCCATGCTAAAGCAGAGATTAGCTTTGTGGGTTTCATGGAAGACTTCATATCATCATGGGTTATCTATGGGGCATTGTTTTATGATTCAATGCCCTTCTTGCCATCAACCCTTTTAGTTGTTTCATGTAACATACAGGAATATTGTGTCATCATCATCATCAACGTTTAACGTCCGTGTTCCACGCTTGCATGGGTTTGGACGGGGGTTTTCCCACTTGAGGCAAGAGTGATTGTCTTGCTCGCATAGGACTGTCTGGCAGGTTGTCTACAGTTGGATGCCCTTCCTAACACCAACCACATTTACAGTGTGGGTCTGGGAGGTTTTTACCGTGTTGCCTACACGGCCACATTACAGCGTGGACTGTGTGTTTTTTTGTCGTGACACCTACACGATCTCATTTGTTTCGGCCTGGATGGTGTGGCACCAACATAACTTTACATAGAAAGGGGCGGTGTGGATGGGGTGGGGTGGGTGGGACGGGGGTGTATTTTGTTAGAGATGCCTACTGACTGTAGTAGGTTTTACTATGTATTTAGGTAAGGCGGGTCTTCTCTATTACTGAGTACCGCCAAAGGTCTCGGTCCAGTGACATTGTCTTGGAGAGGTGTAAGTGTGTGAGGTCGGAGTTTATCAGCTCGTCCCAGGTTTTTCTAGGTCTGCCTATTCCGTGGCTACCGTCTATCTTTATTGCCCTGCACTTTGTTATACAGCTATCGACTTTCATGCGCATCACGTGTCCATACCAACGTAGCCTTCTCTCGAGTAAACAACATCTGATCCCTCTTATTTCTAATTTTTTCCTTAGTTCGTTTATGCTTTGCCGTTCACGTATATTACTATTACACATCCAGCGGAGCATGCAAGCTTCGTTCCTCTCTAGTCTGCGTATATCCTCTGCACACAATGCCCAGGTCTCACTGCCATGCAACATTGCTGTTCGTATGCAGGCATCATACAACCTGCCTTTCATTTTTAGGGAGAACCCTTTAGCGGCTAATAGTGGTATAAGCTCTCTGAACTTTTTCCATCCAGTTCTGACTCTAGCTACTGTACTTTCAGAGCACCCTCCCCCACTGCTGATTTTGTCACCCAGGTAACGGAAGCTGTCCACTATTTCTATAGAGCCCTCTGCGCAGTTGAAAGAGCTAGTATTTTGTGGGCACTTGCTGCTACTTATTGCACCAGAGCACCGGCCACTTGTGAAATCTATGTTCTTAGTTAGCTTACCTGTGATCCCACTACATCTTTTATGCACCCATACTTTGCATTTCTGACACAAAATGGAGTTTCTACCTACGCCTTTCCTACACACTGAGCACGACCACTTCCCGGAAGGGACCGCCGCCTTATTTTCTTTCCTACAAACTAGAACTGTGTACCTATTCTAAATCAGACAGAAGCACTTATTAGAGATTTAATTAAAGTGTGTAGGAAGTTATTATCACTTGGTAATGAGGTATTTAGCAATTGGCATACATATTATCTCCCAACTGTCAAACTAGAAAGATAATTAGAGTTTGAGGACTTGTGAGAGCTGTTCAAAGCAAAGGATATGTGAAGAATGGACAGAAATGAAGTGAAATGGTAGGGGTGGCACCATGACAACCCCCACGGGTATACACCATGAAATGGTCAGTGTTAGACATCTAACCAGAGAAACCATGCCAAAATAGAATGGATGGGCAAGACACAGTCATCTGACCAGCCTAAGAACATAATAACCCATCTAATTCATGCAAGTGTGGAAGATAGACAAAACAGTTATGATGATGATGATGATGATGATGGTAACATCATCATGATCATCGTCATCATCATCATAATCATTTAACATCTTTATTTCTATATTTGCAACAATTGTTTAGTGAGTCACAGTAAATAGACATAAGGCAGTGATGGTGATATCGTTATCATCATCATCGTTTAACATGTTAGCAAGGTTTATATATCTATATTTGCATCAGTTGTCTATATCAGTGAATTATATTCAATATATTTTATCAGTTTCTGATTTAATATTTTTAGTTTTAGATTTTGATATTTATTTCACATTTTTTAATGATAATTATTACACAGCAGTCTGTACGTGATGTGTATGTGTGCATGTGTCTATGATTACACATCTGTCTCAATGTCAGGTGTGGAACTGTGTATGTGATATATAAGTGTCTATGTGTGTATGTGTGAATGATTATTCACCTGTCTCAAAGGTGTGTATATTGGTGAGTGTATGATGGTCTGTACATGATATATGGATGTGTGTCTGTATATGGTTGGGCATGTGTCTGCATGTAAGTATGTGTGAGTGTGTGAGTGTGGTATAGTGCATGCATGTTTGTATATGGATATATGTGGGTATGTGTATTTTATTGTAGCACCAGCACTAGAGAGGTTGTTGTATCCTTGGCAGGACTAAAAAGTCTTAACCCTACACTGTCACCACTCATTTACCAACCGTTTCACAGAGTGTAATGACTGCATTTTATCATGGCACCAGTACTAAAGAGGTAGCCATGCCCTTGGCATGACTAAAGGGAGTGTTTTTTACCCTACGCTAAAGAGTCCTCTTAATGATGACAATGATAATGATGATGATTATAATAATAATAATAATTTAACCACCCAAACCCCCAAGAATAATGACACAGTAGATGCCAAAAACTACAGACCCATAACATGCCTGCCTACAATATATAAAACCCTAACTGCAATACTATTGCAGAAAATAACCAAACACCTGGAAAAAAACAACCTGCTTCCAGAAGAACAGAAAGGATTCTGCAAAAATTCATATGGTTGTAAAGACCAGTTGTTAATCAATAAAGCTATAACCGAAAACTGAAGAAAAAGAAAAAAAAAAATCTCAGCATGGCATGGATCAACTACCTAAAGGCATTTGATAATGTTCCCCATATATGGATACACACTAGCCATGAACACCAACGATAAAAACTGAGTCTATCCCAATCAACAGAGCGATATTTGAAGGGGATACTATTATCACTGCTCTTCTGTTTAGCACTAACACCATAAACAAAACTGGACTGGGGTATAAATGCTACAACAAGAAAATTAATCATCTCCTATATATGGATGATCTGAAACTGTATGCTAAAAACGAAAGGCAACTCAAAACACTGCTACATACAGTACATGGATTGACAAAACAAATATACATGAAATTTGGACCAGAAAAATGTACCAAGGCAACTTTGAAGAGAAGAAAACTAATGAAAAGCACTAATATCATGCTAGATAAAGAAACTGAGATAAGAGAATTAGATCAAACACAGACAAATACTTAGGAATCAATGAATTAGACAGGGTTCAACATACACAGATGAAAGAAAAGACTAGTAAAGAATACTACAGAAGAATTAGATTACTACTTAAAATTGAATTAAATGCAAAGAATAAGGTAATTAGCATCAACACTAGCAATCTCAGTAGTAAGCTACAGCTTTAATATTCTGAAATGGAGATTAAAAGAACTAGCTGGAATTTAGAATATACCATCCAAAATTCAATGTAGAAAGATTATACCTACCACAAACACAAGGAAATAGGGGCCTTATGCAACTAAAAAACTGTTATAAAATCACTACTGTAGAACTACAAAATTATCTAATGAAGAACAAAGAAAAGTTAATAGAAATAGCTACAAAACATAAACAAAACAAAATATTGTACTCAGTTTTCAATGAGGCCAGATTAACAGACAGCCGTGAAGAAAATGAAAACAAACGAGAAACAATAACAGAAATTATAAAAAACTTAAAACAGAAAACAGACCTCCAGAATGCCATGTTAAAACAAAAGCCCTTGAATGGAAAAGCTGAATAGAGAGGAAGTTGACAAGCAAAACACACAAAACTGGCTATGAAGTAGTGAACTAAAAGCTGAGATGGAAGGATTTCCAGTTACAGCACAAGATCAAAGAAGAAGAAAAATTAACAGTAAATATGCTGCCTACCTTGAATTACTTTCTTTACTTTATTCAGATGGTCATGAACTTTGTTATTGTAAAAGACAGCATCTACTGTAAACATAAGTTTAGGTTGGATCTGTGAGAACCTCTCAAGAACTCCCTTATAAAACAGAGAAAAGAAGAAGAAAGGTTCTGAAGTTGAGGAAATAAAAAAATATATACATATATTAAATTTAAAAAATAAAAGAAATTAACATTATTATTATTTGTCAACAAGGTTTCTCCCTACGTACAAAAGGACGACTGTATGATGCCTGTGTGTGAAGTTCAAGGGCTGTGACTGCAGAGGACACAAATAGACTGGAAAGAAATCAAGCAACCATGCTTCGTTGGATGCGCAATGTAAATGTGAGAGAAAGGCAAAGCTTGGACGAGTTGAGGGAGAAGCTAGGTTTTAAAGGAATCCAAGGTGGTGTGCAAGAGAGAAGACTGCATTGGTTTGGACATATGATGTGCATTGATGATGATCAATGGGTTAAGAAGTGCCAGTGAAAGAAAGTTAGTCGAGGTAGACCAAGAAAGACTTGGGCAGAGGTTGTGAGAGCTGACCCATCCAACCCATGCAAGCATGAAAAAATGGATATAAAAATGATGATGTAGTGGACTGGCAAAATTGTTAGAATATTGGACAAACTACCATGGTAGTATTTGTCCTGGCACTTTATAGTGTGAGTTTGAAACCTGCTGAGGTTAACTTTGCCTTTCATCCTTCTGGAGTTAATAAGATAAAGTATGATTCAAGTACTGGGGTTGATGTAATTGATTCCCCCAACAAATCTACAAATTGCTGGCCATGTGCCTAAATTAGAAACCATTATTATTTTTTAATAAGGGCTTTAGTTGGCCACCCAAGCAATCATGAGCAGACACAAACACCTACTCAACCACCCCTCCCTTTATCCTGCAAGACTTCCAGTATGACTGCTGGGATGAGAGAAGACTGATGAAAATGCTGCCCCAGAATGGCCACAGTCTAATGACTGAAACCAGCGAAACAAATAAAATAGGTTAAACAAATAGCTAAATGTTATCTCACCTCAGTTCCAAAATCTGGTGATGTAGAACTCCAAATGGCACCAATACTGGCAGCAGCTAACATTGCTTCTACAGCTTCACAACAGTTTGGTAAATAACCTACTCAGAACAAATAGCATGACTATATATCTATGAGATTTTATTAAATATTCTATATTAAAATCAAACTGTTACAGAAGTGGACTGCATCTTAAAATCAGTCCCTACACTATACTTCACTACACTATACTACATCACACCACACTGCACTATACTACATAACACTACACACTACATTTATATACTTCTGTAAATATTTTAAATTTACACACAGCATGCATACATGTATACACACACATACACATATATACACACATACACAAAGATACATACACACAATGCAATTCCTATCTCAACAGCTTCAATATGAAGTTCACTTTCTAATCGCAAAGTTCTGTAAATATTTGTCCCTGTAAATATTTATTTCTCCAAAGTTTCTCATAAATTTAATCCTGCATGTCATATGTTGAACATTTATGTAATTATATCCTAGAAATAAATGATTAAAATATAGTTATCTTTAATCAATTTCATGTGTCAGTAATCAACATAAATTATAGGGTTTCTCTTATGCAAACAATTAATTTATCAAAACACAATTTCTCAGTCTGCATGATTGTTCATATATCCAGTAATACTGGTATATATGACATACTACATGTCAGTAATCAACATAAACTCTAGGGCTTCTCTTATACAAGCAATTGTTCATATATCTAGTACTAACTGATGTACCCAGCTTCACCTGGGTAAAAAGATAATAAGAGAAGACAGGTAAAAGAGAAAATGACTATTGAATGCGTTATCTGATTTACAGTATGAGGCGAGACCGTGGTGTGTATGTGTGACAAAAAGTTTTAAAAACTTCCAGATGCACCAGATTCTTTGTTTTACCGTTCGTGCATAGTATATGAAGATTTCTAGGTGTTTCCACTCGTGAACAACCTGCATTTAACTCTCTATGGGTAAAAAGCGATTCTCTTATATTCAATTCTCCAAATTTTAAGCTCTGAGCCTAAGCTTTATGTATGGCTATAGCCAAACTGGCTGTAACAGGTAACTGAAGTCTTGAGAATTTAAATGGCAGCTCGTTAGAGGAAGGGATGAGAAGAATCTTGGGAATAAATGCATTTTCTCCTTGCTGATTGCCTCCAAGAATAGAGACCTCTAGGAGATGGTTCATCTTCTGCCTGACTGTAAAACATGTGTTATTGCATAGACGTGGTTGGTCCACGTTTCTCAAAGGGATGATGGAAGTTCCAATCTTTTATATTATATAGATAATTATATATAGATATAAATATAGATAATTATAAATAAATTATAAATAAATGTGAGTGTGTGGATGTATAAACCAGTGTTCGAATCCACAGAGATGCTGGCCTCAAAACACGACCATCACCAACAACGAATGCGTAGAGAGAATCCTTTATGGTTGGTTCCCTACATGCTAGAAATAGCAGTCAGGTTGGTTAGCATACCTGGGATGTTTTTCTTCTTCTTTGATGTTATAAAATTAGTATCAATAAACCTTCCTGAGTATACTCTTATTCCATTGTTGTACTTACTTTTCAACTGTCACTTTTCGAAGGAACCAGCCAATAAACATCTCTCTTTATAGTATGTATAAAGTAGTAGTATATATGGTATACCAATATAAGATTCTATAAATTAGACATGTTCAACATTATTGCCATCATTATTGGTGACATTGGTTTACTAGTTGTGAATATTGTTGTTTGTAAAACTGGCGGAATAATATAAAAATATGTAAGTACCTACCCACAATTCGGTCACCCTTAGCAATACCCATCTGTTTCATCGCAGAAGCGTATAAAGCCACATTTTTATGAAGATCAGCAAATGACCTTTTTATAATTACATCAGATCCTTCTCCTGAAATAAGAAAATGAAGAAACACATTATAAATATATATATATCTGTATATATATCATCATCATCATCATTTAACTTCTATTTTCCATGCTTCCATGGGTCAGACAGGTCTTCCACATTGAGAGACAAGCGTGGCTAGAATTAGCCATGCCATACCTTGCTCTGCCGGGACTGTAAATTTGGCCGGAGTAGTTTGCAGCTGGATGCCCTTCCTAACACCAACCACATTTACAGTGGGGCAGGATGGTACATTATGAGGAGGAACAGCCCAGTTGGCTGCACCAAACCCTACTCACAGCAGAAACATAGTTTGGGACCCACACCCACAATCACTGTGTGGAACTGGATGGCAAACTATAAGTGGGGGACAGGCCAGTTGGCTGTGCTGAACCCTTCTCACAGCAGAACTGCAGTTTGGGTGCCATAACCACATTTGCAGAGTGGAACTGAATGGCACCACTATTAGGAGGGACAGGCCAGGTGGCCATGCCGAACCCTTCTCACAGTGGAACCATAGTTTGGGAGCCTGGAACTGGATGGCACCACTATTAGGAGGGACAGGCCAGGTGGCCATGCCGAACCCTTCTCACAGTGGAACCATAGTTTGGGAGCCTGGAACTGGATGGCACCACTATAAGGAGGGACAGGCCAGGTGGACGTGCCGAACCCTTCTCACAGTGGAACCATAGTTTGGGAGCCTGGAACTGGATGGCACCACTATAAGGAGGGACAGGCCAGGTGGACGTGCCAGACCCTTCTCACAGTGGAACCATGGTTTGGGAGCCTGGAACTGGATGGCACCACTATAAGGAGGGACAGGCCAGATGGACGTGCCAGACCCTTCTCACAGTGGAACCATGGTTTGGGAGCTGCAACCACATTTGCAGTGTGAAAGCTGGTTGGCATCAGGAGAGGGCAGACGTGGTCGATCAGAGCTTGGTGTTTGCATCATGACCTTGTTTATTATGAATATTACCAACCAGTGATATTTGGTGCTACTGTGGGGGGAGGGGTATTAGTGGTGCAGTTCTCAGTGTTATGTTGGTGGTACAAATATTATTCATAAGGGGTGGACAGGTGTGTAGATTATGGAGTGATAGTACACATAAGTGTGTTGCGTAAATAGGTTATTTAGTTAGGTTGCCAGGATGTCGCTCTCTTGTGTTTTCATTGGACTATGCTAGGGTGGTGATGAGGGTAGGAAAAATGTTTAAGAGATGTCAAGACATGATTTAAAATATAAGCTTAAAAGTATATTTAAGAAAAGGGGTTAAATGAAATACTAAATTATAAAAATTTGATACAGATAATTCAGCTTAACTGTGAATTATCCAAAATATGTACATCCAAATGTGTACATCCAAAATATGAGTTGGGGGAAGATTTTTTTAGCTACAGAGTCATGAAGAAAGAGGTTGGTGATGGCAAAGTGCTTACAGAATTAACTTTAAGAGATTTCAAGACACAATTTAAAATATGAGCTTAAAAGTATATTTAACAAAAATTATGTGAAATATTAAATTATAAAAACAGCTTAATGTGAATTTTGTAGTACAACCAAAACATGAGCTGGTATGAAGAAAGTGGGGGCTTTTGTTTGGCTAATATATATATAAATATATACATCTATACACATACATATATATACATACATATACATCTATACACATACATATACAGGGTGCGGACGATATTTGTTCGCAATATTACTATTACTGTCTAGGAAAAAATAACACAGTAGTTTTATTTTTTAAGATTTATTTATCAAACTTGGGTCAGTTTGTCTTCATTCGATCTCACTCGATAAACCCGCCATTGGCTTTGATGACGGCCTCAAGGCGGCCTTGGAACCGGATGCAGGCCTTCATCACTGTCCCCCGACTTAGGCCCCTAAAGGCACTTGTGATCCTGGCCTTCAGATCGTCTTTGGTATTGCAGCTAGATCTGTTGGTGTCTCGTTCCACTGCGCCCCACACAAAGAAGTCAAGGGGGTTGCAGTCAGGCGAGCTGGGAGGCAAGATGTCAGGTGAAGTGTGGTCGACAAAGTTCTCTGACAGCCAGGCTTGGGTCTTTCGGCTGGTATGGCAGGGTGCTGAGTCTTGCTGTCACACCTGCAGCTACCTGGTTGATCCAGGGCTTTACTACCTCGCTCAGAGCGCGGATGTAGCCATCGGTGTTCAGCTTGAGGCCATCAGGGAAGAATTGAGGTTGCATGACATCACCTTGACTGCTGACGACACCTAAGACCAATGTTGTCACTGGAAACTTTGTCTGCATGATTCTGGGCACGTCTTTGGATGAGACAGCGAGCCACCTGTTGTTCTGGGAGTTGATCTTCTGGTCTTATTTGTCCTCCCGGCGCAGATTCCAAGAAGAACTCCGTGTCTCTTCCCCAAATTTGGAGGTTTAAAATTATTCATAATCAATTATTCTGAAAATAAATAATGGAAATATAGTCACTGTTTTTATGAAGACAAGAGTGACAATGGAAGTAAAGAAAATTTGCATAAAATTAGCAGTTGAAAATTGCGAACAAATATCGTCCGCACCCTGTATATACATACATATACATCTATACACATACATATATATATACATACCTATATATATAACTGTTTCTACTTTTGGCACAAGGCCAGCAATTACCCAGTGCATTACTGGTACTTGGTATATAATATTAAAGATTAGCAAAGAGGGGAATATATATGCAAAACTAATGAGGAATCTCCTGACTATACCTTCAAATTTGTACCTGTGATTATTGGGGTACTGGGATATGTTAGTAACTGCCTCAGTACGAATCGCGAGGGCTTCACAGAACCAGAAAGAACAAACTGCATGTACACATGTACATAACATGCACATGCACACATATAACTCAAAACATCCACATCAACACATACAATAACATCCACACCTGCACACACATGCACGCAAGCATGTATACATATCTACCTAGTTGATGTTGTCTAAATTCCAATGAAAGAGTCTTGTGTCTATATATATATATATACATATATATATACACACACACATATATATATATACATATATACATATATGTATATATACAGGAGCAATAAGTAGCAAGAACTCTCAGGATACAATCACCTTTAAATGACAAGAGGGCTCTTTAGGAGTGGTAGATAGCTTCTGTTACCTGGGTGAGGGAGTTTCCGAAAGTACAGTAGCCAGAGTGAGATCGGGTTGGAGAAAGTTCAGGGATCTACTACCGCTGCTAACTAAAAAAAGGTTTTTCTCTCAAAATGAAAGTTAGACTTTACGATGCATGTATAAGAACAAGTATGTTGTACAGCAGCGAGACCTGATAAACCTCCCTTATATGTACGTCCCCAATTTCCAAAAGCACCTTCCCCACCCCTCCCAAGTTTCCAACCTCCTCTATAAAGTAGTTGCCCCTAGAGCCATGACAAAAACGTGCGCCCAAGTTCACACTGTAAAGTGGTTGTGTAGGCGACATCGCAAAAAGCACCCAGTCCATGCTGTAAATGTGGTTGGCGTTAGGAAGGGCATCCAGGCTTAGAAACCAAGCCAAAATCAGTTCTGTGTAAGCAAATTCATGGTCCCCTGACATGATCTCTCACAAAGGTGTAGCCCGTCTACCCATGCTGGTGTGGAAGATGGACGTTAAATGATGGTGATGATGATGATATACATATTTTTATATATATGTAGCAAAATTTCATCACACACTGACCCCTGAATGACATCTAGCTGCCTTTTCTATTTTATCTGGGTTTGAGTCAGTGGTTTGGATTGGCTGGTCAGCTGGAGGCGAAAGCAAGATATGTTCGTCTTTCTCTCATTTGACTCTGGTTCTTTGAAGAAGAAGCATCATTTCAACCTGCTCTAGCAAGTGGCAAGATATAGCGCTTAGCAAAATGATACAGCCCTGTCGACAAGGGCCCAACAAAAGTTCTACCATCAGTATTTCAACTACACACAGAGAATCATACAGCTCCTTTGCATTGCGAGCTTACTGGTACCTATGCTGGTATGTACATCATGAAACAACTTGTCACTTTGTAATCGAATGTAACATGATAAACACATATTTCTTTTCCTCTAAGAAATGAAGTAAAGCTATATCTCTAACCAAAATTATTGTATTTGATTTGTTTATCATCTTTCTTCAACAACAACCTTTAACTTCATTTCACTTCATATATACATACACACACAAATATATATAAGTATATATAGAAGTAGTTCCACAACAGTTAATTCACCATTTCCAAGAACAATTTGTTTCACCTAAGTCGGATCATCAGCTCAGTTTAAATGAGATTATACGGAAAGGGAAACAATTATACGAACACGCATGTACAGAAGAAGTTCTTCTCAAAGAGGAGGCAACTCACGTTAGATCAATGCTAGGGAAGCGACTGTGAAAGCTCAGATTACAATAAATTATTCATGATGTTTGGTCTAGATGTTATGTCTGGTAGTCACTCTGGGGCTTTAAAATTATGTAATAGCTGTTTCGAAACATGAGGACAACATGAGTAGAACTCAAGTCTTAAATTTAGACAAGCGCTATTATACCAACTCCTCAGGATATTGATTCTTTCTTCAATGCACAGTCCACAAGACGGATTTCCATTTCCATATGGCTTAGACTTGGTTATAACTTTCCATTGCATGGAATAATTCACGCCTATGTCCTTGGGGGATCATATGTGGCTTGTGAGCTTCGTGGATGATCGTTTGTCCGGTTGTCTGAATGTCGACAGATGATTCAGGAAGCGTTCTTTAAACCGCCCCTCTGCCATACCTACATAGCATTTGACCTCTTGTTGTTTAGAAGTGACTACAGCTTCATAAATTACAGCGAGTGTGTTGCACTGGTGTTAAAGAAGACAAGCTTCAGGCCTTTAGCAAGAGCATCCTGGTGGGGTTGTGCTCTTAGGGTTGATGGTGATGTGGGCCTTCATATTCTTAGCACAGGAATAGCCGAGTTTCACCTTGTGTCTGTTAAAGATGGTGCGGTATTTATGATCTATGTGGAAGTGCCTATCTAGGAGAGCTAAAAATCTTTTATCTATATTAGTTTTAACGTTGAGTGAGAAGTTGGAGAGGGGGGGGGGGGGGGGAGAACCAAATTATTTTTCTATTTGCACAGCTTCTTTTTCTATTGAGCTGATGATTTGTCTTAGGTGAAACAAATGGTTCTCAGAAGTGATGAATTAACTGTTGTGGAACTACTTCTATCAAACTCATCCCATGGACTGAGTGTTCTACTACTAAGGATATAACCCACCATATATATACATACATACAAATGGAAGTTTAGTAAAATTGAAGTTACAGCTGTAGCCAAACTAACGAAATACAATTAGGAATTATGCAGCCAAGCACTCAAGGTAGCTCAGTGTAATAACATATGTTAGATAGCAAGACAAATTGAAAACTGTGGCAGGCAAGCCTAGTCACAACACCAAAGCAACAAAAAAATTATCAGGTTAAATAACACGTATATATATATACACATACACATACACATATATATATAGACATATGTACATATCATCATATTCATCATCATCATCGTTTAATGTCCATTTTCCATGCTAGCATGGGTTAGACAGGTTGTCCTAGTTGAGGCAAGTTAGGTCAAGAGACCATGTCTTGCTCATATAGGACTGTTTCTGACTAGATTTTAATGGCTGGATGCCTTTTCTAATGTCAACCACATTTATAGAGTGTGCTGGGTGCTTTTTGTCATGACTTCTACATGACGACTTTACAATGTGGGCTGGGTGCTTTTAGTTGTGACACCTACATGACGACTTTACAGTGAGGGCTGGGTGCTTTTCTGATACCAACATAACTTTTCAGTGCAAGGGTGGTGTGGAAAGAAGTAGGAGGGTGGTATAGGAGTGTGGGGGTTTAAAGTGTATTAGTGGATTAAAAGGTGCCTACTGCATGTTTGAGACTGTGCGCAAAGGAAGGCGGGTCTTCTGTATTACTGTATTACACCAAAGATTTCGATCCTCTGTCATTGTCTTTGAAAGGTGAAATTGTGCAAGGTCAGCTTTTATCACTTCATCCAACGTCTTCCTACTCCATAGCTTCCATCAATTTTTATCAACTTGCACCTTTTTATACAGCTGTTGTGCTTCATATGCATCACATGACCATATCAACGCAGTATGGTCATGTATACTGCATCTGATCCCTCTTATACCTAATTTCTCACTTAGTTCAGTTATGCTTTGCTGTTTGTGTATATTATTATTACGCATCCATCGGAGCATGCATGCTTCATTTCTTTCCAATCTTCTCAGGTCCTCTGCGTACAATGCCAAGGTTTCACTACCATGTAACATTGCTGTTTGTATACAAGCATCATACAATCTGCCCTTCATTTTTAGGAAAAAACCTTTTGTAGCTAACAGCGGTATTATCTCTCTGAACTTTCTCCATGCCGTTCTTACTCTGGCTACTGTACTTTCGGAACACCCTCCTCCACTGTTGATTTCATCACCCAGATAACAGAAAGTGCTGACTATCTGGGCATTTTAAAGAGCAAGTACCCTGCGGGCACTTGCTACTTACTGCACCTGAGCATCAGTCGCGTATAAAACCTACTTTCTATGATAGCCTGCCTCTGATCCCACTACATCTTTTATATATATATATATGTAGAGGTTATATTTAATTTGTTGGGATACAACAAGCAAATATTTTTATAACTGATATAAAGCACTCAACAAATTTTTGGAGTAAAAATACAATATATTAACAAATGGAAACTATATTTATAAAACCATATTTATTTCATTATACATATTTCAAGGACACCAAAACAAATTATAGTGCGCTTTCATCAGATAAAATATAATATAGATCAGTTTTATAAACAAATATTGACATACCCTTAAAGAATGCGACCATGTCGGTTGGAAGCTCCCGGATAGTGGGGTTACTAATTTTATTATTGGTCTATTATGCAAATTAGTGTCGGAAAGGTTTAAATCCCATACATTTAAATTAAGCCGTTGGAATAGGGAAAAAAGAAAAGGAAAAAGAAAGAACGAAAGAAAAACAAAAGAAAGAGAAAGAGAGAAAACCCTAAGTGAGAGAGTGTTGTATTAACATAATTTTATGAGATGATGAAGCGAAAAGATAAATAAAACGTGGATAAATAAATAAATAAATAGTAATAACCGGAGAATTTTATCTAATGTTTAAATTTGATTAAATTGAAATCTATAAATTAAAAATTGAGATCTATATATTATTAAAAGAATATATAATAAAAGAATATATATATACACATATTTATATATATATATATATATATATATATATATATATATATACTATCAAAATATATGTTATTATTACATAACCTTACATAAATTTATTATTAATCAACCAACAATTAATTATTAATTTTTCAATTAACAATAAAACTTATAAGAAATAACAAAATATATGTTTAAAATATAGGAATGTTCAGAGATTTTACCAAAGAAAAATCTCTTCTTAGTAAGAGCAATACAGCGTGATGGAAAATTTATTGATTTATTTGTAATTTAGATACCTCTAAGGATGAAATGTTATAAAAGTTAAGATTATAAGAGAACCTTATATTATTTGATATTAAGTTATAATTTTATAAATTTTATATATTTTATAAATCCACCTGTTATACAGTTGTGACTGTTAAAATATAAGTTTGTTTACTATAACGTCTTAATGTTTAAAGTTTTTCATAAGAATATATCTAAAGCATAAACCGTAAGAGACCTTTTATATGAGTTCATTCATAGAATGTATTCAAATTATACATTTCGATATATATATATATATATATATATATATATATATATATATATACACATACATACATACATGCATACATATGCATATATACACACATATATATATATACATACATATACACACATACATATACACATATATATAAATAGAAAATACATAATATAAAATAAAATATGAGTTATAATTTTAAAAGGAATTACAATTTTTAAAAAAGACATAATTATATAATTTTAAGCAATGTAATTTTTAAAATATATATAAGAATATATCGAAAAAACACAGTATAAAATATGAATTATAATTTTTTATATCCATCAGAGGAATTAACAAAAAAAACTTTTTTTTAGAAACTTTCAGTATGTTTATCTTAATTTTTTATACCCATTTTTTTAAAAACTTTCAGTATGTTTACCTAGAAGAATTTTCAAGGAAAAATGTTAAGGAAAAAATTTTCCCTCATTTAAGAGTTTTTGGCAGTCGTATGAAGGAATCTAATGATTTATCGATAGGTTTAATAAGATGAGTTATATATTACATTTTAAATTTATATTTAAACGTTGAATTTAATCTATGTTTGCAGTAACTGAAAAGATTGTTCCTTAAATTCACAGAATTTTTGCTTTTTAATATAAAGAATATTTCCTCTATACAAAGAGCACAATTTTCCGAAGAGGCGTTAAATGGAGGAGCTTTGGAAATAATATTCCAAAGTAAAGAATAGTTAATGTTCATCAGATAAAATAAGGTAACAATAATTTCTTCTGTAATATATACTCCAGTTCTATCAACTGTTGAGTGCTACTTATCTGATATATGCATAATTTTATTGTTCTATAATATTACTAACCTTCTACATATATATATATACATACATATATATCTATATGCATATTGTCTAATTGATGAAAGTTGGTTAATCATACAATTTGCTGACTTTTTTGTAAATAGATGTAAAGCACTCTACAATTTGTATTCCTTAGGATTTTCTTGGTAAGGTATCAACCGAAGTTTTAATATTATATGAATAAGAGAGACGGTTTTATTCGTACATCATTTTATTACATAAATCTATTATACGGACTAGCAGAAGAACTATACCGAGGATTTCATAGTAATGTTGAAGGTTGATCATGTTGTGGTGTTGATTCGTATGTTGTATGTGTGCTCACTTGTAGCTTGCTGTGTCATGTGGTCACTGTTGTGTGATACAGTGTGACCAGAGGTTGCATGTGTGCAAGTAAGTGAGTAAGTGTTCATTAAGATGATGATGATATGATAGTTCCTTGATCACGCAGAAAATGAATATATATAAATGAACCACGATAATACCAAGCCACTATATTTTTAATTTATTGATTATAACTCACACTGAAGCTATACAAAAAATACACAAGAATTGTGGACGTTATTTGTTTGTTTGTAAAAGTAGAGTTAAAGTCGTATTTACCAAGAAAACTTCATGAAGTTCACTGTCTTGGTTAAGAGAGAGACCAAGAGATAGATTGAGTGAAAGAGAGAGAGTAAGAGAAGGTAAGAGTCTGTAAGACCTCAAGAGGTCTGTAGAAAGCAAATGTTTACATGTTTACTCTATCAAGAATCGTTCCAAATTTACTTGGCCTGATCTAAGGCAGGCTATTTATCCATGTCGCTTCCTCAGTCTCCAAGACTTGGGAACAAAGAGCTGACTTTTGAGGGCATCCAATTTCATACCTGTTGACGCCCGAAAAGAGACCATTGAATGTCACCCAGGGGTCAAGGTGTAGACAGATTCGAGCAGTTTTCTGCTGGCATATGTAGTGTGCATATTTATATCATACGCAAATATATATGTATATGCATATAGATACAATATGTAAATTGAAAAGTAAATTGACAATATGCACATAAATTGAACAAAGACTGTGTTACACTTACTTCTGTAATCAGTAAAGTAATCCATAATACATTTAAAAAAGACGATAATGAAGATGGAAAAGTGATGAAGCTATTGACAGAAAATGTTCATGAATCCTCACTTGAGAATGTCTATGGGAAGCTTCAAGCAGTGAATTTGAAAATAGATGCTGCTGGTATGAAGGAATGAATTACATTTACCAATATGAAGAGTTGACTTTCCTTATATTGTTGTTTTACTGTATTCACATATAGACTGCTTAAGTTTTTGTAGTGTCCCCTTTTCTAGCAATTAAAAAGAAACTAAAATGCATTTCAATTAAAAGAGAGTGATAGCTGTTCCATATCATTGTAGAATTTCTTTGTAGACACAGTTGTCAGCAAACAGCCCCCTTTCATTTAATATTTTTTATATTTTCTTTTTTTCTAACTCTTGATAATGCAACATACATCTGACCATGTGAGAAAAATTGTGTTGGTAAATATACACCTATCTTTTCAAATGTCTGCCCTTGCACTTTGTTGCCTGTAAGGTTCAATTATGTAAACTGATGACGATGTAGTGTGTACCACTGCAATGTCTGTTTAGAGGATCCAGATTTCTCAGAAGCATGATGCAACTGCCTGTCTTCAGTTTAAGTATGTGTGTTGGGAAGCCTGATGGGGTAAGTTTGTTGATGAACTCAATTGGATATTGCAGTTCATTATCTACTGAATCAGAGCTTCTGTAGATTCTTTCATGACCAAGGAACTTGTTGAATATAAACTCATTCACCAATCTTGCTGCATCATTTGTTGGAGTGATAATGGCTCTATTTGCAAGCCATAGTGGTTTGTGTAGTTTCCTGGAAGATTTGTATACACTAAGTCACACAGTCCAGACACATTACCATATTCCAGACGAAATTCATTTGGCAGAGGAATTGCGAAGTTGGTACAGTTGGAATGTTACCGTTTCCCACATCAAGAAGGTAGTTTGCAAACTTTCATCAGAATCCGCCGCATTAGTAACCGTTGATTGGTTGTCATCTCTATGGTTTCCACATAGTCCCAGAGATAAGATCTCTTGATGGTTGCCTCAACTATTTGTGGTCTAGCACCATGATGTACAACTGGAAGAATGTGCTTCCAGTCACCAGATAGTAATACTGTTAGACCACCAAATGGCTTTTGCAATCTCGAACATCTTTGAAGCTCCTGTCAATGTATTCAAAGATATGTTTATGTCCCATAATTATCTCACCAATGATTAGCAGGTCAGCTTGCTGCATAAGTTTACCTGTGGCATCCCTCTTTGTGAAGGAGCAAGTTGGTTCAGTAGTCACATTGAAAGGAATCTTGCACTTAGAATGAAGCAAAGTGGCCGCTATTCCAGATATGGCAGTGGCAAGTCCAATTTTCTTTAGAGACTGGAGGTAATCCAAAATGATATTGATGACATAAGTCTTTCCTGTGCCTGCACTTGCATTCAAGCAAAAAATTCTACCTTCATTTTCATTTACAAAGATGATGACTTTGTGAAAAATAACCAGTTGCTCAGGATTCAATGTTGGCAGAAGTTCATTTATGTTTGCTTGCAGTTGGTGTGCATTGAAATCAGTTTCTGCCATAAGAACCCTGTTGATTTCTGGTATGGCAACAATAGTTGTGTCTGGCCAAGGAAATTCATAGTTGACATGAATGTCCAAGCCATCATGTTGAAGTCTTTGTTGGATCTTCAGTAGAACAATCTGCACAGTTTTCTTGGACATAACTTGCTCATGATGTTCATGCATGATTTCCTCTGCAAGACAATTCTTCGATTTCTCCCAGAACTGCAGAGGGTCACTTGGCATGCAGTACAATAAAATGGTGCAGAAGATCTCTTGCAGCTGAGGACCAAGCATAATGGATGAGGCCTCTGCCATAGCTTTGTCTCCATCTTCATCCAACAGACCAAGTTTCCTGTATGCTTCTTGGAATGTTGGAAATTCAACTCCTTCAATTGTCCTCAAATCTTTGTATGAAGTTGACCCAGCCTTGTAATGTAGGATCATCCTGAAATAATATAACTCAGATTGATGTCCACTGAGAAATTTATAGATTCTTCAGAATGCTACATTGGCTGAGATGTACTGTGCCTCAATCTCATTTTGGGCATGGACACAATTTCCTCGATCATCCTTAATAGTGAAAGTGTTCTTGTCCGATCCTTTCGTGATATACTTATATAAGTACTTAACAGCCTTGACACTGTGGAAACCTCACAATTGATGTGGCACTGATATCTCAATGAGAGGAAAGGGTTGTATGGAACAATCCAACGATTATCAACAGTAAATTCTTGACCTCTAAGTTGGATTGTATGGATGTGACCACCATGCTGTCTATCCCTTCTTCTATACTCTGGAAAGGAATTTTCGGCAACAAATGTGGTTTGTCTGAATGGTTTGAGCAATGGCGTTGTTGTCCTAGCCCTTCTATACATGAACGCATTATATTAACTTGTCCACATGGGCCATGAATGTTGCAGGAATCTGACAGTACATTACCTGATCAATGGCATCTGCAGTTTTGGGCTTGCTATCTTCAGCCATTATCAGCAGAATATGAGCATGAGTGAGGCCTCGTTTCTGCCACTTTATTGTAGCAGAATGAGCCACAACTTTTCCTAGGACATTTTCTTTCAGTATGTCATCCACGAGGCTGTCATACTTGATATTGAAGACTCTTGCACAAATATAAGGACTGTCTCTAGGTTCTTCACCAGGCTGTAGACTATTTTTTTTATTTCATCTCAGTTAGGATTAGTTGCTACTGTGATGAAATAAGATGCTTTCCCATGTGTCAAACCACAGTCATCGAATTCTGGAAACACTCACTGTAGAAGTGAGGGGAACCATAGATTGAAGGAGGAAGAACAATGATCGCACATGCGGTAGGGGATAGTATTAAAACTACCCTAAAGGGCCATATGTTCAAATTTAATCAGAAAATTTACACCTAACATGAAGGAGCAACTATTGGTGTCAGCATAGCTGGTGATATTGCTAACCTATTTATGGTATGGTGAGAAAGGAGACTCAGAGAACGCCTAGCAGAGAACTCCATTGCCCTCGTCATGTACTCTTGTTACGTAGTTGATATCAATCATCATCATCATCATCGTTTAACATCCATCTTCCACGCTATCATGGGTTGGACGGTTTTGTCCCACTTGAGGTAAGATTGGTCAGGAGACCATGTCTCTCTCATACAGAACTGTCTCTGGCAGGTTTTCTATGGCTGGATGCCATTCCTAACACCAACCACATTTACAGTGTGGATTGGGAGCCTTTTTGCTGTGTCTCCTACACGACCACTTTACAGTGTGGACTGGGTGCTTTTTATCATGTAGGTGACACGACCACTCTACAGTGGACGGGAATGGGAGAATAAAGTAGGGTGAGGTGGGGTGGGGTGTATATTGGGTTAAGAGGTGCCTACTGACTGTATGTTTAAGTTTGTATGCATGGGAAGGCGAGTCTTCTGTACAACTGCATAGTGCCAAAGATCTGGATCCAGTGCCATTGTCTTAGAGAGGTGTAAGTGAGCAAGGTCAGTTTTTATCACCTCGTCCCAGGTATTTCTTGGTCTACCCATTCCGTAGCTTCCATCAATTTTGATTGCTCTGCACTTTTATATACAGCTGTCATCCTTCATACGCATCACATGTACATACCAACGCAATCTCCTCTCCAGAACACAAAATTTGATACATCTTATGCTTAGTCTCTCTCTCAATTCGTTTATGCTTTGCCATTCGCGTACATTTAGGTAATTCCATACACCAGAGCATCACAGTAACTATTGACTACCCTTCCAAACACCCTAACAATAGACTACCAGTATTAGACACTGAACTCTGGTTACACTCTATAAACGAGAAAACCTAAATTCTCCACTCACATTATGCTAAACCCATGGCCTCCAAATACCTTATACACAAAAACTCAGCGATGTCCAATAATGCTAAGTTTAATATTGTGATCGCTGACCTGGTAAGAGTGATGAAGAATGTGTCCTGCATATGTGATCTGGAGATACACGTACAACACATCATCAGTCACACGCAGTTCTCTGGCTACAACCAAATAGACAGAATCAGGGGTGTATTAAGGAGCCACGGAGAAATATAAGACCCTCATAGAGATGGACATGAAAGGGATTTGGCCACTGTACAAGAGCAAATCATGGAATAGCATAGATAGGACTAAAGATAAGGTAGGGAAAGTTACTTCGTGGTACGACAACCAGAGATACCAGAGTGTCACGTTCGTGGGTAAAAGATCTATTTAAAGATCTATTTAAAGTGGTAGAAAAACCTGGAATTACCATATAATCCCTGATCAGCAAAACCCTTTAAGAAAACCCACTGTACTAATATGAAATGTGTTATATGAAGAATAAATCCACAAATAAATTATAAAACTAGAAATGTAGTCTATGTACAGAGGGTACTTCCAGAAACATGACAACAACATACATAGAAGAGAGAGCCCGGAGCATAGGGGAGAGTATAGACCAACAGCGGGTTGATCTAAAAGGACAAAAAGATGGTTCGGTACTATATGAACATGCCAGACTAAGACATGATGGTAGTATAGACAACATAGAAATTAAAATAATATCTAAACATAGAAATGACTAAACAGGTAGACAAATTAGGAAAGCAACCGAAATAGAACTAAGAAAACTGAAGCTAAACAAAAAAATGAATGGAATAGCAACAACAACCATAGAGACCTAAGATATATATAAAAATATATACACAGGTACAATAACAACAACCACACAATAGTGAACAAAGATAAAATACAAACACACAGACTCAGACACAAACACACATAAAAAAACGCATGTGCAAACAGAGACAAGAATAAATCAATAAATAGAAAATAGGATAAGTAAACATTACAATACAATAGTAAGAAACATAATAGTACCACTGATGATGTCACAGGTGTGTGATGAAGGAACTTTCATAGACTATATATATATATTTATATCTATATTTTTTTATGGTCGGTCAATCAATGATAAACATTGATTGCCAGCTAAATTAACTATAGTGATATAAAATATACAGAAGCGAAAATCAATCCAAACTAAACAGTATGTTTCATTATTATTTCTGGCAATATGATAACAATATGACCCTCTCTATTTCTTTTCCTTATGCTTCACCCGTGTAGGACATCTCGTTTTTTAATAAAAAGAGCCTCATTTTCTTATATATAACCTCTCTAGTGCTGGTAGCATTGAATAAAAGCACTCAGTCCATGGTGTAAAGTGGTGCTGATGTTAGGAAGGGCATCCAACCAGTATATATTAATGCCAAAAATTATTAGCACAACAAATAAGTATTGTAATAACTGTGTAAACAGCAATAACACTAACCATGTAAGGGCTGCACATGGTAGTGGGGTGGCTGGTGTGGCCATGTGCGAGAACCCCCCGACCATCTTCAAGCAATTGCACAACAAGAACAAGAATATGAAAACGTCGCATCTCAGAGTTGCAACACTTAATGTTGGCACTCTAATAGGTAGATCTGGTGAGATAGTGGAGATGCTGGAGAGAAGACATGTGGATGTGTGCAAGAGGTGAGATGGAGAGGTGCTTCAGCAAGACTAATCACAGGCAAACATCTTAGTTATAAGCTTTTCTGGGTAGGTAATGATGATGGGTTAGGTGGGGTAGGCATTTTACTGGCTGAGAGGTGGATCAATAAGACAATAGAGGTAGTTAGAATCAGTAATAGAATAATTAAGATTAGATTCGATGTAGGCAATCATCTCTACCTATGCTCCCCAGGTGGGCCTAGGTAAAGAAGAGAAAGACTGCTTTTACGAGCAACTTTTAGAAACAGCCACAATGACATAGGACGGAGACGTCGTTATGCTAGCAGGAGACTTCAATGGTCATCTTGAACAACTCCAGGATGGATACACTGGGGTACATGGTGGGCACGGTTACAGCTCAAGAAATGAAGAAGGAGTGAGGCTTCTTGAATTTTGTGATGCAAGTGCACTAACCATTTGCAAAACTTACTTCAAGAAACCTACCGACCACCTAATAACCTACAAATCAGGCGACCACATAAGCCAGATTGACTTCTCGCTAGTTAGGCAGTGAGACAGACAGATGATGTCAAATACTAAGGCATACCCCGGGTAAGAATGTACCCCACAGCATAGGTTAGTCGTTAGTGACATCTCAATAAGCAAGAGACAAAATGAAACATACAGGAAGGTGTGGAAAAAGAAGGTCTGCAAGATAAAGGACCTTTCACTAAAATATAAATTTATGAAAGCCCTTCAAGATGTGTATGACAAAAAAGAAGACGATTTAGAATTGTATGACATAGATGATAACTGGAATTTCTTACTTGACAACTTACTGTAGGCTACTGATGAAACTTGTGGCTGGAGCAGAGCTCCGACCAGACAGAGTGACTTGGTGGTGGAAGAGCACGGTAGATAGGGCCATTAGAGACAAAAGACAAGCATGGAACACTTGGAAAAATGGTGGGAGTAGAGACCAATACACAGCCGCTAAGAGAGAAGCTAGACATCAGGTGTACTTAGCACGCAGGGAGGCTGAGAGTAGGAGTTTGCCAATGTTCTGTGATGGGAAGATCAGAGATGTGCGGTGTTCCACATTGCAAGGCAGTGTGTCAGTGTAAATCAGGATATTGTTGGAGATAAATGTGTCCGGGATGATGCCGTTGTACTTAGTGTCACGAATGATCAGAAAAAGGAGGCCTGGAAATGTCATTATGAGAGACTGATGAATGTGGAGAACGAATGGGAGGGGGAGAAACTACCCCCAATAGACCCGACAGAGGGACCAGCTATTGAGATTGACGAATATAGGGTCCAAGAGGCAATTAAGGAAATAAAAAATGGTAAGGCCGCTGGACCATCGGGGATAGTTGCTGAGATGCTGAAGGCATCAGGAGAAGTAGGCACTAAACTGGTTGCACGCATCATCAATCAGGCTATATATGGTGTCATACCCAAAGACTGGTGCAGCAGTATTCTCATAAATTGCTACAAAGGTAAAGGGGATGCTCTGGAGAGGAGCAATTGTAGGGACATAAAACTGATGGATCAGGTTATGAAAGTGGCAGAAAGAATATTAGCACAACTAATTAGAGAAAGGGTCAAATTAGATGCGATTCAGTTTGGTTTTGTGCCCAGGTAAAGTACAACAGATGCCCTCTTCTTGGTGAGACAACTACAAGAGAGGTTCTTAGAGAAGAATAAGCCACTCCACTTAGCTTTTGTTGACTTAGAGAAGGCATTTGATAGGGTACCCTATCCCTTTGATAGGGTATCTGTCATCTGGTGGTCCCTAAGGAAACTAGGTGTATAGGGATGGATTGTGAGGACAGTGCAAGCTATGTACAGGGGTGCTGTCAGTAAAGTGTGAGTAGGAATGGAGTTTAGTGACGAATTCCAGATACTAGTAGGAATACATAAGGGTTCGGTCTTCAGCCCGCTCTTGTTCATTATAGTCCTCTAACCCATAACAGAGGAGTTTAAGACTGGCTGCCCATGGGAACTTCTCTATGCTGATGATCTGGTTATTATAGCAGAATCAGTAGAGGAGCTAGAGAATAAATTCTGGCTATGGAAACAGCAGTTGGAATCAAGAGGACTCAGAGTGAACCTAGCTAAGAATAAAGTGTAGATAAGTAGAAAAGAGGACAAAACTCTGATTCCATCAGGGAAATGGCTCTGTTCGATATGTAGAAGAGGAGCTGGCATAAATTCTATAAAATGTACACAATGCAGATCTTGGGTACACAAGAGATGTAGTGAGATGTAGTTTTTATATAACAGAAAACAGTGTCTTTCAATAACCTTTCAGCTTGGCATAAGCTAGTGCCATGATGGCGATGAATTTGTTTTGCACTGTTTTCTGTTATATAAAAACTACAATAACAACAGAACAAATTTGTTTCTTAAAACACTGTTTCCTTCAAAATGTACATAGCAAACATCTTAAAACAAGTACAATACAATGGGAGGAAACAAGAGTACCACTGATGTTACAGATATGTCACAAAAGAACTTTGATAGATACAGAAGCGAAAACCAACCCAAACCAAACAATGAGTGTGTTCTATTATTATTTCTGGCAATATTATAACGATATCACCCTCCCCAAATATAACATTTGTTTCAACACCTGATCTCATATCAAAAACCTTGCAAAACAAATTCATTGCCGTATACATATATCATCATCATCATCCTCATCGTTTAACGTCCATCTTCCACACTTGCATGGGTTTGGACGGGAGTTTTCCCACTTGAGGCTCGTATAGGACTGTCTGGCAAGTTTTCTCGGCTGGATGCCCTTCCTAACACCAACCACGTTTACAGTGTGGACTGGGAGGTTTTTACCGTGTTACCTACACGGCCACATTACAGCGTGGACTGTGTTTTTTTGTCATGACACCTACACGACCTCATTTGTTTTGGACTGGATGTTGTGGTACCAACATAACTTTACATTGAAGGGGGTGGTGTGGATGGGGTGTATTTTTGTTAGAGGTGCCTACTGACTATAGGTTTTGCTTTGTACTTAGGCAAGGCGGGTCTTCTGTATTACTGTGTAGCGCCAAAGATCTCAATCCAGTGACATTGTCTTGCAGAGGTGTAAGTGTGTGAGGTCGGAATTTATCAAGTCGTCCCAGGTTTTTCTGGGACTGCCTACTCCGTGGCTACCGTCTATTTTTATCGCCCTGCACTTTTTTATACAGCTGTCGTCTTTCATGTGCATCACGTGACCGTACCAACGTAGTCTTCTCTTGAGTAAACAACATCTGATCCCTCTTATTCCTAATTTCTCCCTTAGTTCGTTTATGCTTTGCCGTTCACGTATATTACTATTACACATCCAGCGGAGCGTGCAAGCTTCGTTCCTCTCTAGTCTGCGTATATCCTCTGCACACAATGCCCAGGTCTCACTGCCATGTAACATTGCTGTTCGTATGCAGGCATCATACAGCCTGCCTTTCATTTTTAGAGAGAACCCTTTAGCGGCCAATGAACTTTTTCCATCCCATTCTGACTCTGGCTACTGTACTTTCAGAACACCCTCCCCCACTGCTGATTTTGTCACCCAGGTAACGGAAGCTGTCCACTATTTCTATAGAACCATCTGTGCAATGGAATGAGCTAGTATTTTGTGGGCACTTGCTGCTACTTATTGCACCAGAGCACTAGCCACATATAAAATCTATATTCTTAGTTAGCTTACCTGTGATCCCACTACATCTTTTATGCACTCATACTTTGCATTTGGGACATAAAATGGAGTTTCTGCCTACTCCTTTCATACACACTGAGCAAGGCCATTTCCCGGATGGGACCGGTGCCCTATTTTCCTTCCTACAAACTAGAACTTTAGTCTTAGACAAGTTAACTTTAAGGCCTTTTGATTCTAGGCCATGCTTCCATGTTTGGAATTTCTTCTCTAGTTCAGCCATTGAATATATATATATATATATATATATATATATATATATATATATAAATGCGGTTGGTGTTAGGAAGGGCATCCAGCTGTAAAAAACCTGCCAGAGACACTCCCATGTGAGCGAGACATGGTCTACCGACCATTCCTGCTTCAAATGGAACATATACATATATATCATTTTATGTCCGCTTTTCCCTGCTTGCAAGGGTGGGATGGGTCCTCTTCAGCACAGCATCTCTCCATTCGTCACGGTCCCTTGTCATCTCCTCTGTGAGCTTTAGTGATCTGAGGTCAGCTCTCACCGCCTCCGCCCAAGTTTTTCGTCGTTTTCCTCTACTGCATCTTCCTTCCACTGTGATTTCCTGGCACTTCTTCACCTAGCAGTCATCTTCCATGCGTATCACATGTCCATACCAATGCAGTCTTCTCTCCTACCCACTACAGTTTATCCCTCTTATACACAGTTTTACTCTCAACTCATCTATGCTTGGTCGTTCACACACATTGACATTGCACAGCCATCGGAGCATGCTTGCTTCATTTCTCTCCAGCTGTCACATATCCTCCGTAGTTACTACCATGCAGCATTGTGCATCTCACACAGGCATCATATAACTGACCTTTTGTTCATAGGGAGAAATGCTTTGTTGTCAACAGAGCTCCCTAAACTTCTTCCATCCTGTCCTTATTCTCCTCCCTTGCTAATCTGATCACCCAAATATCGGAAGTTATCAACCACCTCTATAGATCCTACCTGCATTTGAAAAATGTGTCTATCACTCACACTTCTACTATCAATTTTCCCTGAACATCTACTATATATGAAGTGTTCCCTTTCTGTTAGTTTGCCTGCTATCCCACTACACCTCTTGTGTACCCAAGATCTGCATTGTGTACATTCTATAGAGTTTATGCCAGCTCCTTTTCTACATATTGAACATGGCCATTTCCCTCATGGAATCAGAGTCTTATCCTCTTTCCTACTTATCAACACTTTAGTCTATGTTAGGTTCACTCTCAGTCCTCTTGATTCCAACTGCTGTTTCCATAGCCAGAATTTATTCTCTAGCCCCTCTACTAATTCTGCTATAAGAACCAGATGTCAGCAAGAACTATAATGAATAAGAGTGGGCTGAGGACCGAACCCTGATAAAATCCTATTTATATCTGGAATTCCTTACTAAGCTCAATTCCTACTCTCACTTTACTGACAGCTCCTCTGTACATAGCTTGCACTGTCTTCACAAGCCATTCCTCTACACCTAGTTTCCTAGGGACCAGCAGATGACAGATCAGGGTACTCTACCAAAGGCCTTCTCTAAGTCAACAAAAGCTAAATTCTTCTCTAAGAACCTCTCTTGTAGTTTTCTCACTACAAAAGAGGTTCTTAGAGAACAAACTCTTTCTCTAATTAGTTGTGCTAGCAATCTTTTTTTTTCACTTTCATAACCTGATCCATCAGTTTTATACCCCTATAATTGCTCCTCTCCAGAGCATACCCTTTACCTTTGTAGCAATTTACAAGAATACTGCTGCACCAGTCTTTGGGTATCACTCTGCCATATATAACTTGATGGCTATGCGTGCAACTAGTTTAGTTCCTACTTCTCTTGATGCTTCAGCATCTCAGCAATTATCCCTGATGGTCCAGCAGACTAACCACTTTACATTTTCTTGATTGCTTCTTTCATCCTATAGTCGTCAACCTCAATATCTGGTCCCTCTGTTGGGTCTATTGGGAGTAGTTTCTCTCTTTCCCATTCATTCTCCACATTCATCAGTCTCTCATAGTGACATTTCCAGGCCTCCTTTTTCTGAGCATCAGTGACACTAAGTGCACCAGCATTATTTCGGACACACTTATCTCCAGCAACATCCTGATTTACACTGACACATTGCCTTGCAATGCGGAACACCGCACATCTCTGATCTTCCCATCACAGAACATTGGCAAACCTCCTACTCTCAGCCTCCCTGCATGCTAAGTATACCTAATGTCTATCCTTACTTTTAGTGGCTGAATATCGGTCTCTACTCACCACATTTTTCCGATCCTACCATGCTTGTCTTTTGTCTTTAATGGCTCTATTTACCATGCTGTTCCACCACCAAGTCACCCTCCTTTAGCTTTTTCATACCTTCCTGTGTGTCACACATACACATATGCAAACATATATATATACACATACATATATGCATATACATATATGTATATACATATTATACATATAATTGGTGTTGGATGCTTAAAGCGTCCGTATGCGGTAGGCCGTTTGAGCACTCGATGCTCTCATAGAGCAGAGTATGATATCACAGAAAAAAAGAGAATCAGTATTGCAACGAATGGAATTTATTGGACATATTACAATACATATATATATATATATATATATATATATATATATATACATATATATTCTCTCCCTTTTCTCTCACATTCATTCTTCTTGGTATTGACGAAGTCAGACAGCTTTCTGAAAGGCTAGATGGATTTTTAAAGATTTCCAGCCATCCATAGATTATTTCTTTTCTACAGGTATTTCTCTTTCCCAATTTCAAAATGTTATGTTTACATTGTTATTATTATGATTCACTTGTTTCCACAACGTATATACTTCGACCTTGTTTTCAAAATAAACCATGTTGGACATTCCCTTTCTCTACGAACTCATCCCTAACTCCAACCATTCTCTACCCTTCTATCTCACTCATTTCGGTGTTTCGAAATTCTCACATATTCGCCTTGTCAAATATGCCTACTTGTATCTTCTTATCCCCCCCCCCCAATTTCTGTGATGATATAGGCCATGATAGTTACCTATCTCACAATTTCTCTCCCCACACCCCACTCACCACCATAGGCTATCGGACCAATCAAACCTCAGCAACATGTCCTCACCCATTTCCAGCCCCAACAAACTCTGCCATTACTACTACTGTCCTTCTAGCCGTGCACCAAAGAATTCTTGTTTATCGTTATCTATGGATGAGTTGAGGACAAATGGAACAACCCTGAATAAATAAATGAATATGAATCTGAGGATTACCAAGCACCCATACAAAGCTTTAATTCAGAGACAGGAAGCATACACACTCCCACGCAAAAATTCAACCTTTCCCATGAGTGATGGCAAATGCCCAAAACTCCAAGTTGGCACCATCAACGTAAGCACTATGAAAAGAAGAGCAGGAGAAATCTTAGAGATGTTAGAGCGAAAGGAAATTGATGTATGCTGTGTGCATGAAACTAGGTGGAGAGGAGATTCCGCTAGAGTGCTGGTAGGCAAAAATCAGTGCTATAAATTTTTCTAGGTGGGAAATGACAACAGGATGGGTGGTGGAGGTATACTATTAGCTGAGAAATGGGTAGATAAGCTAATCTTAGTAAACAGGGTGAACGTGAGAATTGTTAAACTCAGACTAGTCCTGAATAAAACAATTGCTACAATCATATCAGCTTACGCACCCCAATCGGGGTTGCCAGACGAACTGAAGGATAGGTTTTACGAGTCCTTAATGCACACTACTGCCATAACAAATGACAATGACTTCCTAATCATTGCAGGGGACTTTAACGGATACATTGGGAAACACTGTGACAGCTTCTATAGCGTCCATGGAGGCTACAGGTTTGGTACAGGAAATGAAGAAGGCTTCAGGCTTCTAGAATTCTGTGACGCCAATGACATGTCGATATGTAACACAAACTTCAAAAAACCCAACAACCATCTGATCACCTATAGATCAGAGGAGCATTCTAGTCAGATAGATTTTATCCTTATCAGAGGACAAGATAGATGGACTGTTGTAAACACAAAAGCCTTCCCTGGTGAGGAATGTACCTCCCAACATAACTTAATTGTCAGCGACCTTATAGTCAGAACTAGACGAACTTGGAAACAGAAAGCAATCTAGAGAAGAAAGATCTGGAAGCTGAAAGACCCCTCAGCCAGTAACAGATTTAAAGATATCTTACTCGACGCCTGTGACACTAAAGAACAGATAGAGACATTCAATGTAGAAGAGCACTGGGAGTTCCTAAAAAATAACTTACTAAAGGCGATTAAGGCTATTATCTTCGCTTTTTTCCGTTCATTGCCAGGGAACATCTTCACGAACCAAAGTATCGTCTTCCTGTTTTCCTTTGGTTGCAATGTTTTTCGAAAATTTCGCTCTACATGGCTGAATACAATAAATGTAATCTGAGTTTTTCGAATATTAATAATAACATTCGATTTGTTTGCAATTATGCAAACAAGCCCCAATTTATAGCCATGTCAGTAGAATGAACACTTCATTCTTGCTCTTATGTTGGCATGCGAACAGAACTGCAGACACTAATGTTTCTGGGTATCACCCTTCATCAGTACAGCTCACTGTTCACCTGCCAAACTGTCAGAGCTAGTGAAAATATATGCTATTTTCAAAAATACACAGTGACTGATCGGCCCGATTTGCATATTGGCAGACTGGCTGATCAGTCAGATCTACATATTAGCAGATCCACTGATCAGCCAGATTTGCATATCAGCAGACTGGCCAGTCAGTGTCCTGTATACGAGCGATAAATGGCCGGCTTTGTCAAATTCAAATAAAGAAAGAAAATTTCGTTTTACATGGCTGAATACAATAAATGTAATCTGAGTTTTTCGAATATTAATAATAACATTCGATTTGTATGCCAACAAGAGCAAAAATAAATTGTTCATTCTACTGACATGACTATAAAATTGAGGCTTGTTTGCATAATTGCAAAGAAGGTCTCTGATCAAAGCTTGAAAAGTTTTTGTCTTGGTATTAAACCTTCTTCAGTTGAAAACCTTTCCAGTGGTTCTGAACCGTAAGAGAATACCTATGTCACAATCATGGAAAGCATGTGAGAAAGGCAGCAAAGAGGATGGAGAAAAGCGTAGGAGCAGGAATATCACCTTGCTTTACCCCATTGTCAATTGGGATTTCCCCAGATAGTTGACCATTGAAGGTAACTTGAGCTTTCATATTTCTGTGTAGTTGCTTTAGTATACTCACAAACTTGGGTGGACATCGTACTTTTTCAAGTATTATCCAGAGTGCATCGCTGTTAACTGTGTCAAAAGCCTTCATTAGGTCAACAAAAACTTGATATAGAGGGACACACTGTTCAATGGATTTTTCTTGTATTTGTCTTACAGAGAAAATCATGTCAACTGTTTCCCTTCTTCCTCTAAAACCACTCTGTGATTCTGGGATAGCTATAGGACAGATATCCTCCTCAAGTCTGTTGAACAAACGTCTTGCGAGAACCTTGCCAACATCTTCCAACAAAGCGATACCAAGGTAGTTTTGACGTATCAATTTTTCACCTTTGCCTTTGTATAATGATAACAGAATACTGTTGATCCAGTCTTGTGGAACCTGGGTCCCATTCCAGCAATCCGTAATGAAGTTGTTTATTGCTTCTGTTACATTATCACTACCGACATTCAGCAGTTCAACTGGGATACTATCTGGACCAGGTGCCTTGCCAGAGTTAACCTGTTTGATTGCCAGCTTTATTTCATTAGCAAAGGGACCTCAATCCATACAGTGGACTGTTTCACATTGAGGAAGGCCCTGTATCACTCCAAAATTGGCTACTCATGGGTTGTCAAACAGGTCAGTAAAATGTTCCTCCCAACGCTGAAGGATTTTTGATGGCTCTTCGATGATGATATTGGCATTGTCTTTAGATCTCAGAGTAGTTACTGAGGATGTCGGTGGACCAAAGAATTGACATATCAATATATATATACATGCACACATATATACATATACAATTTGTAGAAATTTGTAGAAAGAAAAAAAAAATTTCTACAAATTTCATACTTGACAACCCAATACATACATGCTAGTGTGGAAGATGGACGTTAAATGATGATGATGATGATAATGATGATGATATACATATATATATATACATATATATATATATATACATACATACAACTCCAAGATAAGAAAACACCAGGAAGAGACATGATTGTCGGCTATGGGTACAAAAAACTGATATTCTATCGGATGTATCTTACCGACCTCTACCAACAAGTTCTTGAGGGAGATACACTTATACCAGAATGGTTGACATTAGCACAAACAATACTGATCCCTAAGAACAAAGACACCCACTTGGCAAAAAAATACCGACCCATTGCATGCCAGAACCTGATGTATAAGATGTATACAGCCTGCCTGAACCTATTCCTCCAAGATCACTGTGAAAATAACATCATCATAGATGAACAAGCAGCTGGAAAGAAAGGTATTTGGGGATGTGCTGAACAACTCCTAATCAACAAAACTGAGATGTCGGAGGTGCGACAACTGAGGAGGAATATGGCTACAGTCTGGCTGGACTACAGAAAAGCTTTTGATTCTGTTCCCCACTCTTGGATGATAGAGGCCCTACGACTTGCTAAAGTCCCAGACATTATTATCAGAGCCATAGAGAAGCTGTCTTCTTCTTTGGCTACTATCCTAAAGTTAAAAACAGAGGAGGACTCTATTTTCACTGATAAAATAGAATATCACAGGGGTATATTTCAAGGAGACAGTCTCTCTGTGCTATTATTTACCCTGCCATTGTACTTTCTGCTCAAGAAATGTGAATGATACATCTGGCTCTCAGGAGGACAGAAATACAAACTTAACCCATAATTTCTTTGTGGATGATCTGAAACACTTTGCCAAGAACATAAATGGGATGAAGAAAAATCTTGACCTGGTTACAACATTCTCAAAGGATAAAGGAATGGAGTTTGGCCAAGATAAATGTTCATATATGACTGTAAAGCAGGGAAAAAGTACAACCCAATCTAGCAACATTTTCATCAATGGCCTAACTGTTTCACCGATATCTGATGAAGACTGCTACAGATACCTGGGGAAAGATGAGAACATATCCTATAATGGTATCTGTAATAAAGAACGCATAACCAGGGAATACTACACCCGATTAAGAAAAATATGGTCATCAGAACTCTCCGTGCACAATAGAACAGTGGCTCACAATGTGTTTGCTGTGCCTATCCTAACACCAACGTTTGGAATACTCAATTGGACGATAGACGAAATCCATAGCAATTGATGTTAGGACTGGAAAAATACTAAACAATGCCGGAAACGTCCACGTCAATAGAGAGCCTCTACTTAAAACGTAAGTTGGGAGGCAGAGGCCTAACATCAGTCCAGACAACATTTGAATGTTGCATCATATCCCTCCGACAACATTTACGAACCTCGAAGCGTAGGAGCCCGTCTATCGAGCAAGTCTATCTGCATGAGACAGATAAGATCATGAGAATTGGGAAGGAGCTCCTTGAAAGATACTCCTTGCATGATAATCAAAAATTCGCACCCAGCGAGGTTGCCCAGCAGTACCGCAGTGAATCCATGGATGAAAAATTGCATGCTTATCAACAAAAAAATCATGCATGGATACGTTGCCAGGAAGCTCCAGAGTGAGAGTAATATAGATAAACAAAGTAGTCTAACTTGGACCAACAACCGCTATATTGGCTCCCACTTTGAAGGATACGCTTTCGCAATCCAAGAACAGGAAATTATACTTGATGGGGTCTGTTTCTGTTTTAATGTGTTTTGGTGTAATGTTAAAGAGAGCGGTGTTAATTGAGGTGAAATAATTATGCCGTATTGTTGTTATGAGATGCGAGTGAGATTTTTGTTGTGGGCGGATAGCACGGCGCCCAAGCCTTGGGTGTACCTTAAAAGTGAGGCCAACATCATTTGGGCAAAGCTGAGGGAATATTTTCCACAGCATTCAGATAATGTAGCGCTCACGGCGGCATTAGAGGGAATAAAGATTGAGCTTTTCTAATCGACTCCAATAGTCAAACCCTGTCATGCCATCTATCTTTTTTGTAATTGACCTTTGGGATGCTTCAACTTTCATGAGGGGAGACCACAGTGGACAACAGTATTCATGCATATATATATATATATATATATATATATATACATACACATACATACACACACACACATCATCAACATTTTACGTCCACTTTTCCCTGCTTGCAAGGGTGGGACGTGATTCTGGCTTGATTTCTACAGCTGGATGCCCTTCCTAACACCAACCTCAGTTACAGTGAGTGCTGGTGCTTTTTTGCTGTGGCACCTCCACGACCATTTTGCAGTGGAATGATAGGGACTGGGGTCCCTATCATCTCATTTCCACAGCTGAGTAAACTAGAGCAATGTGAAATAAAATGTCTTGCGTCAAGGAAACAACACATCACCCAGTCTGAGAATTGAACTCACAACCTTTCGATTGCAAGGCCAATGCTCTAACCACTAAGCCATGTGCCCCCATATATATATATATATATTTATATACATACGTGAGTGAAACTGTGTATAAGAGGGATAAACTGTAGTGTGCAGGAGAGAAGACTGCATTGGTATGTACATGCGATGCGCATGAGAGATGACCGACGGATGAAGTGCCAGGAAATCCCAGTGGAAGGAAGACGCAGTAGAGGAAGATCACGAAAAACATGAGCAGAGGTGGTAAGAGCTGACCTTAGATCGATGAGGCTCCCGAGCGACCATGACGAACGGAGAGATGCTGTGCTGAATAGGACCCATCCCACCCTTGCAAGCAGGGAAAAGCGGACATAAATGTTGATGATACACACACATATATATATATATATATATATACATATATATGTACACACAAAAATACATACACACATCTACTCATATATATATATATATGCAGGAGCATAGAGTGCTCAACTGGCATACCACCTATGGACGCATATAAGTAACCTTATATATATATATATATATATATATATATATATATATATATAGTTATGTAATAAACAACATAAGATAATTACTTCATTTACCAGTGGTTTCTTGAAAGCAGATGTATCTATTTTCAGTTGTCAGAATGAATAAAACATGGTGGAGCACTAGAAGTCGATGGAAGCCGTGGAGTGGTGAGACCCAAGACCTGGGATGAGGTGATAAAAGCCGACCTTACCCAATTACACTTCTCAAAGGCGATGACACACGATCGTGACCTCTAGCGCCACGCAGTAATACAGAAGACCCAAACCCCCACGGGTACAAGCCGAAGCTGAAGCATATAGACAATATGCCCCCACCCCTCCCACTGCAAAGTGGTCATGGAGGTGCCACAGCAAAAAAGCACCAGCACTCACTGTAAATGAGGTTGGTGTTAGGAAGGGCCTCCAGCTGTAGAAATCAAGCTAGAATCAGTTGCCGTATGAGCAAGACATGGTCAGTCGACTGGCTACTGCCCACAACAGGACAACTCATCTAACCCATGCTAGCATGGAAGAACGGACGTAAAACAGTAATGATGATGATGATGATGTTATATATATATACATTTATATTTCCATCCTCACCACTCTTACAAGCCCTAACGGATCTTTCCGTATCTGCCACTCATTCACCTGCATATGCACCCACATTGTCTATGCCCTCCAGTGTTCCCTTTGAGGGTCTTTATATATTGGACAAAACGGACGCTGTATGGCGGACTGTTTTGCCGAGCATTTGAGGGACATACGACTCTATTTGGATACTCCTGTCACCCGTCATTTCTGTTCTTCTGGTCATTCTTCCTTACATGTTTCAGTCCTGGGTGTCCTTTTGACACATGCACAAGTATAGCTCTTTTTACAAAACCGTTTCTTTTCCATTTCAGGTAGATGCGCTCCATGAGCCACTTTTCTAAAAAATAATTCATTCAGAAAACACCAGCACCAACAGTTTTGCAAGAGATATCAACATGAATGGACCTGTTATTTTTCTCTAAAGACATTTTTTCCAATTCCAACCCGCCTGTCCCTTCAATCTATCATATTTCTCATTCTATCTTCTGATGAAGGACTAGCATCCGAAACGTTAAGACCCTCTTCCTGCTATATCAAGCGTTAACCTAATATATCCCTTCCATATACTGTACCGATTGTGTTGTTATTTCTGTTTACCTTTTACATACATACATATATCATCATCATCATTTTACGTTCGCTTTTCCTTGCTTGCAAGGGTGGGACGAGAACTGATTCTGGCTTGATTTCTATGCCCTTCCTAACGCCAACCTCATTGCTGGGTGCTATTTTGTCGCAGTTGCCGTCGCAGGTCGATGAACAAACAGAAGCACAATTTAGTATAGCTAAATCTGAACTTAGAAATA
This sequence comes from Eledone cirrhosa, assembly GCA_964016885.1. Lineage (NCBI taxonomy): Eukaryota > Metazoa > Mollusca > Cephalopoda > Octopoda > Eledonidae > Eledone > Eledone cirrhosa. Next base: position 253,902,793 of record OZ024740.1, on the reverse strand, counting down.
TTATAGAACAGTATAGCAAGAAGCATAATAGAATAGAGGCCCAGCAACTGGGAGAAAAATCTGCAAATGGCTTGCGTAAGCTCATGCAGCGCTCACGTAATGGAGAGATAGCATGCTTTCCAACAGACAAGTCTGGCAGAATGTCGGTTGACAGCCTGCCAAACTACATCCAGGCAATGCAACCCCACATCACTAACACAAGAGAGGTAACACCACAGGAGCATGAGGATAGAGAAAAAGCCCTCAATGCCCATATGGTGATGTGGACGAATATAATGCAGCCCAACAAAAGGACTGCCAACAACTTCCAGGCCTGGAACAATGACGTGCCGGCGTTGTATGGGCTTCGAAAAGACCATAAAATGGGCTGTGACCCTGTCGCGGGACCACCAACACGGCCAGTCTGTGGAGCTAACATTGCTAGTAACTACAGACTGTCCTACTTCCTCTCCCTGATCATACGCCCCATCATTGAGATGTCCCCAGATGTATGTGACAGCACGGAGGACCTCCTCAGCAGAATCGGCGCGAGTAACCGATCTGGGGACCTAACAAACTGCATAATAGGCAGTATGGATGTTGTGTCCCTGTATCCATCTATTGACGTGGATTTTGCTGTGGAGAAATGCGTAGAAATGATCAGCGAGAGCAAGGTTGAGTTCCGTGGGATTGATACCAGTGAGCTGGGACTTCTACTTAAGCTTACCCATAGTAATAGTTACCTAGACACTTATGACCTTAGCAACCTGTGCCCTACAAGACCAGCAAGAGGCAGACCACCTACCATTACCTCAATGGCCAAGAAAACCCACACAGATAGATGGAACGGGTGGACCAGAGCCATACGGACACCCGAAAACCACGATGAACTGAAGAAAATGATTGCACATGCGGTAGGGGCCAGCATAAAATTAACCCTTAAGGAACATATGTTCAAATTTAATGGTAAAACATATGCCCAAGAGGAAGAAGCAGCCATTGGTGTTAGCATTGCAGGCGACATAGCTAACTTATTCATGGTATGGTGGGACTTAAACAAAAACTTAAAGAACAATTAGAAGACAGCTTAACCCTGATAATGTACTCCCGCTACGTAGATGATATAAACATCGTAGTTAAGACACCCCCACTAAAGGACAGTCAGAAACTAGAGAAAAACACAATGGAAAGCATCCAGCAAATAGCAAACTCCATCCACCAGAGCATTAGAGTTACTATAGACTACCCAAGTAGACACCCCAACCATCGATTACCTGTACTAGACACAGAGCTCTGGTTAGATACCATTAACAACCAAAAACAAATCCTCCATTCCCATTATGCCAAACCCATGACTTCCAAACATCTGATCCACCGAAACTCGGCCATTTCGGACCATACCAAAATCAACATACTGATTGCGGATTTGGTACGGGTGATGAGAAATGTGTCCCGCATGTGCAACCCCGAAGAACTAGAGAGACACATACAACACTTCATCCACCGTATGCAGTTCTCTGGCTACAATCAGAGAGATAGAATCAGAGTGTATAGAGGAGCCAGAACCAAATGGGAAAAAATGGTAAATAATGACATAAATGGGACCTGCCCCTTGTATAGGAGCAAATTTTGGAATAGAATAGAAAGAACTAGGAACAAGGCCAATAGAATAAACTCATGGTATGATAGCAATAAATACCAGAGTGTAATGTTCATCAATACAACCCCTAGAGGCAAACTAGCCTACAAATTTAGAAGGGCCCTAAATAAACATAAACTCAATATTAAGATAGTAGAAAGACCTGGTACCTCCGTAAAAACACTTATTAGCAAGACATACCCGTTCCAAAGACCCTCATGTATAGATAAGAAATGTATAACCTGTAAAATAAGCCCCCATATTAACTGTAAAACTAGAAATGTAGTGTATAGCATAAGATGTACTGAAGGACAATGTAGAAACAAAAATATAGTGTACATAGGTGAGACAGCTCGTAGTATAGGGGAACGAATAAATGAACACTGGCGAGACCTTCAAGATAATAAAGAATCATCTGTGCTCTACCAACATGCTAAGATAGAACACAGGGGTAAATTAGAGAACATAGAAATAAAAATAGAATCCACACACAGAAAAGATGCAATATTTAGGCAAATTACAGAGGCAGTAAGCATAAAAGAATTACAACCAAAATTAAATAGAAAATATGAGTGGAACAGCAACATCACAACTTACAATTAAGGACAAAATGAAAACACACACACACATAGAACAAACAACCAACCAACAATAAATAAATAAATAAATAAACAAATAGATAAATGAACACAAACACACACAGACACCCGGATGTGGCGCATGCGCAAACAACACACACACAGAAACAAAATGGCGTAGGACAGAAGAAAGGAAAGGCACAGAAACAAAGAAAGGAATCCCCAGTCACTGAAGAGGTCACAGAGTGTGTGACGAAAGGACTATGACTATATATAAACAACTATCTGGTTGTGGAACCAACCAACCAACCAGAAATTTATAAGTTTGTAGATTTGTAAATTTATAAATTTATAAATATATAATAAATTGAAGTGAAAGCAACTGGTGCGTGTGTTTCTTATTGGCAACATGACCCTCCCAAAGTATAACAATATATATATACACATATATATAAATAGATATATATATATACATAGATATTTTCATTATCATCATCATCATCTTCGTTTAACATCCATCTTCCACGCTAGCATGGGCTAGACGCTAGTTGTCCCACTTGAGGCGAGTTTGGTCGGGTGACCGTGTCTCGCTCATATAGGACTATCTGGCAGGTTCTACAGCTGCATGCCCTTCCTAACACCAACCACATTTTCAGTGTGGAACTGGGAACTATTTACCATGTTACCTACACGGCCACATTACAGCGTGGACTGTGTTTTTTTGTCATGACACCTACACAATCTCGATTTCATTATCTCATTTATTTGGACTGAATGTTGTGGTACCAACTTTACAGAGAGAGGGTGGGAGTGGGAGGATAAAGTAGGGGTAGTGGATTGGGTGTATATTTGGTTAAGAGGTGCATACTGACTGTAGGTTTCGCTTTGTATATAGGCAAGGCGGGTCTTCTGTATTACTGCGTAGCGCCAAAGATCTCGGTCCAGTGACATTGTCTTAGAGAGGTGCAAGTGTGTAATGTCGGAATTTATCAAATCATCCCAGGTTTTTCTGGGTCTACCTACTCCGTAACTTCCATCAATTTTGATCACCCTGCACATTTTTATACAGCTATCGTCTTTCATGCGCATCACCTGACCATACCAACATAGTCTTCTCTCAAATAAACAGCATCTGATCCCTCTTATTCCTAATTTCTCACTTAGTTCATTATTGCTTTTCCATTCACGTATTACACATCCAACGGAGCATACATGCTTCGTTCCTTTCCAGTCTGCGCAGGTCCTCTGCACGCAATGCCCATGTCTCACTGCATTGATGTTTGTATGCAGGCATCATACAGCCTACCTTTCATTTTTAGAGAGAACCCTTTAGCGGCCAATAGTGGTATAAGCTCTCTGAACTTTTTCCATCTCGTTCTGACTCTGGCTACTGTACTTTCAGAGCACCCTCCCCCACTGCTGATTTTGTCACCCAGGTAACGGAAAGTGTCCACTATTTCTATAGAACCATCTGGGCAATAGAAGGAGCTAGTATCCTGTGGGCACTTGCTACTTATTGCACCTGAGCATCGGTCACATATAAAGTCTACGTTCTTAGATAGTTTACCTGTGATCCCACTACATCTTTTATGTACCCATAGTTTGCATTTGGGACATAAAATGGAATTTCTACCTACTTCTTTCCTACACACTGAGCATAGCCATTTCCCTGGGGGCACCTGTGCCTTATTTTCCTTTCTACAAACTAGAACTTTAGTCTTAGACAAGTTAACTTTAAGGCCTTTTGATTCTAGGCCATGCTTCCATGTTTGGAATTTCTTCTCTAGTTCAGCCATAGATTCAGCTATGAGAGTTAGATCATCTGCGTATAGGAGTTCCCATGAGCAGCCGGTCTTAAATTCTTCTGTAATAGCCTGAAGGGCAATGATAAAAAGGATGGGGCTAAGGACAGAGCCTTGATGAACACCAACTTTTACACTAAAATCTTCACTATATTCATTGTTAATTCTAACCTTACTGACTGTTTCTTTATACATGGCTTGTATAGCTCTCACAAGCCATTCATCTACACCTAGTTTTCTAAGAGCCCACCAGATAATGGAGCGGGGGACTCTGTCAAAGGCTTTCTCCAGGTCTACAAAAGCTAAGTAGAGGGGTTTACTTTTAGCTAGGTACTTCTCCTGTAGTTGTCGTACAAGGAAAAGAGCGCCTGTGGTACTTTTACCTGACACAAACCCAAACTGCATTTCATCTAGATCAATTCGCTCTCTGATTAGTTGCGCTATAACTCTTTCTGTGACCTTCATGACCTGGTCAACTAACTTAATGCCTCTATAGTTTTCCCTATCTAGAGCATCCCCTTGACCCTTCTAGCAGTTAATGATGCTGCTTCTACGCCAGTCTTTTGATATGACATAATTCTGTATAACTTGGTTTACTATACGGGTGACCATAGCATGTCCCACCATTCCAGATGCCTTCAACATCTCAGCAACTATCTCCCAAGGCCCAGCTGCTTTGCCTGTCTTCATATCTTTGATTGCCTTACTTATTATACTACCTTTAACTTGCACTGCTGGTCCTTCTATTGGATCGATTTGGGGCAGACTATCTTTTTCCCATTTATTCTCCTCATTTAATAGTCTCTTGTAATGACACTTCCAAGCTACCTTCTTATCAGTATCAGTGAGGGCAAGTACACCATTATCATTACGGACATACTTCTCCCCGACAATATCACGGTTTTCCTTGACACATTGTCTAGCAATCCTGAACACCTCACGTTTTTGGTCCTCATGTTGTAGAACATGCTTGAACTTTCTATCCTCTGCTTCCCTTTTTGCAAGGTACACTTGTCTCCTAGCTTCTCTCCTGGCCACTTGATAGTGTTCTCTACTTCCCCCATCCTGCCATACTTTCCAAGCATGCTTTTTGGCCTTGATTGTCTCCTCCACCTTACTGTTCCACCACCAAGTTACTCTCCTCCTGCCAATAGGTCTGCTCCAGTCACAGATTTTATCTGTCACTTTCAGCAGGTTCACTTTCAAGAATTCCCACTGTTCCTCTATATTGCACATCTCTAATTGCTCTTCCTATTGTCAAAGGCATCAAGTAATAAGCTTTTAAATTTGTCACTGGCTATGGGACCCTTCAACTTCCATAATCTTCTCCTCAAGGTAGTCCTCTGTCGTCGAGTACGTCTATTCCTGACTATGAGGTCACTAACTACTAGGCCATATTGGGAGGTGCATTCTTCACGGGGGAGGGATTTAGTGTTTACAACAGAGACTTTGTCACGTCTTCTAGTAAGGATATAATTTATCTGGCTGGCATGTTCCCCTGATCTATAGGTGATCAAGTGGTTTTCTCATTTTTTGAAGTTTGTGTCACAGATGTTAGGTTATTGGCGTCACAGAGTTCCAGGATTCTGAAACCTTCCTCATTTCTATTTCCAAACCCACAGCCTCCATGGATTCCATCATAGCCATCAGTATGTTGTCCAACGTGACCGTTTAGGTCGCCAGCAATAATTAAGTAGTCGCTGTCAGTTATTTGGGAAGTAGTGTGCATTAGCGACTCATAGAACCTGTCCTTTATAATGTCAGGTAGACCAGATTGGGGTGTATAAGCGGATATTATTGTCACAGTAGGGCGGTGAATTGGCAGTATCGGTAGAGTTTTGGACAGCATGCTTTCTAGCATAGTTACGTCCCTTTACAGTCTGAGTTCAAATCCCGCCGAGGTTAACTTTGCCTTTCATCCTTACGGGGTCGATAAAATAAAGTACCAGTAATGTACTGAGTAATTGCTGGCCTTGTGCCTAAAGTAGAAACAATTATTATCACAGTAGTTCTATTTAGAACTAGTCTTATTTTGATTATTCTGTTATTCACTCTATTTACGTCAATTACCTTATCTACCCATTTTTCAGCTAACATAATTCCTACACCACCCTGTCCGTTGTCATTTCCCACCCAGAAAAGTTTATAGCATTGTTTTTTACCCACAATGTATCTAGCAGGCCCACCCCTCCCCCTCATCTCTTGGACGCAACAAACATCAACATCTTTACGTTCAAGCATCTCTACAACCTCATTTGAGCGACCTTTCAATGTGCCTACGTTCATGGTACCAACTCTGAAGTTGGGAGGGTGGGATGGATGGGTTGGAGGGGCAGGGAGGTGTGGGAGACGGAATTATGTTGGTCATCCGTGTCTGAAATAAAAAGGGATCCTTGCATTCTCGTCCTGCAGCGGGAGGTGAATTTATCTTTATCTGTGACATTGTCATTGAGGGTTCAGACTTTCCAAATTCCGCAGGCCACCTAGCAAACAGAAAATCAACCAGGTCTAAACTTAAGGAGTAATAACCAAGGTGGTAGCTTTGCTATACTGATTTCTAAGAGAACTTACTATAAACCACTGAGTTATGATTGGACCATAAAGCAATGGTGGTGAGCAGGGGTGGGAGGGCGGGAAATGGGTAACTTTAGGAGAAAGTTAGTTTTTAGGAAGGGTCCAACAGAATGAGGCATATTATTAAAAACAAGTGAAATATTAATTGAAAATCCAAGAGAAAAACAGAGAATTAGAATTCTAGACTGGCTTAAATAGAAGTTTAAAACACTGCTCATCGAGTGAACTACAGGTAAAAGGAAAGACTAATGTTTTGCTTACATTTTCAAATCGATAGATCGTCCATAAAGTGAGATTAGCTAGATAAATTCTGACCTTTGAATCCTGCAAGATTTATTTTATACTTGCTGGCAGACGGGGGGAACGGTACCTGAGAAGGAGCAAAATATATACAAGGATAGCGAGCAAGGTGAAGGAAGGTTCTAGAATAATTAATTAATAATAATACTAGGAGCAGGTTAGTTTTTTGGAAGGGTCCAACACAATGAGGCATATTATTAAAAACATGTAAAAATATTAATTGAAAATCCAAGAGAAAAACGGAGAATTAGAATTCTAGACTGGCTTAAATAGAAATTTAAAACACTGCTCATCAAGTGGACTATGGAATAAATGGAAAGACAAGTGTTTTGCGTACATTCTCAAATCGACAAGTCGTCTGTAAAGTGAGATTAGCTAGATAAATTCAAATATATATATATAAATATATGTATATACATACATATAAATATATATATATATATATATATGATTTATTTATTTTGGTCGTTTTGGAAGCCTCAACAATGCAGATGGGTAAATCTCCGGGTAACAGAATCCGGTGGTGAAGAGAGAGATGTAAGGGAATGTAGAATGAGATGTATAGTGTGTAGAGGAACGTAGGAAAGAGCATAAAAAATAAAAATAATAACAAGCAAACTTCAATACTCTCTTATCCTTACACCTGAGCCAGGAATTGTTTGCATCCATAAGGGAACTTTTTAAACTGTCAGAGAAATGGGCCAATGTTGGCTGTCAAATTATTTTCCTGAAACGCTGCCTAAAAAACGATATCATCCCCACCACCCTCAGGAACATCCGCTTACCAGGAAGCCTACGTACACCAGCTTTTGAAAACAACGCTAGCCGCATACACCGCTCGTGTATTAAACAGATCCTGCGACATCTCAACCGCCAATTACATGTCCATAAGCGGACACTCTCAGAGCGGACACATCGACTGTCAATAGCACCCGGGGACTTGCTCCTGAAAATCACTAAAGCAATCGACCAGTGCTACCACTCCAGAGTCCAACACAAAAAAAAACGGCTCAAGTGGAAATATAAGTGGATCTTGCTTAAAACACTGACATTAACAAACAGACAGACCAGAACCACGTGAATACAGCCACTTAACAACCGCCGCCGCCACATCCACCAACACCGAGCCACACCTCAACGATGCGACGCACCTGGTCACTGACCTAACCAGCACCCTCACGAACAACGAGCTGGAACTCCTACGCCTCGGACCCAAATTCATCATCTCACAGCGACTCGACGACAGACTCAAACTCGACATCGAAGCCAACTTCTGTCGAGCCGCCTACCAACTTAAATGGGTGACCGCCACGGAAAATAACAGCGCCCACACAACCCACCCCAAGTTCCCCACTTACCACCTCGACAACCCACTCCAATCCCCACCCACCAACCATGAACTCGACACCAAACTCATCAGGTTAAAACACTCCATCTCTGATATTCTACACAAACACACACACGCTCAACACACAACCTCACTAAATCTCAACTCACCACTCTCTCCAACCTGAAATCAAAAAACCTCATCTACCTCCCGTCCAACAAGGGAAAAGAATTCTGCGTCATCAGCAGGGAGGCCTACAACACCCTAGCCCTTCAACACCTTGACAATGACAACCTCTACTCCAAAGTCACAGGAATCACTCCCGCACAGATCGAGGAACACATCAACGCCGCCTGGACCAACATCTGTTACCGGCGGAAGCTCCCGAAGAAGCTCAGATACAACCTCCTCACGAGGAACAGCAGACTACCCGCCTTCTACCACCTTGTGAAAACGCACAAACAGGGACCCGACCTGAAGATCAACCCATTGTATTGAGTGTGGAAGGACCGCTCCACAAAATTTCATGGCTCCTAGCCAGAATACTCAAACCCATCCTAAACACCTTGCCAGGACACGCAAACAGCTCCGAGGAGGTGTTGGAGCGCCTGCATCAAATGGATCCGGACACCAGAAAGGCTAACAGATATTCCTTCAGCCTTATGTGGTCGCACTTTACACCTCGGTCCCGGCGCTCCAGGCCGTTGATATACTGATGGAACGCGTTCAATCTACTGACCTACACTGCTTCGGACTCACCACCACTGACATCTACCAGCTCCTATCTGTTGTCGTTGACAAAACGTATTTCGGTTTTCTCGACCAAATATACCGGCTGCCCATGGGCTCAAGCCTTTCGGGTGTGCTAGCGATCTCATACATGGACAGCCTTGAGTGCAAGGCACTCATCACCTGCCACCCCAACGCCGTCGCCTTTTTCTCAAGGTACGTGGACGACCTCCTCATCCTCACATCTTCCCAGGAGATGGCGAACGGAATTTATGAGACGTTCAACAACACGGACAAGAATATTGATTTTAGTGTTGAACACCCTAACGACGACGTGTCCCTTGCCCTCCTCGACTTCCGAATCAACATCACGGCGCAGGGAGGGATCCACACCAACTTCTACCGCAAGGCAGCCTGCAGGGACTTGTTCGTCCACTACAAGTCTTCCCTCCCTAACAGTGCTAAAAGAGGGTACATCACGAACAGATGCAGCGTTCCCGTGAGTGGTGTCAGCCACACTAAGCGATTCCTCAAAGTGCTGGAGACGAACGGATACCCAGCCTCGCTCACAAACAGAGTAAGAGACACCAGACGCAAGAGGCAGATAAACACCCAAGGCAAGTGCTTCCTTAAAATACCACACCTGGACGAGAAAACCACCAACGCTATCCGCAGGGCTATACGGAGAGAGGGCCTTGACATCCACCTGGCCAACTCGGGCCCCTCCCTGCGGAGATGCCTCTCCAGGAAACCCGGGTAATCGACTGACGCATATTCCCTCAGAAACATGCAACCACTACTATATCGGTAGCACAATCCGGCCGCTACATATCAAGATCAAGGAGCACATCAACACCAGGGCCTCGTCTTTCCGGAAACACATAACCAAATGCGGAAACAAAGATGGAAGGCCCATTGTCACAGTGCTAGAGACAGAACGCAACGTCGGCAAGTTACGAATCAAGGAAGCACTTTGGATCAAACGCCTAGGGCCACAAATAAATAACCGATCCGAGAGAAGTGAGATGAGGTGGTTGGTGTAAACAAACAAGACAACAACACACGCACACACATACACACACACAGTGGCATTCAAACGATTGTTATTGTGTGTTTAGCACTGCCTCCACCGACCAACAAAACTCCCCAGAAAACCCCCCAGTTAATGGATGCGAATCCGAAATATAGGGACAATTAAATCTCTCCCAAGGTAACACTATCTCGTGTTATTATTTTTATTTTTTACGCTCTTTCCTACGTTCCTCTACAAACTATACATCTCATTCTACATTCCCTTACATCTCTCTCTCCACCACCGGATTCTGTTACCCGGAGATTTAAGGAACTGTTTCTTTGTTTTTATTCATTATTTTTATTAATTTATCTTGACTCTGTTTTCCTATATTTTTCATCGGAAAACAATGTTTGAATACATCTTCTCTTTTCATGATATTCGGATTACATTGAGTTCTTCATACGGATTGGACACTACCGTACATTTTGGTAGATTCATCTACATACTTTGCTCCTAATTTTATAAGGGTATTCTTTTTTTTGTATATATATATATATAAATTTATAACTCCCTATATATATAGTTGAGCTCTTTTTCTTGTCCATTATCCATATCACAATGGAAAAACAATACTTGGGAACTTCTTTAAAGAATATACCAATACCTTCTAAGGATGAATTCTTACTTCTTATGATACAAAAAACCAACCAATTCATCAAAAGGGTCAAATGGAGGGCCGACCACTTCGATAAAAAAACAAAATGTACTGATAAGAAATATTTATGATTTCACTACATATAAAAACCCACCACACAACTCCTTACTTGAAAACTTTGAGAAAGACCTTTTTAACTTAATCAAACACCTCAAATTTAAGAAGTATAAATCTAATTTTCAAAAGGATCTTGATTCTACCCTATTGGATCTAAAAAAATCTAACAAAATCCATGTCCACTCTGACAAAACTGGAAATCTGTATCACATGGATATTGATAATTACAATGAGTTCATATATAAATAACTCAGGAAAAATTATAAAAAAACAAACAATGCGGCACTTACCAACATCAACAACAAAACACACAACATAGTAAATAGACTTAATATTGAAGATAGAACTGAACCTTTGGCACTGAAAAAACCACATTTCAACCTGAAAGATCACAAATCTAACTTTAACTAATCCTTCTATAAGGCCCTTCCAAATCTGATATTGGCATCATTAGTAAAAAAATTTTAGATAGAGTCATCCCACAATTAAGAAAACATGTTAATTTACCACTCTGGGAAAACACATCCCAGGTAATTAACTGGTTTACTAATATTAGAAATAAATCTTCTGCTTCATTTCTACAATTCGATATAGATACTTATTATTCCTCTATATCACCTATACTCCTGAACAAAGCCTTGATATTTGCCAAAAATAGATCAAACTTAACTTTGGATGACATTAATATTATTACACATGCTAGACAAACACTACTGGAATTTCAAAAAAGAATACTGGACCAGAAACACATATAGTAATCTATTCGACATTACTATGGGCTCAAGTGATTCTGCCCAAATTACCGATCTTGTGGGCCTCTTTCTTCTATTTAACAGAAATGCTTCTTTTCCCCACCTTAAAGGTGGCTCATATCGTGACAACTGTCTTCTTCTTTCCAATAACCTTAGCCTATCAGAAATTGAAAAAAATAAAAAACTTATTAGAACTTTCCTCAAAGACTATTATAGTCTAGATATTACATTTGAAAACACAAGTAAAGTAGTTAATTTCCTAGATATAACATTAGACTTATCTACGGGTATCTACCAACCTTACCATAAACCTAACCAAAACTTACATTACATACACTCACAATCTAATCACCCTAAATCTATCCTTAAAAACCTAGCATATAATATCTCACTTAGAATTTCTAACCTTTCGTCTAACCAGGATGTATTTGATAAAAATGCGACCTTTTATAACAAAGCTTTAGCTAGAAGTGGCCACAAAAACAAATTAGTATATATACCTTGTACCAATAACACTATAAACATACAACCCAATATTACCAACAAACACCAAATGAAATATACACACCTAAATGCCACTCACACTATACCCAAAAATACCAACATAAAACTTAATTTCTCTAACTCTTCTAATATACAATATAGTAACTTTCAAAAAACTATTCATCCTAATACTCCAATATATGTTAATAATAAAATTCCTAATAAACAGGCTAAAACACCTAAATCAATGAATCTAACTAAAAATATGTGTAATAAAATCATTAACAATAATTCTCTTAATAAACATCAGGATACATCCTATAAAAATAATAAACAACATCGAAACCGTAATAGATAAGTTACTTGGTATAATGCTCCATTTAATCTACAAATTAAAGATAATATACCTAAAAAAATGTTTACTATCCTAGAGAAAAACTTCCCACCAAACCACAAATACCATCAAATTTTAAATAGATCAACGGTTAAATTCTTGTACTCAACAGACAAAAACATACAACAAAATATAAGTGCCTATAATGCATATAAATGTAAAAAAACCATGAATATACCCCCAATACATCAAACTAACCATAATACTAAAATAAACCACAGCAAACCACCATCTGATTCACATACAACAAGTCGTGAAAATTCCACACCTAATTTGACTATCTCCTCTGATACAGCATTCCCGAAAGGTTGTAACTGTAGAAACAAAGCAAATTGCCCATTAAAAGGAAATTGCCTTATTAATAACATAGTATATAAATGTAAAGTTAACACTAAGGACTCAATTTATTCATATATAGGAGCTACTTCTAACCAATTTAAAGTAAGATTTAATACCCACAAACACAGTTTTAAAAATGCCGCATTAGCTAATACAACATCTTTAGCTGAAATAATTAATAATTATAGAAAGAGGAATATAGATTATGACCTGACCTGGAGTGTGCTCAAAAGGGCCACCCCTTATCAAAATAATAGATATGAATGTAGATTATGTTCCCAGGAACTTTTTGAAATAATGAAATCTAAGGATATCCTATTAAATAAACGACAGGAATTAATTATATCATGTAATCATAAACTGAGAAGAACTTTTAAATATTATAAACCTAATTAATATACACTTTAGTAATTATTATAATAACACTTTTTTTAAATTAGTTAACCTATAATTAATATTCTACTACTAATGAACTACATAATTTTATTTCCCTTTTACAGCTATCTTTTCCTAAAATTTATACCATTAAGTATACATATAAACTATTTTAATTTCAGGTTATGATTCTATGTTCCTTATAATCTATATAAATTTCTTATTTCTCACTAATAAATTTAACCCCCCCCCCCCCCAATAATTATTATTATTATTTTCCCTTCGTTTTTAACAGCACTCTTCAATTACATCTAACTCTTATTTATCATATCTATATGCATTAATATAAATTTATCAATATAAATATACCTATCAATTTAATTAATTTATTTTCTTTTTATAGATGTAAATTCCCTATATTTTAAATAAGATTGATATTTTTCACTAACACATTTATCGTAAAATTTTATTCTCCTTAGATATTTACATTGGCATTATTCTTTTATAACATCAATTTTTCGTGTACCTTTTACCGACTTGACCTATTTTCATCCCCAAAATAATCTTTTCATTCATCATACTCTTTCCATTCAAAACTGAAATCTGCCTTCCTCTACCCCTAAATTAAAGTTCTATTACTACTATTCTACCATCTAGACCATTTACTACCTTTCTATTGGTCAATTCAAAACCTGTTCCCAAACAGACCTATTATATTAAATCTTTGTTGTTTTTTTTCAATGAACAAATATCATTATTTCTGAAGACAGCATATATATGTGAATGTATGTATATTCCCTCTGATAGTTTGTAAAAATGTTACATAGATCTATATGATATACATACCAACACAAACATATATATCCTAGAAACGATCGTAAAATGATGAATTTTTTAATATAAGGAACTGTTTCTTTGTTTTTATTCATTATTTTTATTAATTTATCTTGACTCTGTTTTCCTGTATTTTTCATCTGAAAAAGATTTTTGAATACATCTCTTTTCATGATATTCGGATTACATTGAGTTCTTCATACGGATTGGACACTACCGTACATTTTGGTAGATTTATCTACATACAATATATATATATATAAATATATGTATATACATACATATAAATATATATATATATATATAAATATATGTATATACATACATATATATATATAAATATATGTATATACATACATATATATATATATATATATACAATATTAAATAAATGGAAACTATATTTATAAAACCATATTTATTTCATTATATATATTTCAGGGATATCATATTAACAATATGCTATGCCTTCCTCAGACAAAATACAATATAAACAGTTTTATAGATAAATAGATTTGACATACCGTAACAACATCGACTTGTATTTGAAAAGTTGATTTGGCAGTGAAAGAATTGTACACAGAGAGAAAGAAAGAGAGAGAAAAAAAGGAAAGAAAGACAGAAAACGAAGAAAAAGAAGAAAAAAAAAGAAGAAAAAAAGAAGAAATGCATGGAACAAAATAGAGAGATGGAAAGATAGATAAAGAGAAGAACTTCATGTAAAGAAACAGAGAGAGAAATATATATATAGAGAGAGAGAGAGGAAATAGAGATAGATACATATATATAGAAAACTAGGTAGTGGGACGTCAGTTGAGTAAACGTATCAATGATACATTTATTTATTTATTTATTTATTTAGCTCTAGTATTAATGTAAGGGAGATATATGTGGTTAGGATAGAAACCAGCTGTTATATAGAGAGAAAAATTAAGAATAACCAGACATAGGCAGGCATAAAAAAAAAACCCTATGTTTTAATGTAGAGGTATTCGTATGTATAAAAACCAGCCACTATATTGTAAATATCAGTATTCCTGAATGAGACATGTATCCATAATGTGTGAAAATGATCTTATGTTTAGTTTTTTTTTTAAATTCATATGTTTATGTGATAACTACAAACATCTATGTGAATTTATATGATCAACTCTGCAAACCCTAAGGTCACGGAAAACATTCTCATTGTGCTATAATAATTTAAGTATACATATATGTGTATATATATACACACAAATATATATAGAGTCAATATTGCTACTATTCCTGTCTTTACTCTACAAGATTATCTATCAAGCAGAAATAGAGAGCAGATTTCAATATACTAATAAAAATATACTAATAAAAATATATATCAGAAACAAAAAATAACAATAATAATAATAAGTAATAATAAGATAGAAAACTAAAAAATATTACGAAAGAGTATTACATATTAAAAATATTACATATTAAAAATATTAAAAATAAAAATATTAGAAAATACTACAATAATAAAAATAAACCACAAAGATCAACCCTTCAAAATTAATTGACAATATATTGCCAAGTTCATTATAAGCATCAGAGTCGAAAAACAGATAAAGCCAAAAATTATTTATCAAGCAAAAATCATTTCAAAAAGTTTAGGATGCCCATTTGGTCTACATGTGTTCTTATATTTAATATAGAAGTTTATCTAGTGTAACGTTTATTCGAAATATTTGGAGCATCAACTTTTAGGGTAGCTTAATTTTTCATGAAGAATGTTTAAATAAAAATAAAAATAAAAATAAAAAGAAGAAAAAGAAGAAATCAAAGATTTATCGGCTAGTTTCCCATATAATTATAAATCAAACTAAATATACTACATTTTAAATTTAAATTTATATTTAAACGTTGAGTTTAATCTATGTTTGCAGCAACTGAATAAATTTGTCCGTAGATTAAGGGAATTTTTATATTTTAGTATAAAGAATATCTCCTCTGCACAGAGGTCACATGTCTCAGAGGATGAATTAAAAGGAATCCCTCTTGAGACTATATTCCAAGCCGTCGAATATCTAACGTTATCTAGCTTAAGTTGCCAGAGTACGCCTGATAGTGCCGTTGAAGATTTCTTGCTTGGATCTGTGAAAGAATTCTTGTGGTTATTATAGCGAAGTTTAAATTCCGTCGATGTGGAACCGACGTAGTTAAAAGAATTAGAGTCAGTTTTAACATTACAATTGTATACTATATTTTTAACTAAGCAGTTGTTATTTAACGGACATTTAGATCTATCTCTACAGTTACATTTGTTAACTTGTATATTATTTATGCTATTATCACTAGGTTTTAAGTTCCTATTATTTATTCTATTAATATTTTGTGCTAAATTTTTGGTGGATGAGTAGGTTAATTTAATTGTATGTCTATTGAAAATTGAGTGATACCTATGTGTTCTAGGGAAGCGATTATCAAGAGCTTTAAAAAATAGTTTAGCGATGTGGGTTTTAATGTTTAGTGAGAAAGGGGGGGGGGGGGGGGCAAACCAAATTATGTTCCTAGTTCTATTTCTTTTTTGGCCTTTGGAATTACTGTAATGCTTTCTATTATAGTTGTTAAGGTTGTTGCCGTAATTAAAATAGTTGTTATTTTGTTTAGTTTGTCTATCATTATCTATGTACATAATCTTATCAGCATATCCTGCTCTAGCTAATGCTTCATTGTAGTGTTGGGCTTTTTCGTCGAAAATCTTTCTATTCGACGAGATCCTAGAGATACGTTTTTGAACAGAGTTTACTATAGTGTTTTTGACAGATCTGGGGTGGTTAGAGTTAAAGTTGACATAGTTTAAGTTTTCATTCAACTTGTGAAAAGGATAGTGAAGACATGTGTTGAGATTCAATGTTATATCTAGGAAATTGACTATTCTATGGTTGTTCTCAATTTCTATTTTAAGATTAAAGTAATTAAAAAATTGTGTAATTTGTTTACATTTTCTATTTAGTTCAGAGTTATTATTATCAATAAGTAAAAGCATGTCATCTCTATATAAACCTCCGGTAGTACCAGGTATTTTCCTATGTAGCGAATTGATTAAAAATAAGCCCACAAGGTCAGTTACCTGAGCTGAGTCGGATGATCCCATAGTAATGTCAAAATTGCTATCTCTATCTGCTCTGGTCCATAGTTGGTCATTAAATTCTATCAAAGTTTTCCTAGCCGATAATATAATATGCATTTCATTGCTAGTTAGGTCAGTATGTTTTAATGCGTAATTTAGTGCCTTATTTAGTAGATTAGGGGTAATAGAAGAATAATAGTTAGCAATATCAAGTTGGATAAACTTATTATTATTGTTATATTTAATTTGCTTAAACCACTCAACAACCTCTCCAGTTCCCTTCCACAAGCTCAGGTTATATAAACAATCCATATTTTTAATATGTAATACTCTTTCGTAATATTTTTTAGTTTTCTATCTTATTATTACTTATTATTATTATTATTGTTATTTTTTGTTTCTGATATATATTTTTATTAGTATATTTTTATTAGTATATTGAAATCTGCTCTCTATTTCTGCTTGATAGATAATCTTGTAGAGTAAAGACAGGAATAGTAGCAATATTGACTCTATATATATTTGTGTGTATATATATACACATATGTATACTTAAATTATTATAGCACAATGAGAATGTTTTCCGTGACCTTAGGGTTTGCAGAGTTGATCATATAAATTCACATAGATGTTTGTAGTTATCACATAAACATATGAATTTTTTAAAAAAACTAAACATATGATCATTTTCACACATTATGGATACATGTCTCATTCAGGAATACTGATATTTACAATATAGTGGCTGGTTTTTATACATACGAATACCTCTACATTAAAACATAGGGTTTTTTTATGCCTCGCCTATGTCTGGTTATTTTTAATTTTTCTCTCTATATAACAGCTGGTTTCTATCCTAACCACATATATCTCCCTTACATTAATACTAGAGCTAAATAAATAAATAAATAAATAAATGTATCATTGATACGTTTACTCAACTGACGTCCCACTACCTAGTTTTCTATATATATGTATCTATCTCTATTTCCTCTCTCTCTATATATATATATTTCTCTCTCTGTTTCTTTACATGAAGTTCTTCTCTTTATCTATCTTTCCATCTCTCTATTTTGTTCCATGCATTTCTTCTTTTTTTCTTCTTTTTTCTTCTTCTTTTTCTTCGTTTTCTGTCTTTCTTTCCTTTTTTTTGTTTTCTCTCTTTCTTTCTCTCTGTGTACAATTTTTTCACTGCCAAATCAACTTTTCAAATACAAGTCGATGTTGTTACGGTATGTCAAATCTATTTATCTATAAAACTGTTTATATTGTATTTTGTCTGAGGAAGGCATAGCATATTGTTAATATGATATCCCTGAAATATATATAATGAAATAAATATGGTTTTATAAATATAGTTTCCATTTATTTAATATTGTAAACATACTCCAAATACTTGTCGAGTGCTTTTATATCAGTTATAAATATTTACTAGTTGTAACCCAACAATTTAAATATAACTTTCCATATATATATATATATATATATATATATATATATATATATAAATATATGTATATACATATATATATATATAAATATATATATAAATATAAGTATATACATACATATATATATATATATATATATATATATAAATATATATATATAAATATATGTATATATATATATAAATATATATATAAATATATGTATATACATACATATATATATATATATATATATATATAAATATACGTATATACATACATATATATATATATAAATATACGTATATACATACATATATGTATATATATATAAATATATGTATATACATATAAATATATATATATATAAATATAAATATATATATATATAAATATATAAATAAATATATGTATATACATATATATATATAAATATATATATAAATATACGTATATACATATATATATAAATATACGTATATACATACATATATATATATAAATATACGTATATACATACATATATGTATATATATATAAATATATGTATATACATATAAATATATATATATATAAATATATATATAAATATATGGATATACATATATATATATAAATATATATATAAATATATGTATATACATGTAGGCACATGGCTTAGTGGTTAGAGCATTGGCCTTGCAATCGAAAGGTTGTGAGTTCAATTCTCAGACTGGGTGATGTGTTGTTTCTTTGAGCAAGACACTTTATTTCACATTGCTCCAGTTTCCTCAGCTGTAGAAATGAGATGATAGGGACTGGGGTCCCTATCATTCCACTGCAAAGTGGTTGTGGAGGTGCCACGGCAAAAAAGCACCCAGCACTCACTGTAAATGAGTTAGGATGGTGTTAGGAAGGGCATCCAGCTGTAGAAATCAAGCCAGAATCTGTTCCCGTCCCACCCTTGCAAGCAGGGAAAAGCGGACGTAAAATGAAATGATGATGATGATGATGATACATATATATATATATATATATAAATATACATATATATATATATAAATATACGTATATACATACATATATATATATATACATACATATATATACAAAGGTAGAGGCAATGCACTAGATAGAGGAAACTATAGAGGTATAAAGTTGATGGACCAGGTCATGAAAGTAACAGTTGATTAGGGACCTGTTGAAAATAGACGAGATGCAATTTGGGTTTGTACCAGGAAGAGGCAATTACAGGAAAAGTACCTAGTTAAAAGTAAGCCACTCTACTTGGCATTTGTCGACCTTGAGAAAGCCTTTGACAGAGTTCCACGTGCTGTAATCTGGTGGGCTCTTAGAAAAATTGGAGTAGATGAATGGCTTGTGAAAGCGGTACAAGCCATGTATAGGGGAGCAGTCAGAAGTTAGGATTAGTAATGAGTATAGCGAGGAATTTAGCGTACAGGTTGGGGTCCACCAGGGCTCTGTTCTTAGGCCCCTCCTGTTCATCATAGTCCTGCAGGCAATAACAGAGGAGTTTAAGACCGGATGCCCATGGGAACTCCTGTATGCTGATGACCTCACACTCATAGCTGAATCTATGATAGAACTAGCGAATAAATTCCAAACTTGGAAGCAGGAACTAGAAAGAAAGGGTCTAAGCAGGAACTAGAAAGAAAGGGTCTCAAAGTCAACATGACAAAGACTAAGGTACTTGTAAATAGACGAGAAAACAGAACCCAGATCCCCTCAGGGAAATGGCCTTGCTCAGTATGTAGGAAAGGTGTAGGTAGGAACTCCATTCTCTGCCCCAAATGCAAACAATGGGTACACAAGAGATGTAGCGGGATCTCAGGAAGCTTAATTAAGAATGTAGGCTTCACATGCAGCAGCTGTGCTGGGACAGCAAGCAGCAAACAGCCACAGGAAACAAGTACCACCAATCTCTGGGAGGGCTCTGTAGAAACAGTAGACAGCTTCTGCTACCTAGGTGACCGAATTAGCAGCGGAGGTGGGTGTTCAGAAAGTACAATAACTAGGGTAAGAACGGGATGGAAGAAGTTTAGGGAACTACTACCACTGCTAGCTGCAAAAGGCTTCTCCCTCAGAATGAAAGGCAGACTGTATGATGCGTGTATCCGAACAGCAATGTTGCATGGTAGTGAGACCTGGGCGCTGAAGGTGGAAGACTTACGTAGATTAGAGAGAAACGAAGCCTGGATGCTCCGATGGATGTGTAACAGTAATATACATGAACGACAAAGCATAAATGAATTGAGAGAGAGACTGAGCATAAGAGGAATCAAATGCTGTGTGCAGAAGAGGCGGTTGCGCTGGTATGGACATGTGATGCGTATGAAGGATGACAGCTACATAAAAAGGTGCAGAGCACTAGAAGTTGATGGAAACCGCGGAGTGGGGAGACCCAAGATGACCTGGGATGAGGTGATAAAAGCCGACCTTACCCAAGTACACCTCTCAAACACACGACCGTGACTTCTGGCGTCACGCAGTAATACAGAGTACCTGACCTCCCATGGGTACAAGCTGAAGCATATAGACCACCGCAAGGTGGTCGTGGAGGTGCTACGGCAAAAAAGCACCCAGCCCACACTGTAAAGTGGACGTGTAGGCGCCACGAAAAAGCACCCAGCACTCACTGTAAATGAGGTTGGTGTTAGGAAGGGCATCCAGCTGTAGAAATCAAGCCAAATCAGTTCCTGTATGAGCAAGGCATGGTCAGCCGACCAGACACTGCCCACAACAGGACAACCTGTCTAACCCATGCTAGCGTGGAAGAACGGACGTAAAACGGTGATGATGATGATGATGATAAATATGCGTATATACATATATATATATATATATATATATATATATATATATATATATATATATATGTATATACATACATATATATATATGTATATACATACATATATATATATGTATATACATACATATATATATATGTATATACATACATATATATATATGTATATACATACATATATATATATATATATGTATATACATACATATATATATATAAATATATGTATATACATATATATATATATATAAATATATGTATATACATATATATATATATATATATATATAAATATATGTATATACATATATATATATATATATAAATATATGTATATACATACATATAAATATATATATATATATATATAAATATATGTATATACCTACATATAAATTATACATACATATAAATATATATATATATATATACATACATATAAATATATATATATATAAATATATGTATATACATACATATATATATATATATAAATATATATATATATATATATATATAAATATATGTATATACATACATATAAATATATATATATATATAAATATATGTATATACATACATATAAATATATATATATATAAATATATGTACATACATATAAATATATATATATATATATAAATATATAATCTGATGAAATGACAGTAAATAATAACATTGAAATATTGAATGTCTGCATAACTAAAAGTTTGTAGATAGCAGCTGTTTTAGGTTATGTAACTGTTATAGAAACACGTGTCAATAAATTCCTTTCAACTAAACTGTATCCATTCAAATCTTTCTATATATAAATATATGTATATACATACATATAAATATATATATATATATATATATAAATATATGTATATACATACATATAAATATATATATATATATATATAAATATATGTATATACATACATATAAATATATATATATATAAATATATGTATATACATACATATAAATATATATATATATAAATATATGTATATACATACATATAAATATATGTATGTACATACATATAAATATATATATATATATATAAATATATGTATATACATACATATATATATATAAATAAATGTATGTATATACATACATATAAATATATATATATATATAAATATATGTATATACTTATATATATAAATAAATATATATATATGTATATACATATATATATAAATAAATATATATATATATATATATATATATAAATATATGTATATACATACATATAAATATATATATATATAAATATATGTATATACATACATATAAATATATATATATATATATATATATATATATATCGCCTTACCTAAATACAAAGTAAAAACCTACTACAGTCAGTAGGCACCTCTATCAAAACACACCCCCGTCCCACCACCTCCACCCCACCCACACCGCCCCTTTCAATGTAAAGTTATGTTGGTCCCACAACATCCAGGCCGAAACAAATGAGATCGTGTAGGTGTCACGACAAAAAACACACAGTCCACGCTGTAAATGTGGCCGTGTAGGCAACACGGTAAAAACCTCCCAGCCCCACACTGTAAATGTGGTTGGTGTTAGGAAGGGCATCCAGCTGTAGAAAACCCGCCAGACAGTCCACGCTGTAATGTGGCCGTGTAGGCAACACGGTAAAAACCTCCCAGCCCCACACTGTAAATGTGGTTGGTGTTAGGAAGGGCATCCAACTGTAGAAAACCCGCCAGACAGTCCTATGCGAGCAAGACAACCACTCTTGCCTCAAGTGGGAAAACCCCCGTCCAAACCCATGCAAGCGTGGAACACGGACGCTAAACCTGATGATGATGATGATGATGATGATATATATATATATATATAAATACAATATCGGTGAAAGCTTTTTATCGATACTCCGGCCAAATTCCATCTCACTCAACAAACATTAGAAAATAAGTGATTATATTCCTAATTAAGCGTTCGGGGTGCTAACTAAAAGTATTGCGTGGAAAATTGGCTGTATTATTTCATATGAGACATATCGAATATATCTCTTCCCAGACGGACGTCTCGTTTTATTATAGGATTCCTACAATTTGGGTGAAATTATACCAATTTATGTAGGAGCTTGTATACCATCAATAGATATATATTCAAGTGGGCTCCTATAATTCATCAGTGGGTGCCCCAATAATACTAATATTGATAATCTAATCAACATCAGTATTTAGCAATAATCATCATCAGTACCTGGGGTATCTGTCAGGTTGCTAGTCCAGCAGTTCTAAAGAAATGCTCAAACTGATTCGAAAATGAGGAAGTAAATTACCGCCAAAAAAAAACAATACATGCGGATGACAATGAACTCTAAAAGGAATTCAGGCCACGTGCTAGAACTCAATTGGAAATTGAAAAAATATCTATGTGTATACAACGATTGATGACACACACAAATATTTTCTCGGGCAAAATAACAGAATGAGGTATAAGAAACAATCAATATTCATATATAAAAAAAATAAACAAAGAAAGTCTAACCTTATACCGGGAATTTCAAATCTGTTGCACCAAGAGTAAATAAATAATTACAATATCGGAGAAAGCTTTTTAAATAAATACAATATCGGAGAAAGCTTTTTAAATATATATATATATATATATATATATATATATATATATATAAATATATGTATATACATACATATAAATATATATATATATATATATATGTATATAGATACATATAAATATATATATATATATACAGAATGGGGTTGTTCCGAAGGACTGGCATAGCAGCATCATCATTAACTGTTACAAGGGTAAAGGAGATGCCCTAGATAGGTGTAACTATAGAGGCATTAAATTAATCGACCAGGTCATGAAGGTCACGGAAAAAGTAATAGCACAACTAATCAGAGAGAGAATTGATCAAGATGAAATGCAGTTCGGGTTTGTGTCAGGCAAAAGTACCACAGACGCTCTTTTCATTGTACGACAACTCCAGGAGAAGTACCTAGCTAAAAGTAAACACCTATACTTAGCTTTTGTTGACTTGGAGAAAGCCTTCGACAGAGTCCCCCGTTCCATTATCTGGTGGGCTCTTAGAAAACTAGGTGTTGACGAATGGCTTGTGAGAGCTATACAAGCCATGTATAAAGAAACAGTCAGCAAGGTTAGAATTAACAACGAATATAGTGAAGAGTTTAGCGTAAAAGTTGGTGTCCATCAGGGCTCTGTTCTTAGCCCCCTACTATTTATTATTGCCCTTCAGGCTATAACAGAGGAGTTCAAGACCGGCTGCCCATGGGAACTCCTATATGCAGATGATCTGACGCTCATAGCTGAATCAATGACCGAGCTAGAGAAGAAATTCCAAACATGGAGGCACGGCCTAGAATCAAAAGGCCTTAAAATTAACCTGGCTAAGACTAAAGTCCTAGTTTGTAGGAAAGAAAATAAGGTGGCGGTCCCTTCCGGGAAATGGCCATGCTCAGTGTGTAGGAAAGGCGTAGGTAGAAACTCCATTTTATGTCCCAAATGCAAAGTATGGGTGCATAAAAGATGTAGTGGGATCACAGGTAAGCTAACTAAGAACATAGATTTTACATGTGGCCGGTGCTCTGGTGCAATAAGTAGCAGCAAGTGCCCACCAAATACTAGCTCTTTCAATTACGCAGAGGGTTCTATAGAAATAGTGGACAGCTTTCGTTACCTGGGTGACAAAATCAGCAGTGGAGGAGGGTGCTCTGAAAGTACAGTAGCTAGAGTCAGAACTGGATGGAAAAAGTTCAGAGAGCTTATACCACTATTAGCCGCTAAAGGGTTCTCCCTAAAAATGAAAGGCAGGTTATATGATGCCTGCATACGAACAGCAATGCTGCATGGCAGTGATACCTGGGCATTGTGTGCAGAGGATATACGCAGACTAGAGAGGAACGAAGCTTGCATGCTCCGCTGGATGTGTAATAGTAATATACGTGAAAGGCTAAGCATAAACGAACTAAGGAAAAAATTAGAAATAAGAGGGATCAGATGTTGTTTACTCGAGAGAAGGCTACGTTGGTATGGTCACGTGATGCGCATGAAAGACGACAGCTGTATAACAAAGTGCAGGGCAATAAAGATAGACGGTAGCCACGGAGTAGGCAGACCCAGAAAAACCTGGGACGACATGATAAATTCCGACCTCACACGCTTACACCTCTCCAAGACAATGTCACTGGACCGAGACCTTTGGTGGTACTCAGTAATAGAGAAGACCCGCCTTACCTAAATACAAAGTAAAACCTACTACAGTCAGTAGGCATCTCTAACAAACCCCCCCCCCCACCCACACCGCCCCTTTCAATGTAAAGTTATGTTGGTGCCACAACATCCAGGCCGAAACAAATGAGATCGTGTAGGTGTCACGACAAAAAACACACAGTCCACGCTGTAATGTGGCCGTGTAGGCAACACGTTCAAAACCTCCCAGCCCCACACTATAAATGTGGTTGGTGTTAGGAAGGGCATCCAGCTGTAGAAAACCCGCCAGACAGTCCACGCTGTAATGTGGCCATGTAGGCAACACGGTAAAAACCTCCCAGCCCCACACTGTAAATGTGGTTGGTGGTAGGAAGGGCATCCAGCTGTAGAAAACCCGCCAGACAGTCCTATGCGAGCAAGACAATCACTCTTGCCTCAAGTGGGAAAACCCCCGTCCAAACCCATGCAAGCGTGGAACACGGACGTTAAACGTTGATGATGATGATGATATATATATATATATAAATATATGTATATACATACATATAAATATATATAAATATATGTATATACATACATATAAATATATGTATATACATACATATAAATATATATATCTACATACATATAAATATATATATCTACATACATATAAATATATATATATATATATATAAATATATGTATATATATATATAAATATATGTATATACATACATATAAATATATATATATATATATATATACATACATACATATAAATATATATATATATATATCATCATCATCACCGTTTTACGTCCGTTCTTCCACGCTAGCATGGGTTAGACGGGTTGTCCTGTTGTGGGCAGTGTCTGGTCCGCTGACCATGCCTTGCTCATACAGGAACTGATCTGGCTTGATTTCTACAGCTGGATGCCCTTCCTAACACCAACCTCATTTACAGTGAGTGCTGGGTGCTTTTTCGTGGCGCCTACACGTCCACTTTACAGTGTGGGCTGGGTGCTTTTTTGCCGTAGCACCTCCACGACCACCTTGCGGTGGGGGGAGTGGGGGCATATTGTTTATATGCTTCAGCATGTACCCATGGGAGGTCGGGTACCCTGTATTACTGCGTGACGCCAGAAGTCACGGTCGTGTGTCATTGTCTTTGAGAGGTGTAGTTGGGTAAGGTCGGCTTTTATCACCTCATCCCAGGTCATCTTGGGTCTCCCCACTCCGCGGTTTCCATCAACTTCTAGTGCTCTGCACCTTTTTATGCAGCTGTCATCCTTCATACGCATCACATGTCCATACCAGCGTAACCGCCTCTCCTGCACGCAGCATTTGATTCCTCTTATGCTCAGTCTCTCTCTCAATTCATTTATGCTTTGTCGTTCAC
The DNA here is from genome assembly GCA_964016885.1 of Eledone cirrhosa. Classification (NCBI taxonomy): domain Eukaryota; kingdom Metazoa; phylum Mollusca; class Cephalopoda; order Octopoda; family Eledonidae; genus Eledone; species Eledone cirrhosa. The sequence continues at coordinate 253,875,966 of OZ024740.1, read as the reverse complement.
GTATATTACTGTTACACATCCATCGGAGCATGCAGGCTTCATTTCTCTCTAATCTACGTAAGTCTTCCACCTTCAGCGCCCAGGTCTCACTACCATGCAACATCGCTGTTCGGATACACGACGCATCATACAGTCTGCCTTTCATTCTGAGGGAGAAGCCTTTTGCAGCTAGCAGTGGTAGTAGTTCCCTAAACTTCTTCCATCCCGTTCTTACCCTAGTTATTATACTTTATATATATATATATATATATATATATAAATATATATATATATATATATGTATATACATACATATAAATATATATATATAAATATATGTATATACATACATATAAATATATATATATATAAATATATGTATATACATACATATAAATATATAAGAGAGTATTGAAGTTTGGTTGAAGCATTGTGGAATAATAAGGTAAATTTCTTTATGTCGTTTGGAAGCCTCGACAATGCAAATGGGTAAATCTCCAGGTAACAAGATCCGGTGGTTGAGAGAGAGATGTAAGTGGGTGTACGTTGAGATGCGTGGCGTATATAAGACGTGTAGAGGAATGAAGGAAAGAACGTAAAGGATAAAAATAAAAATAACAACACGAGAGAGAGTTACCTTGGGAGAGATTTAATTGTCCCTATATATTTCGGATTCACATCCATCAACTGGGGTTTTTTCCGGGGTGGGGGAAAGGTTGTCTGTTGGAAAGGTGCGAAACGCACCCTCCGCTGTTCGTTGTTTTGAATATCTGAGGTATTTCAGCAGAGCGCGCGTGCGCGTGAAATGGGGTTGGTCAGGCAGAGGTCAGCGGCCGAAGTAGTTCTTTCAATTGTGGGAGTGGGGTGGCGCTAGCTGTCAGTTAATTCTCTGCCTGTTTGTTGAATGTTACTGTGTGTGTGTGTGTTTGTGTGTTGTTGTCTCGCTTGAGTGTGTGTGTGCGTGTGTTGTTCCTCTGTATTGGCAGTGTAATATGTTCGTATGGTGGAATGCTACTGTGTGTGTGTGCGTGTGTTGCTGGATCGTTTGTTAACTTAAACCAACCACCTCATTTCGCTTCTCTCGGATAAATAAATATATATATATATATAAATATATGTATATACATACATATAAATATATATATATAAATATATGTATATACATACATATATATATATATATATATATATAAATATATATATATATATATACATATATATATATAATATTAAAATAGATGTTCTTTTGATCAATTACATTTTATTATACATATTTCGGATGTACAACAGTACGTCCTCATCAGACAAATATAATGATACATGACATACCCTGAGATGTTAAATGGTTAAGATTTAATCAAGGTAGTGATTACTCGATAGAAAATTTTACTTATATAATATCTGTGTGAAAGTGCGAAAACGCAATAAATTCATTAGAGAATGTGTGAGTAAGAAAAAACGTTGCATACTGTAAGTGTTCTAAAATTTTAAAGTGTATGATACTACAATATATCTAGGGAAACATCTCATGAATCATAACAGCCAGTGATAGCCACTGGAAAAAGATTTATAAGGAGGGAAAGATAAAGTGTGGGGTTTTTTTTTCGAAAGTTAAACGGTTAGATTTGAAAATATTTAATTTATAATATTAAGGTGAAGACTCCAGATTTCAGGATTATTTGCTAATTATTTATATATTATTTATATAAATTCGATAAGTGTGTTATCATTTCTAAACTTCTGAATTGTGAGAATAACATTTAAAGGATTTAGCTGGCACATAAAGAATGAAATGTTATACTGTTGATTAATTACCTAAATCAAAACTTTAACAAATATACCAACATATTAGGTATGTAAAGCTTTTGAAGTACTTATTGTTATAAATATTTAAATAACTATTATGTATATAGGTATATATTAATGAGCCAGTATGTTTAAGGTAAATACTTGGACAAAACTTCGGAACTGTGGAATTTACCGCAACTCCAGTATATAAAATAACTGCCCGCTCTGTACAATGGAGACCCTGTTGATTATTAATAATTATGAGACCCTAATTAACAAAAAATGTCAATTATTCTCTAATTGCCTCCATAAAGTTACATCCACTTTTTTAGCCTCACATAAAACAAGAAAGAAAAAACCGATAACAACTCGGTTACCAGGAATATATAATCAACAGTAAAAAACATCAATGGCCTTTAATAATGCTTTATTTTATAATTATCTATAGAAAAAACAACGTTAGAATGAATGACAATATTTCAATTAGCATGCCTCAACATTGATACACACAACTTTATTTGTTAACTTTGATCAACACCATCATTTATCTATAATTTAGTACAATACCTAATCCTTACATATCTATTGAATTCAATGCTTCATCTGAAAATTGTGCTCTTTGTATAGAAGAAATATTCTTGATATTAAAAAGTAAAAATTCTGTTAATTTAAGGAATAATCATTTCAGTTCTTGTAAATATACTGTTATTTAAACCTTTCTGACACTAATTTGCATAATAAACCAACAATAAATATATCTCCACTATCCAGGAGACTCCAACCGTGAAGGTTGCATTTTTCAGGGTATGTCAATATTTATTTATAAAACTAATTTATATTATATTTTATCTGATAAAAGCGCACTATAATCTGCCTTGGTGGCCCTTGAAATATGTATAATGAAATAAATATGGTTTTATAAATATAGTTTCCATTTGTTAATATATTGTATATATATATATATATATATATATATATATATATATACATATATATATATATAAATATATATATATACATACATATATATATAAATATATATATATATACATACATATACATATATACTAGCAGAATGGCCCGGCGTTGCTCGGGATTTGCTCTAGGGTTCTTATATATTTGATATATATTTATCCTTATCGAGCCTCGTCAAATAAATGCGTTTGTTTATATGTTGTTACTGTGTATGCAAAAATATCTGTATACGAATATATATATATATATAATATATATATATATATATATATATATATATAGTAATAATAATAAATTTGAAGACTAAAATCCAGTTTCAGTTGTGTTAAATGAATTTATGTTATATTTTTATACATGGTTTATATATATATATATATATATATATATAATCAAATTAAGGTTTATATATATATATATATATATATAGACATACCGCAGCAGGGTTTGTACCTGCATAGGTGACCCCCTGTCTATTTGACTTTCGCCTGACCTAACTGAGGTCGTAGGTGAAAGGGATAGGATCAATCACTTTTTGACAGGACAAAGACAATGTTTGTTGGTGCCTGTTTATGTCGTGGTTTTTGGTTCAATCCCTAATTTTTTATTCCTTACTGAAAGTACTTAATGAACCTGTGAACGCCCCTAGCAGTTAAGAATGAGAAATTGAATTGTTTCTGGCGCGATTGTACTCTCGTCATTGTTAACGAAAACTACATTGAAACACGCACACACACACGTGTGTATTGACGGTAATACACACACACACACGTGTGTATTGACGGTAATACACACACACATGCTAACAGCGACATAACATTTACCGGTTATATAAACTTTTTATGCTATATAACATCGTACTGACTACATAGCCTTTTACCTGCTACATAGCTTTACCGGCTACATAATGAATACCGGCTACGCAATTGATCTTGTTGTTTAAGGAAGTCTGCGAATAGTGTTTTAAAAAATTATTTGTTAACTCACATGATGTGAAATGGAAGTTTAGTATTATCCCCATGAAGATTAACAACCGAAAATGAAAATAATTATGTCGTTTGATTTTACGATTGAAAGAAAATAATTGTCGCAAATTAGAATTTTTATTTGTTAATGAAGTGTGTATGTGTGGTTAGAAATCCGGCACGTGGTTAAATTGATTTAAAGTTTAATTATTCATTTGATGTGAGTGTGTGTTTGTATGTGTTTGCAAATAAATAAATCAGTTTGAAGACTCACATTTAGAATAAACGAAATTGTACGTTAATGTGGCTAATGTTTTTGTTGTTTAGTCTATAAAGCGTATGAGTTGAAACAACGTTGCCTCGACCGCACCTTGTGATAATCGTGGCCTCAATCAGATTGGGAGATAAGGACTTAACGATCAAACGTGTGCCATTGCATTGTTTCGGGGGAACCAAATTTCTAATGAGCATTATAGGGGCACCAACTTTAAGTTTGAGAATGTGTGGTGGTAGTCCGGGGGGCTCAAAGGAATTGAGTACCTCTATTGGATAGTTGATGACATCTTCTGGGTCAGGAGTTGTTTAGTATCCCCAAATTAACAGCCGAAAATGAAAATAATTATGTCGTTTAATTTTACGATTTAAAGAAAAGAATTGTCGCAAATTATTAGTTTATTTTTTAATGAAGTGTGTATTTGTGGTTATAAATCCCGCACGTTGTTTAATTGCTTTAAATTTTTTTTTATCAATTTACGTGAGTGTGTGTTTGTATGTGTTTGTAAATAAATCATTAAGTTTGAAGCAACTAAAAGTTAGAACGATTGAAAAACATTGTAACTCACATTTTTAAAAGATGCGCGTAGCTGCTAACGGTGAATAAACCAAATTTAGTATGAAAGAGAAAGTAGCAAAATGTGTGGGTTGTAGATAGAGGAAAAAGCAGATGATATGAGAGAGTAAAACGGACAGTATCACCATCAACATGAACAATGTAAAATGAAAAGAATAATTTAGTTTCATTTTACGTGTTGTTTCAGCTTGGAAAGAGAAAGTAGCAGAAAGTATGAAGTTGTATAGATTTTGAATGGTAATGGAAAGAGGTAAGCAGTTGAAATGAGAGACACAAATCATAAAATATTGAGTTTTATCGATTTTTTGCGTAATTGGGGGTGAAATTGAAAAAATGATATGTGCCAAGACCCAATCGAAGCTATTTCGAATACTGAATTGTAAATTTCAATTGAAGAAATTCTATATCGTAGATTTCTATAACAAAGAAACGTGACCATACACTGAGCTTTATAGATTATGATATATATATATACATACATATATATATAAATATATATATATACACATATATATATATATATATATATATATATACACATATATATATATATATATATATATATATATATATATATATATATATATATATATATAAATATATATATATACACATATATATATATATATGTGTGTATATATGTGTGTGTGTTGAGTGTGTGTGTACCCACTCACATTAACTGTGACTGACTGTAATTCAACAGATTTGATTGATGTCCAGCGTCTTTTACAGCTATTGGGAGTTAGAGACTTGATAGTTTTATGACCCTAACTGAATGATGGCAGTCGCCGTATTCTGATTGCTTGATCTTCATATGAGGGAATAAACTCTGTGAGTGAACATCGCTAATTTTCTCCCTCATATCAAGGATTTGAAGACAATTCATTTTCACCTGACGAGATCAGTGATAATCGATCATGGCTTCACGATCGATCTATCTCTTATTGAAACGTGTCGTGATTAAAATGATTGGAAATTTATACCTTGCCTTCGGATCTTCATTTTGATACTAATACTCCGTTTTACATCATCTAGCTGTTCCCATTAATGGAATTGGAGATATACAAAAGCGTGGAGAAATTAATATTGCTAACAAAAATTTATTGGACCGTTTTACACAACCAATAATACACCTTACTATATAACAACTATATATATATATATCATCATCATCATCATCATCAACGTTTAACGTCCGTGTTCCACGCTTGCATGGGTTTGGACGGGGGTAGTCCCACTTGAGGCAAGAGTGATTGTCTTGCTCGCATAGGACTGTCTGGCAGGTTTTCTACAGTTGGATGCCCTTCCTAACACCAACCACATTTACAGTGTGGGTCTGGGAGATTTTTACCGTGTTGCCTACACGGCCACATTACAGCGTGGACTGTGTGTTTTTTTGTCGTGACACCTACACGATCTCATTTGTTTCGGCCTTGATGGCGCGGCACCAACATAACTTTACATAGAACGGGGTGGTGTGGATGGGGTGGGGGTGGGGGTGGTGGGACGGGGTGTATTTTGTTAGAGATGCCTACTGGCTGGAGTAGGTTTTACTATATATTTAGGTAAGGCGGGTCTTCTCTGTTACTGAGTACCGCCAAAGGTCTCGGTCCAGTGACATTGTCTTGGAGAGGTGTAAGTGTGTGATGTCGGAGTTTATCAGCTCGTCCCAGGTTTTTCTAGGTCTTGTTTTCTTGTTTTCTTGTTTTTCTAGGCCTTGTTTTCTTTCCTACAAACTAGTACTTTGGTCTTAGCCAGGTTAATTTTAAGTCCTTTTGACTCTAGGCCGTGCTTCCATGTTTGGAATTTCTTCTCTAGCTCGGCCATTGATTCCGCTATGAGTGTCAGGTCGTCTGCGTATAGGAGTTCCCATGGGCAGCCTGTCTTGAACTCCTCTGTTATAGCCTGAAGGGCAATAATAAATAGTAGTGGGCTGAGAACAGAGCCCTGATGGACGCCAACTTTTACGCTAAACTCTTCACTATATTCGTTGTTAATTCTAACCTTGCTGACTGTTTCTTTATACATGGCTTGTATAGCCCTCACAAGCCATTCGTCAACGCCTAGTTTTCTAAGAGCCCACCAGATAATGGAGCGGGGGACTCTGTCGAAGGCTTTCTCCAAGTCGACAAAAGCTAAGTAGAGGGGTTTACCTTTAGCTAGGTACTTCTCCTGTAGTTGTCGTACTATGAAAAGAGCGTCTGTGGTACTTTTGCCTGACACAAACCCGAACTGCATTTCATCTAGGTCAATTCTCTCTCTGATTAGTTGCGCTATTACTTTTTCCGTGACCTTCATGACCTGGTCGATTAATTTAATGCCTCTATAGTTACTCCTATCTAGGGCGTCTCCTTTACCCTTATAACAGTTAACGATGATGCTGCTATGCCAGTCCTTCGGAACAACCCCATTCTGTACGACTTGGTTAACTATGCGGGTGACCATGGTGTGTCCTACCGTGCCAGATGCCTTCAGCATCTCAGCAACTATTTCCGAAGGCCCAGCCGCCTTACCCGTCTTCATATCCTTGATTGCCTTAGTTATTATACTCCCCTCGACTAACACTGCTGGTCCCTCTATTGGGTCGATATGGGGGAGACTGTCTTTCTCCCATTTATTCTCCTCATTTAGTAGCCTTTCATAGTGACACTTCCAAGCTACCTTCTTATCAGCGTCGGTGATGGCAAGTGTGCCATCGTCGTTTAGTACACACTTCTCCCCGACAATATCACGGTTTTCCTTGACGCATTGCCTAGCAATCCTGAACACCTCACGTTTTTGGTCATCGCGTTGTAGAACATGCTTGAACTTTCTTTCCTCAGCTTCCCTTCTTGCTAAGTACACTTGTCTCCTAGCTTCCCTCCTGGCCACTTGATAGTCCTCTCTACTTCCCCCATCCCGCCATACTTTCCAAGCCTGCTTTTTGGCCTTAATTGACCCCTCCACCTTACTGTTCCACCACCATGTTACTCTCCTCCTGCCTACAGGCCTGCTCCAGCCACAGACTTCGTCTGTCGCCAACAGCAGGTTTGCTTTCAGAAATTCCCACTCTCCCTCTATATTGTCCGCCTCTAAATGTTCTTCCTTACTGTCGAAAGCATCAAGTAATATGCTTTGAAATTTATTCCTGGCTGTGGGGTCCTTTAGCTTCCATATTTTTCTCCTGAGGATAGTCCTCTTCTGCTGTCGAGTACGTCTCGTCCTGACTATGAGGTCGCTAATTATCAGTCTATGTTGGGAGGTGCATTCTTCATGGGGGAGGGATTTAGTGTTTACAACAGACACTCTGTCACGTCTTCTGGTAAGGATATAATCTACCTGGCTTGTGTGTTCCCCGGATCTATAGGTGATCAGGTGATTGTCACGTTTTTTGAAGTTAGTGTTACAGATAGTTAGGTTATTTGCATCACAGAATTCCAGGATTCTGGAGCCTTCCTCATTTCTAGTACCAAACCCATAGCCTCCATGGATTTCGTCGTAGCCGTCACAATGTTGTCCAACGTGACCATTTAGGTCGCCTGCGATAATTATATAGTCACTGTCGGATATTTGGGAGGTAGTTAGCATCAGTGTTTCATAGAATCTGTCTTTTATAGTGCCGGGCAGTCCAGATTGGGGTGCGTACGCAGATATTACTGTCACCGTAGTTCTATTGAGGACAAGTCGTATTTTAATTATTCTGTCGTTCACTCTATTTACGTCTATTATCTTATCTGCCCACTTTTCTGCTACCATGATTCCTACTCCACCCAGAAAAGCTTATAACATCGTTTTTTACCCTCAATGAACCTAGCAGACCCACCCCTCCACCTGGTCTCTTGAATACAACAAACATCGACCTCCTTACGTTCAAGCATTTCTACAACCTCGTTAGCGCGACCCTTTAGGGTGCCTACATTTATGGTACCAACTCTGAAGTTTTGGATTGCGTTTGGGGGTTGGGGGGGGGGGGGGTTATGTTAGCCGTCCGCGGTCGAAACAATGAGGAGTGCTCGCATTCTCGTCCAAGAGGTGAATTTGTCTTTATCTTTGTCGCTTGAGCGTCCAGATTTTTCTCTCTCTCTCCTCCACTCTCCAGGATTCCGCAGTCCATCCATCCATCATATATCGAAAGGCAACCAGGCAAGCGATAGTATAGGCCTCTGGCTTCTGATTGGTCCGCGTAATAATACTGGTGATGCGTGGGGGCTCTGTTTTATGATTGGTCCACGTAATAGCAATGGTGGTGCGTGGGGGGGGGGAGGGGGGGTAGCTAGCAAGAAGGTAATGATTGAATGGGGTCCTTGCATTTAACAAGCGATTAACAAAAATACAAAATTTGTTCTGTTGAATACGACCAAAAACTTTCGTATTTAACAATTAATAGAAACAGAAAATGTAGTTTGTTTTAGCGATAGATTGGCTATATATATATATATATATATATATATATATATATATACATATATATATAAATATATATATACATCATCATCATCATTTCATCATTTCATTTTACGTCCGCTTTTCCCTGCTTGCAAGGGTGGGACAGGAACTGATTCTGGCTTGATTTCTACAGCTGGATGCCCTTCCTAACACCAACCTCATTTACAGTGAGTGCTGGGTGCTTTTTTGCCGTGGCACCTCCACGACCACATTGCAGTGGAATGATAGAGACCCCAGTCCCTATCATCTCATTTCTACAGCTGAGTAAACTGGAGCAATGTGAAATAAAGTGTCTTGCTCAAGGAAACAACACATCACCCGGTCTGAGAATTGAACTCACAACCTTTCGATTGCAAGCCCAATGCTCTAACCACTAAGCAATGTGCCTACAATTTTCTCCTGAAGAAGGGCTTATGCCCGAAACGTCCCCCCCCCCACACACTCTCAAGAGGGTGAACCTAATAAACCTTTATTTGTCTGACTCTCTGTTTTTGTTTCTGTTCAAATTTTCACACTATATATATATATATACATACATATATATATGGTGGCTGCCAACTCGTTTTCGAGTACAGACACTACTTTATATCCATGTAGAACTCCTACCGATGCGCTGAACGAGTGTGACTTTTTAGTCCAGCCAGCGACTTGAAAACTCTGGTACAAACACTACACTTGTGACAATTACTGACACATAGTGCTGGGCCCATGGTACCATGTGATAACAAGTGCAGAGAGATCTCCAGATATAAAGCAATGCCTGTGCCGTGAAGCTTTTATAGTGAGGAAAGGCACTGCACAAAGCCAGTCCCACTCTCTTAACCAAGATGATATTTACCAAAAAGAAGAACAAGTCAACATCATTGGATACCATCAGGGTTGCATTGTTATATCAGAGTTTTCCTTCTCCTAGAATTCTGCCTTGACAAAGGCTAAGGGGTCATCTCTCCCAGTGATTTTGGATGGCCATTGACTCTTAAGAGCTCCTTTGCCCTTTGACAGGTTTTGTTTTAAGACCTGCAGGATGTCCAAAGTCACCCTCCTCACCAAGAAACCTTGGTGGGGTTGCCAGTTTAGTCGCCAACGACCCGACCATGAGACAGGTTGTACTGGCATACATGTTACCAGTAGCACCATCTGATGACCTGACATAATATATATATATACATATATATATACATACATATATATATTTACACAACCAATAATACACCTTACTATATAACAACTATATATATATATATATATATATATATATATATATATATATATATATATATATACATATATATATAAATATATATATACATCATCATATACATACATATATATATATATATATATATACATACATATATATATATATATATATATATATATATATATATATACTAGCAGAAGTACCCGGCGTTGCCCGGGTGTAAGTCGACCTTTGGTCTGTTAGAATGTGTGAAAGTTACTTCCCGCGCATCACAGGTTCAAAACTTCGAACTTCAATGGAAAAAAATAGGTTAGTAGACACAGGTGTGTAATTTATTAATTGTAGTTACACAGTGTATCGTTGAAATTGTTCTCTGCACGACTGACGGAAGTCAAAATCGCTTGATATTGAATGTTCAGTTAATTTAAAGCAGGGTGAAAATGTCGATTACTTTCATTGTTTTTTTTTTTACAATTTTTGCGCTCACATGTGCAGAAGAAGAATTAAAAGGGCCTTTATCTTAACCGCAGCATAATGGCGAGTCTTTTGTGACAGTTTTCAAGAATATAGGACGTTCCTGTAAAAAGTTTTCCCATGTGTAACTTTGCCTTGTTTTTTTGCACAAAGTCGAGCTCCGCTTCAGTTTTATTGATTTTTTACATCAATGCATGATCTCTGAAGTAGATTTGAGTAGCTAAAAACCTGTCCCGGTAAATTTGCTATAGGCGAAAAAAAGTTGATCAAAATTGTATCTAGGGTTTGCCACAGCCTCAAGCCTCGTCTGACGGGATGTTGGTGATTCCTCCGTCAGCGCTTGTTGGCGACGAAGGCGAACATCAGCAAGCCTTGTCGTACGTGATGTTGGTGACTCAACCAGCCGAGAAAGACGTCTATCAGCGAGTCGAGATTCGCGCTCAGCAGGTGTTTCCTAGAGAAAATTAATTAATTCTACTGGTTAGCTAAGCCAATGGCAGTGTCAATAGAAAATGAGAAAAGTCTAACATGAACAAAAGGGAATCAAGGTAAGACAATAAATTTAATATAACTACGATTAGAATGTTGTAGTTGCTTAAAAGTGGTGACAGTTAGGATAAACGCTGTACTTGTTAACATTAAGGGAGAATATTGCATAAAGGATTTATCAATTGTGAATGAACTCATACCTGAGAACGCCTAATTGTTTGTCTCAAAGCAATAGCTGTACCTTTTTTGGAGGTAAGTCTTGAACGTTTCCGTGTGGGCATAACGACGTGTAACGAAGCTGTTAGGTTAGAGAGAGGTGATTAAATACTGAGAGAGATGACACCAGATTCGTTAGCATGGTTACTGGTGAATGGGAAGGTTTGGAAATATGATTACAATAACTTACCAAATTTTCTCGTCTATAAATTGCACTTAAAATAATTAAATTTAATCAAAAAACAGCTCTGCGCTTTATACTCCAGTGAGCCTTATGTATAAATAATACAATGGTAATCAATCACGGCTCTAACAGAAGTAATAGATCTAGACTAAAAATAAAGAAGATAGCATTTTCCTGGTTGGCCTTACACGCCGTTGCGCGGACCTGATTTTAAATAATACGCCTTATATCCTGGTGAGCCTTATAGAGCGGAAAATATCTATTGGAAAAGAATACGAATTCATGACCAAGGTGTGACAAAATAGGAGTCTATACAGCGCCTGAAACAAACTTGTCCAAAACCCTAGGATTTTTCTCGTTAAGTATCCACCCAAAAGGAACCGTTTTTTTAGTTACAAAAAATAACCAAAGTGTATAGTAGCTATATTTCTGACATATCATGCCAAAAAGAACAATATATTCAAAAAATGTTCTAAAGTACATTCAATCTCTCTTTTTGACCGATATCTTAATAAGCAAGTTATCGATTTTTTATTGGCTGTCAGTGTCTATCTGCATGCAGGTGTGCACGTGTGCGCAATTAATTGCAAATACGCTCATAACATTTAGTCGTAAGCAGAACAAAAAATGCCATTAGAGGTGGGCTAATAATGATTTCTTTATTAACCACAAGGGTTTACATAAAGTAGACATTAAGGACAGTGCAGGACAATGCAGGACGGTACAAATGGGCATTTCTGCGTGTAAAAAACAAAAACAGAGGACGTAACAAAAAAATAACAATGAAAAATTCCCCAATAGGGGGGAGACTTCGGAGGGACATTTGTGGAGAAAGCCCAGTAAAAAGCCACAATGACCCTGACCACCAATAATGAAGACACAAACCCTGGTGAACTTATGTTTAAACACCCGAAAAGTTACTCACTTCCTGTGCAAAAGACTGTATTATAAATTAAGTAATTTTTTAGAATCTTTTGTTTAAAAAAGGAAAACATTGGTAAATTTGGTAAATTTTTTTACTTGTATTGTATGTGTACAATACAACTTGGTCAACATGTTATTTAGTAATTTTTTTTTCAAAAAGCATGATTATTTAAGACTGTTTGAAAATTTACTCACAGCTTTTAGGTTCACAAAAGACACCATTAAATTTGGTTCCCTTTTCAGATAGGGATAATACTGTATTTCCACTTGAATAAGGTGGAATATAAAAAGATAAACTCTTTAATGGTCGGTCGTTTACTGAGACAGCTGGGAAGACATGCAGCTGGCCGTCCAATCAATAACGCACGTCCTTATATGGGCATATGAAATTTATTTTTATTGCGCCAGATGTAAACTAAGAGTTCTTGTGTTCGAATTCACATAAAATTTCATTGGAATCGAAAAACATTCTGTCATAGGGCCCGATTATCGATTTTTCAAAAATTTCAAGTAGCCTATTCCACTCTATGCGTTGAGTTTTATATATGTGTGAGGTTTCATGAAAATTGGATGAACGGTGTAGCATGCAAGTTCGGTACACTAAACAATGTCCATCTTCCCTTTATGGTTCACTGCCCTTAAACACGCTGTGACTTCTCTCTCCCACGTGTAGCTGGACAGTCAATTGTAAAATTCTCTTAGTGTTGTCTGAAATGTATGGCCTTACACACGCTGATGAACCGAGACTAGACCATTTCTTTCAACAAATTTTCTGGTGAAACATATCTTTGGATTTGTACGTGTGTTATATAGTTATAGAGGTATTTATTTACGCTTTAATTTATATTTTTAATTATCGTGTCTATAGTCTGCCTTTCATAGGTTATAGATTCCATACACTGGTGGTTTTTTCCCTGTATTATTGATAGCGCACTATATATCTCTCTCTGGTGTGTTACCTTCTCAACATATTATATTTTAAAGGGCTCAGGATCTCTTCCCCTTTGAGCACATTATTTACAGGGAATAACGACGGCCTATGCCTCCGTTAATTTATCGTGATACATATATATATATACATATATATATATACATACATATATATATATATATATACATACATATATATATATATATACATATATAGAGAGGCTGTCTTCTTCTTGGGCTACTACCCTAAGGTTAAAGACAGAGAGGGAGAACTCTATTTTCAATGATAAAATAAAATATTGCAGGGGCATATTTCAGGGGGACAGTCTCTCTGTGATATTGTTCATCTTGTCATTAAACCCCTTGTCCTTTCTGCTCAAGAAATGTGAGGGATACATAATTGGCTCACAGGAGGAGAGAAATATGAACCTAACCCTTAATTTCTTTCTGGATGATCTGAAACTCTATGCCAAGAACATGGATGGGATGAAAAAAAATCTTGACCTGGTTACAACGTTCTCAAAGGATAAAGGAATGGAGTTTGGCCAAGATAAATGCTCATACATGACTGTAAAGCGGGGAAAAACAACAACCCAATCTAACAACATTGTCATCAATGGTCTAACTGTTTCACCAATATCTGATGAGGACTGCTACAGATAGCTGGGGATAGATGAGAACATATCCTATAATGGTATCTGTAATAAAGAACGCGTAACCAGGGAATACTACACCCGATTAAGAAAGATCTGGTCATCAGAACTCTCTGCGCAAAACAAAACAGTGGCTCACAATGTGTTTGCTGTGCCTGTCCTAACACCAACGTTTGGAATACTCAATTGGACAATAGACGAAATCCGAGCAGTTGATGTTGGAACTCGAAAAATACTGAACAACACAGGAAACTTCCACATCAACAGTGACATAGACCGCCTTTACTTGAAACGTAAGCAGGGAGGCAGAGGCCTAACATCAGTCCAGACAACATTTGAATGTCGCATCATATCTCTCCGACAACATCTACGAACCTCGAAGCGTAGGAGCCCGCTTCTCGAGCAAGTCTATCTGCATGAAACAGATAAGATCATGAGAGTTGGGAAGGAACTCCTTGAGAGATATTCCCTGTGTGATAATCAAAAACTCACACCCAGGGATGTCGCTCAGCAGTATTGCAGTGAATCCATCGATGAAAAACTGCATGCCTATCAGCAAAAAATCATGCATGGATATGTTGCCAGGAAGCTCCAGAGTGAGAGTAATATAGATAAGAAAAGTAGTCTATCTTGGACCAACAACTGCTATATTGGCTCCCACTTTGAAGGATATGCTTTTGCAATCCAAGAACAGGAGATTAGCACAAAATACCTGATTCACAAAAGAGATAGGGATGCAGGCAAAACACCTAGATGTGATAACAAGTGCAGGCTCTGCAGAACTAACATCGAGGATAGCACCCATGTCATAAGCAACTGTCCAAAGATGTCATCGCGGTACTATCTACCTATGAGGCATGATGTAGTGGCCAAAACACTGTACAAAGCAGTTCGTAAAAAGATAGCCCCGATAATAAACACATTAAAAGCTACAACAATGTGGAAGACATCCATGTACATAATATGAAAGAGACTAGTGGAATGTTCCAGTAAAAACCCCAATAAAATGTAGGCATAACAGACCAGATATTATATGGGACAGGGAGAAGAAAACATGCACAGTAGTGGAAATTAGCTGCCCAGCAGATGCCAATATAATATCAAAGATTAGTGAAAAGGAGAATATTTATGCAGAACTGATGAGAAATCTGCAGATACTCCACACTGATTACACCTTCAGATTTATGCCTGTGATTATTGGGGCACTGGGATATGTTAGTAACTGCCTTAATACAAATCTTGAGAAGCTAGGCTTCACAGGAACAGAAAGAACACAACTAGTTAGGAAACTACAAGTACAATCCATTAATGGAACAGTAAAAATATGTAAAACATTCCAAAAATTTTGCATCTAATAACTGCATATACACATGTACAAATACAAAGCATATACACATGCACACATACAACTCAAAACATACACATCCACACATACAATAACATCCATATCTACACATGCATGCATACATACATATCTACCTAGTTGATGTGTAAATTCCAATGAGAGAGTCTTGTGTCTATGTTAGAAACCGACTCTCTCTCTATTGGGAAAAATTTGTGAAATTATAAAACCAGAAGAACATATATATACATACATATATATATACATACATATATATATACAAATATACATGATGGCTGCCCCCTCGTTATAGAGTATGGCCATTGCACGAGGAGAAAGAAAAAAAAAAAATAATAATAATAAATAAATAAAAAGAAAATAAAAATTTAAAAAAAATAGTATATATATATATATATACATATACACACACATACATTAATAACAATAATAATAATAATAATAACAATAACAACAATAATAATAACGACAAC
>OZ024740.1:253830083-253855083 GCA_964016885.1 Eledone cirrhosa | reverse complement strand
TATATATGAATATATAATGATGCGTGGGGGCTCTGTTTTATGATTGGTCCACGTAATAGCAATGGTGGTGCGTGGGGGTGGGCGGGAGGGGTGTTGGGTAGCTAGATAGAAGGTAATGATTGAATGGGGTCCTTGCATTTAACAAGCGATTAACAAAAATACAAAATTTGTTCTGTTCAATACGACCAAAAACTTTCATCATCATCATCATCATCATCATCAACGTTTAACGTCCGTGTTCCACGCTTGCATGGGTTTGGACGGGGGTAGTCCCACTTGAGGCAAGAGTGATTGTCTTGCTCGCATAGGACTGTCTGGCAGGTTTTCTACAGTTGGATGCCCTTCCTAACACCAACCACATTTACAGTGTGGGTCTGGGAGGTTTTTACCGTGTTGCCTACACGGCCACATTACAGCGTGGACTGTGTGTTTTTTTGTCGTGACACCTACACGATCTCATTTGTTTCGGCCCGGATGGCGCGGCACCAACATAACTTTACATAGGACGGGGTGGTGTGGATGGGGTGGGGGTGGTGGTGGTGGGACGGGGTGTATTTTGTTAGAGATGCCTACTGGCAAGGCGGGTCTTCTCTGTTACTGAGTACCGCCAAAGGTCTCGGTCCAGTGACATTTTCGTATTTAACAATTAATAAAAACAAAAAATGTAGTTTGTTTTAGCGATAGATTGGCTATTTGGACTTGATACGAAATATGACGCTAGAATTAGAATTAAAATACGCTAGAATTAGGATTTGTGGAGGAAGAGAAATGAAATCTGTACATTACTTTACATGAATATCGTGGGGTAGAGACAGCAAGCAATGAAATTTGGCGAAGTGAATTCCTATCATATATATATATATATAGAGAGAGAGAGAGGGGGGGGTGGCCATACATATATATATATATATATATGCATATATATATATATATACATATATATATATATATACATATATACATATATATATACATATATATATATATACATATATATACATATACATATATATATATATATATACATATATATATATACATACATATATATATATATATATATATATTCATATATATATATATATACATATATGTATATATACATATATATATATATATATATGTATATATACATATATATATATATATATATGTATATATATATATATATGAATATATATATATATATATATGTATATATATATATATATATATGTATATATACATATATGTATATATATATATATATGAATATATATATATATATATATATATGTATGTATATATATATATGTATATATATATATATATATGTATGTATATATATATATATATGTATATATATATATGTATATGTATATATATGTATATATATATATATGTATATATATATGTATATATGTATATATATATATATATGTATATATATATATATGCATATATATATATATATATATGTATGGCCACCACCCCCCCTCTCTCTCTCTCTCTATATATATATATATGATAGGAATTCACTTCGCCAAATTTCATTGCTTGCTGTCTCTACCCCACGATATTCATGTAAAGTAATGTACAGATTTCATTTCTCTTCCTCCACAAATCCTAATTCTAGCGTATTTTAATTCTAATTCTAGCGTCATATTTCGTATCAAGTCCAAATAGCCAATCTATCGCTAAAACAAACTACATTTTTTGTTTTTATTAATTGTTAAATACGAAAGTTTTTGGTCGTATTGAACAGAACAAATTTTGTATTTTTGTTAATCGCTTGTTAAATGCAAGGACCCCATTCAATCATTACCTTCTATCTAGCTACCCAACACCCCTCCCGCCCACCCCCACGCACCACCATTGCTATTACGTGGACCAATCATAAAACAGAGCCCCCACGCATCACCAGTATTATTACGCGGACCAATCAGAAGCCAGAGGCCTATACTATCGCTTGCCTGGTTGCCTTTCGATATATGATGGATGGATGGACTGCGGAATCCTGGAGAGTGGAGGAGAGAGAGAGAAAAATCTGGACGCTCAAGCGACAATGCCAAAGATAAAGACAAATTCACCTCTTGGACGAGAATGCGAGCACTCATTCTCGTCCAAGAAACAATGCGAGCACTCATTGTTTCGACCGCGGACGGCTAACATAACCCCATCGCCCACCGCCCCCCACCGCCCCCAACCCCCAAACGCAAAGAGTTGGTACCATAAATGTAGGCACCCTAAAGGGTCGCGCTAACGAGGTTGTAGAAATGCTTGAACGTAAGGAGGTCGATGTTTGTTGTATTCAAGAGACCAGGTGGAGGGGTGGGTCTGCTAGGTTCATTGAGGGTAAAAAACGATGTTATAAGCTTTTCTGGGTGGGAAACGACGATGGGCTGGGTGGAGTAGGAATCATGGTAGCAGAAAAGTGGGCAGATAAGATAATAGACGTAAATAGAGTGAACGACAGAATAATTAAAATACGACTTGTCCTCAATAGAACTACGGTGACAGTAATATCTGCGTACGCACCCCAATCCGGACTGCCCGGCACTATAAAAGACAGATTCTATGAGACACTGATGCTAACTACCTCCCAAATATCCGACAGTGACTATATAATTATCGCAGGCGACCTAAATGGTCACGTTGGACAACATTGTGACGGCTACGACGAAATCCATGGAGGCTATGGGTTTGGTACTAGAAATGAGGAAGGCTCCAGAATCCTGGAATTCTGTGATGCAAATAACCTAACTATCTGTAACACTGACTTCAAAAAACGTGACAATCACCTGATCACCTATAGATCCGGGGAACACACAAGCCAGGTAGATTATATCCTTACCAGAAGACGTGACAGAGTGTCTGTTGTAAACACTAAATCCCTCCCCCATGAAGAATGCACCTCCCAACATAGACTGATAATTAGCGACCTCATAGTCAGGACGAGACGTACTCGACAGCAGAAGAGGACTATCCTCAGGAGAAAAATATGGAAGCTAAAGGACCCCACAGCCAGGAATAAATTTCAAAGCATATTACTTGATGCTTTCGACAGTAAGGAAGAACATTTAGAGTCGGACAATATAGAGGGAGAGTGGGAATTTCTGAAAGCAAACCTGCTGTTGGCGACAGACGAAGTCTGTGGCTGGAGCAGGCCTGTAGGCAGGAGGAGAGTAACATGGTGGTGGAACAGTAAGGTGGAGGGGTCAATTAAGGCCAAAAAGCAGGCTTGGAAAGTATGGCGGGATGGGGGAAGTAGAGAAGACTATCAAGTGGCCAGGAAGGAAGCTAGGAGACAAGTGTACTTAGCAAGAAGGGAAGCTGAGGAAAGAAAGTTCAAGCATGTTCTACAACGCGATGACCAAAAACGTGAGGTGTTCAGGATTGCTAGGCAATGCGTCAAGGAAAACCGTGATATTGTCGGGGAGAAGTGTGTACTAAACGACGATGGCACACTTGCCATCACCGACGCTGATAAGAAGGTAGCTTGGAAGTGTCACTATGAAAGGCTACTAAATGAGGAGAATAAATGGGAGAAAGACAGTCTCCCCCATATCGACCCAATAGAAGACCAGCAGTGTTAGTCGAGGGGAGTATAATAAGTAAGGCAATCAAGGATATGAAGACGGGTAAGGCGGCTGGGCCTTCGGAAATAGTTGCTGAGATGCTGAAGGCATCTGGCACGGTGGGACACACCATGGTCACCCGCATAGTTAACCAAGTCGTACAGAATGGGGTTGTTCCGAAGGACTGGCATAGCAGCATCATCGTTAACTGTTATAAGGGTAAAGGAGACGCCCTAGATAGGAGTAACTATAGAGGCATTAAATTAATCGACCAGGTCATGAAGGTCACGGAAAAAGTAATAGCGCAACTAATCAGAGAGAGAATTGACCTAGATGAAATGCAGTTCGGGTTTGTGTCAGGCAAAAGTACCACAGACGCTCTTTTCATAGTACGACAACTACAGGAGAAGTACCTAGCTAAAGGTAAACCCCTCTACTTAGCTTTTGTCGACTTGGAGAAAGCCTTCGACAGAGTCCCCCGCTCCATTATCTGGTGGGCTCTTAGAAAACTAGGCGTTGACGAATGGCTTGTGAGGGCTATACAAGCCATGTATAAAGAAACAGTCAGCAAGGTTAGAATTAACAACGAATATAGTGAAGAGTTTAGCGTAAAAGTTGGCGTCCATCAGGGCTCTGTTCTCAGCCCACTACTATTTATTATTGCCCTTCCGGCTATAACAGAGGAGTTCAAGACAGGCTGCCCATGGGAACTCCTATAAGCAGACGACCTGACACTCATAGCGGAATCAATGGCCGAGCTAGAGAAGAAATTCCAAACATGGAAGCACGGCCTAGAGTCAAAAGGACTTAAAATTAACCTGGCTAAGACCAAAGTACTAGTTTGTAGGAAAGATGGGTGCATAAAAGATGTAGTGGGATCACAGGTAAGCTAACTAAGAACATAGATTTCACATGTGGCCGGTGCTCTGGTGCAATAAGTAGCAGCAAGTGCCCACAAAATACTAGCTCTTTCAATTGCGCAGAGGGTTCTATAGAAATAGTGGACAGCTTCCGTTACCTGGGCGATAAAATCAGCAGTGGGGGAGGGTGCTCTGAAAGTACTGTAGCTAGAGTCAGAACTGGTTGGAAAAAGTTCAGAGAGCTTATACCACTATTAGCTGCTAAAGGGTTCTCACTAAAAATGAAAGGCAGGTTGTACGATGCCTGCATACGAATAGCAATGCTGCATGGCAGTGAGACCTGGGCATTGTGTGCAGAGGATATACGCAGACTAGAGAGGAACGAAGCTTGCATGCTCCGCTGGATGTGTAACAGTAATATACGTGAACGGCAAAGCATAAACGAACTAAGGAAAAAATTAGAGATAAGAGGGATCAGATGTTGTTTACTCGAGAGAAGGCTGCGTTGGTATGGACACGTGATGCGCATGAAAGTCGATAGCTGTATAACAAAGTGCAGGGCAATAAAGATAGACGGTAGTCACTGAATAGGCAGACCTAGAAAAACCTGGGACGAGCTGATAAACTCCGACATCACACACTTACACCTCTCCAAGACAATGTCACTGGACCGAGACCTTTGGCGGTACTCAGTAACAGAGAAGACCCGCCTTACCTAAATATATAGTAAAACCTACTCCAGCCAGTAGGCATCTCTAACAAAATACACCCCGTCCCACCACCACCACCCCCACCCCATCCACACCACCCCGTTCTATGTAAAGTTATGTTGGTGCCGCGCCATCGAGGCCGAAACAAATGAGATCGTGTAGGTGTCACGACAAAAAAACACACAGTCCACGCTGTAATGTGGCCGTGTAGGCAACACGGTAAAAACCTCCCAGACCCACACTGTAAATGTGGTTGGTGTTAGGAAGGGCATCCAACTGTAGAAAACCTGCCAGACAGCCCTATGCGAGCAAGACAATCACTCTTGCCTCAAGTGGGACTACCCCCGTCCAAACCCATGCAAGCGTGGAACACGGACGTTAAACGTTGATGATGATGATGATGATGATGATGATGTATATATATATATACATATATATATATATATATATATATATATACATATATATGTATATATATATATACATATATATATATATATACATATATATATATATACATATATATATATATATATACATATATATATATATATACATATATATATATATACATATATATATATATATATATATATATCATCATCATCATCATCATCAACGTTTAACGTCCGTGTTCCACGCTTGCATGGGTTTGGACGGGGGTAGTCCCACTTGAGGCAAGAGTGATTGTCTTGCTCGCATAGGACTGTCTGGCAGGTTTTCTACAGTTGGATGCCCTTCCTAACACCAACCACATTTACAGTGTGGGTCTGGGAGGTTTTTACCGTGTTGCCTACACGGCCACATTACAGCGTGGACTGTGTGTTTTTTTGTCGTGACACCTACAACGGGGTGGTGTGGATGGGGTGAGGGTGGTGGTGGTGGGACGGGGTGTATTTTGTTAGAGATGCCTACTGGCTGGAGTAGGTTTTACTATATATTTAGGTAAGGCGGGTCTTCTCTGTTACTGAGTACCGCCAAAGGTCTCGGTCCAGTGACATTGTCTTGGAGAGGTGTAAGTGTGTGATGTTGGAGTTTATCAGCTCGTCCCAGGTTTTTCTAGGTCTGCCTATTCCGTGACTACCGTCTATCTTTATTGCCCTGCACTTTGTTATACAGCTATCGACTTTCATGCGCATCACGTGTCCATACCAACGTAGCCTTCTCTCGAGTAAACAACATCTGATCCCTCTTATCTCTAATTTTTTCCTTAGTTCGTTTATGCTTTGCCGTTCACGTATATTACTGTTACACATCCAGCGGAGCATGCAAGCTTCGTTCCTCTCTAGTCTGCGTATATCCTCTGCACACAATGCCCAGGTCTCACTGCCATGCAGCATTGCTGTTCGTATGCAGGCATCGTACAACCTGCCTTTCATTTTTAGGGAGAACCCTTTAGCAGCTAATAAGCTCTCTGAACTTTTTCCAACCAGTTCTGACTCTAGCTACAGTACTTATATATATATAAAATACGTAGTTAAGAAAGCCACAACAATGCAGAGGGAAATCTCGAGGTAGGAAGTGAATGATAGATAGGAGAAACAGGAGAAAGTGAAAATTGAGAGAGACAAAGATGAAAACAAAACAAAGGTAGAAGGGTTACCGTAGTGGAGATTTAATCCCAATATTTCGGGCTCACGCCCATCAACGGGGGAAAGTTCCAAAAGGGGGGGAACAGGCCAAGCGGAGAAAGTTGTGATGTCGTTAAGACAGGAATGCCGTTATGGGGAGAAAATTATTTAAAATTTAAACGAGGGAAAGAATGCGCGTGCGCGTGATAGGCTGTGGCAAAAGCTACTGACCAAATGGGTTAAATCAAGAGGGTGCGCTAGCGTGTGAAAGCCGTAAAATATGTGTGTGTAAATATATATGTGTGTGTAACTGTGTGTGTATAAGTGTAAGTGTGTATATGTGTGAGTGTGTGTGTGTGTGAAAGATAGTGGGCTGTAGAAGCTGGAAATCAAAGGGTGTGAAAGGTGGTAGGTTGTAAAACGTGTGCGTGTATAAATATAGATGTGTGTGTGTAAGCGTATGGGTATACATGTGTGTGTAACTGTGTGTGTATATGTGTGAGTGCGTGTGTGTGTGAAAGATAGTGGGCTGTAGAAGCTGGAAATCAAAGGGTGTGAAAGGTGGTAGGTTGTAAAAACATGTGTGCGTGTATAAATATAGATGTGTGTGTGTATGCATATGGGTATGCATATACGTGCGAGTGTGTGAAGATAGCAGGCCGTAGGCTGTGAATGGTCACTATGGTTAAGTTAGCCATGTCAGCTCATTTCTCTCAGCCCGGTTGTTAAGTGGGGGTCTGAGGTTCTTAATAACAAGTGCTTCCTTTATCCTTAAGGATCCGATGCTGCGTTCAGTCGCTAGGACTGTGACCAAGGGTCTACCCTGTGGGTTTCCGCATTTAAGGATGTGTTTACGGAAGGAAGATGCGTTGGTGTTGATATGTTCCTTGATACGAACATGTAGGGGTCGGATGGTGCTACCTATGTAAAACTTATTACATTTATCGCATTGAATCTTATATACGACATAGGTGCGTAGGCAATCTGCCCCCCGTATCGGGCAGTTGCTGAGGGAACACGTCCCATCTGACTCGTCGGGTTTGTTGGAGAGGCATCTTCGCAGCGAAGGTCCTGTGTGGGCCAAATGTATGTCAAGTCCCTCCGTCCGTATGGCCCTGCGGATGGCGTTCGTGGTATATTCACTCAGGTGGGGGATTTTAAAGAAGCACCTGCTTTTAATTTAAGTTTCTCGTGGGTGTCTGTCTATTGGGTCTGGGGTCTCTAATTCCGTTAATCAGGCGCTTGGGATAACCATTAGATCTGAGTAGATTACGGAATTGCGTGGTATGGGTGAGACCACCCATCGGGTCGCTGCATCTGTTAGTGATCCGTGTCAGTTCATTTAGGACATAGCCTCTCTTAGCGTTGTTGGGGAGGGCTGAGTTGTAATGCACAAATAAGTCCTTGCACGCTGCTTTGCGGTAGAAGGTGGTGTTTATGTCTCCTTCTTCCGAGACGTTGATACGGAAGTCAAGGAGGGCGAGTGACCCGTCTTCTCCTGGGTGTTCGATGGTGAAATCGACGTGATGGTCAGTATCGTTGAAGATTTGGTGAATTTCATTCTCCATCTCCCGGGAAGAAGTCAGTATCAGGATGTCATCAACGTATCTGGAGTAGAAGGCGACGTGCTTCTTTAAAATCCCCCACCTGAGTGAATATACCACGAACGCCATCCGCAGGGCCATACGGACGGAGGGACTTGACATACATTTGGCCCACACAGGACCTTCGCTGCGAAGATGCCTCTCCAACAAACCCGACGAGTCAGATGGGACGTGTTCCCTCAGCAACTGCCCGATACGGGGGGCAGATTGCCTACGCACCTATGTCGTATATAAAATTCAATGCGATAAATGTAACAAGTTTTACATAGGTAGCACCATCCGACCCCTACATGTTCGTATCAAGGAACATATCAACACCAACGCATCTTCCTTCCGTAAACACATCCTTAAATGCGGAAACCCACAGGGTAGACCCTTGGTCACAGTCCTAGCGACTGAACGCAGCATCGGATCCTTAAGGATAAAGGAAGCACTTGTTATTAAGAACCTCAGACCCCCACTTAACAACCGGGCTGAGAGAAATGAACTGACATGGCTAACTTAACCATAGTGACCATTCACAGCCTACAGCCTGCTATCTTCACACACACGCACGTATATGCATACCCATATGCATACACACACACATCTATATTTATACACGCACACATGTTTTTACAACCTACCACCTTTCAAACCCTTTGATTTCCAGCTTCTACAGCCCACTATCTTTCACACACACACGCACTCACACATATACACACACAGTTACACACACATGTATACCCATACGCTTACACACACACATCTATATTTATACACGCACACATGTTTTACAACCTACCACCTTTCACACCCTTTGATTTCCAGCTTCTACAGCCCACTATCTTTCACACACACACACACTCACACATATACACACTTACACTTATACACACACAGTTACACACACATATATATTTACACACACATATTTTACGGCTTTCACACGCTAGCGCACCCTCTTGATTTAACCCATTTGGTCAGTAGCTTTTGACACAGCCTATCACGCGCACGCGCATTCTTTCCCTCGTTTAAATTTTAAATAATTTTCTCCCCATAACGGCATTCCTGTCTTAACGACATCACAACTTTCTCCGCTTGGCCTGTTCCGCCCCTTTTGGAACTTTTCCCCGTTGATGGGCGTGAGCCCGAAATATTGGGATTAAATCTCCACTACGGTAACCCTTCTACCTTTGTTTTGTTTTCATCTTTGTCTCTCTCAATTTTCACTATCTCCTGTTTCTCCTATCTATCATTCACTTCCTACCTCGAGATTTCCTTCTGCATTGTTGTGGCTTTCTTAACTACGTATTTTACACATTTCACAATGCTTCAAGCAAACTTTAACACCCTCATATATATATATATATATATATATGTATGTATATATATGTATATATATAAATATATATATATATATATATATATATATATATGTATATATATATATATATGTATATATGTATATATATATATATGTATATATGTATATATATATATATGTATATATATATATATATATATGTATATATATATATATGTATATATATATATATGTATATATATATATATGTATATATATATATATATATATATATATATATGTATATATATATATATATATACATGTATATATATATATATATATACATGTATATATATATATATATATACATATATATATATATATATATATATATATATATATACATATATATATATATATATATATATATATATATATATACATATATATATATATACATATATATATATATATATACATATATATATATATACATATATATATATATATACATATATATATATATACATATATATATATATACATATATATATATATATATATATATATATATATATATATATATATATATATACATATATATATATATACATATATATATATATATATATATATATATATACATATATATATATATACATATATATATATATATATATGTATATATATATATATACATATATATATATATACATATATATATATATATATACATATATATATATATATATACATATATATATATATATATATACATATATATATATATATATATACATATATAGTAAGTAAGGCAATCAGAGATATGAAGATAGGGAAGGCAACCGGTCCATCGGGTATAGCTGCCGAGATGCTGAAGGCATCTGGGTCTGTAGGTCACACTATAACCACACGTATCGTTAACCAGGTAATACTAGAGGGGGCCATACCAAAAGATTGGTGCAGTAGCATCATTGTCAACTGCTACAAAGGTAAAGGCGATGCACTAGATAGAGGAAACTATAGAGGTATAAAGTTGATGGACCAGGTCATGAAAGTAACAGAAAGAGTTATAGCACAGCTGATTAGGGACCGGGTGAATATAGACGAGATGCAATTTGGGTTTGTTCCAGGGAAAGGCACCACTGATGCGCTCTTCCTTGTGAGGCAATTACAGGAAAAGTACCTAGCTAAAAGTAAGCCACTCTACTTGGCATTTGTCGACCTTGAGAAAGCCTTTGACAGAGTTCCACGTGCAGTAATCTGGTGGGCTCTTAGAAAACTAGGAGTAGATGAATGGCTTGTGAAAGCGGTACAAGCCATGTATAGGGGAGCAGTCAGCAAAGTTAGGATTGGCAATGAGTATAGCGAGGAATTTAGCGTACAGGTTGGGGTCCACCAGGGCTCTGTTCTTAGCCCTCTCCTGTTCATCATAGTCCTGCAGGCAATAACGGAGGAGTTTAAGACCGGATGCCCATGGGAACTCCTGTATGCTGATGACCTCGCACTCATAGCTGAATCTATGGTAGAATTAGAGAATAAATTCCAAACCTGGAAGCAGGGACTAGAGAGAAAGGGCCTCAAAGTCAACATGACAAAGACTAAGGTCCTTATAAGTAGACGAGAAAACAGAACCCAGATCCCCTCAGGGAAATGGCCTTGCTCAGTATGTAGGAAAGGTGTAGGTAGGAACTCCATTCTTTGCCCCAAATGCAAACAATGGGTACACAAGAGATGTAGCGGGATCTCAGGAAGCTTAATTAAGAATGTAGGATTCACATGCAGCAGCTGTGCTGAAACAGCAAGCAAACAGCCACAGGAAACAAGTACCACCAATCTCTGGGAGGGCCCTGTAGAAACAGTAGACAGCTTCTGCTACCTAGGTGACCGAATTAGCAACGGAGGTGGGTGCTCAGAAAGTACAATAACTAGGGTAAGAACGGGATGGAAGAAGTTTAGGGAACTACTACCACTGCTAGCTGCAAAAGGCTTCTCCCTCAGAATGAAAGGCAGACTGTATGATGCGTGTATCCGAACAGCGATGTTGCATGGTAGTGAGACCTGGGCGCTGAAGGTGGAAGACTTACGTAGATTAGAGAGAAACGAAGCCTGCATGCTCCGATGGATGTGTAACAGTAATATACGTGAACGACAAAGCATAAATGAATTGAGAGAGAGACTGAGCATAAGAGGAATCAAATGCTGCGTGCAGGAGAGGCGGTTACGCTGGTATGGACATGTGATGCGTATGAAGGATGACAGCTGCATAAAAAGGTGCAGAGCACTAGAAGTTGATGGAAACCGCGGAGTGGGGAGACCCAAGATGACTTGGGATGAGGTGATAAAAGCCGACCTTACCCAACTACACCTCTCAAAGTCAATGACACACGACCGTGACTTCTGGCGTCACGCAGTAATACAGGGTACCCGACCTCCCATGGGTACATGCTGAAGCATATAAACAATATGCCCCCCCCCCCCCCACCGCAAGGTGGTCGTGGAGGTGCCACGGCAAAAAAGCACCCAGCCCACACTGTAAAGTGGACGTGTAGGCGCCACGAAAAAGCACCCAGCACTCACTGTAAATGAGGTTGGTGTTAGGAAGGGCATCCAGCTGTAGAAATCAAGCCAGATCAGTTCCTGTATGAGCAAGGCATGGTCAGCCGACCAGACACTGCCCACAACAGGACAACCCGTCTAACCCATGCTAGCGTGGAAGAACGGACGTAAAACGGTGATGATGATGATGATGATGATGATATATATATATATATATATACATATATATATATATATATACATATATATACATATATATATATATATATGTATATATATGTATATATATGTATATATATATATATATATATATATATATGTATATATATATATATATGTATATATGTATATATATATATATGTATATATATATATATAGATATGTATATATATATATATATATATATATATATATATATATATATATATATGTATATATATATATATGTATATATATATATATATGTATATATATATATATATATATATATATATATGTATATATATATATATATATATATGTATATATATATATATGTATATATATATGTATATATATATATATATATATATATATATATATATATATATATATATATATGTATATATATATATATATATATATATATGTATATATATATATATATATATATATGTATATATATATATATATATATATGTATATATATATATATATATATGTATATATATATATATATATATGTATATATATATATATGTATATATATATATATATGTATATATATATATATATGTATACTTTGAATAACTTTGAAATGTTTTGGCCAGTATTGGCCCAGGCCATGTCTAACTTAATAGCACCACCTGGCGAAGTCTTTCAATTCAGGATTTGGGCACCATGGCCCATTCGAGAAGAGAATTACTGTTTGCGGAGACATATCCGGGTGTGGGTGGTTTGTCCGGGATTACTTGGAGGAATTTGTCCAAAGACTTCTTGAATTTTGTGTGGTCAGTTTCTGTTTTGACGTGTCCTGGTGTGATGTTGAAGAGAGCAGGGCCGATTGAGGTGAAATAATTGTGCCGTATTGTTGTTATGAGTTGCGATTTAGATTTTTGAATGGGACGGATAGCACGGGGCCCAAGCCTTGGGTGTATCTTGAAGGCGATGCCAACATCATTTGGGCAGTGATGATGGAACATTTTCCACATCATGCAGATAATATAATGCTCACGGCGACGTTGGAGTGAGTAAAGTTTCAGGTTTTCTAATCGACCCCAGTAGTCAAGGTCTGACATGCCATCTATCTTTTTCGTGATTGCCCTTTGAGGAGCTTCAAGTTTCATGATACTTTGTTTCGTGTGGGGAGACCACAGTGGACAACAGTATTCAAGGTGTGGTCGGGCAAAAGTAGAGAAGAGAAGGATAATGGTGCGGGAATCTCTCGACTGGAAGGTTCTGAGGATCCAGGAACACATTCTGCGGGCCATGTCAACTTTGCTGCTTATATGCGTGGTCCAGCTTATGTTGCTGTCCACGGTTACTCCCAAGTCTCTGATGTTGTTAGATGCCACGAGAGTTTCCCCGGAGGGAAGGGAGTACGGGAGTTTCAGAGCATCCTCTTTTCCAAAGTGGATCAGTTCGAATTTGTCTTCGTTCAGTAACATGTTGTTCTTTTCCGCCCATTGGGTAACAGCCAGTAGGTCTGACTGAAGGCTTATCCGGTCATCCACGCCATTGATGACCTTTTGGAGCTTGGAATCATCAGCGAAAATTTTAATGTTGCTGTGTTTGATGATGTCAGTGATGTCATTAATATAGATGATGAAGAGAAGTGGGCCCAACACAGTGCCTTGTGGGACCCCACTACTGACTTTGGCTGGGCTTGATTTGACTCCCTCAACTACAACATGTTGGGTTCTGTTTGACAGGAAGCTCTTGATCCACTGCAGCAGCTTTCCAGTGACACCAATATTGGACAGCTTTCTCAGTAGAATGTTATGATCAACCCTGTCAAAGGCCTTGCTGAAATCAAGGTAGATAACATCAGTGTTGGAACCCTCTCCCAAGGCTCTCAAAATGTCATCAAAGTGATGCAGTAGCTGCGTCAGGCAATCCCTTCCATTACGGAATCCATGCTGGTTGGAGTTCAGCATATTGTTACTCTCAAGGAAGTGGGTCATTCGCGATCTCACCACTCTCTCAAATACCTTAATGATATGAGAGGTGAGTGAGATTGGACGGTAATTCACGGCAAGGGATTTGTTTCCCTTTTTGAAAACTGGGACAACAGACTGGGATAGAAGGTTTTCTGGCACATATCCAGCATCCAGTGAGTTCCGCCACAGATTGGCAAGAGGAGATGCAAGTTGGTGTTGACACGCCTTCAAGACACAAGCAGGGAACCTATCCTGACCTACTGCTGAATTATGCTTGATTTCCTTTATTGCCGCCAAGACATCAGGGGCGCCAAACGTTATGTCCGATAAGGTGTAATGGGGAGTAACATCGCCGATACAGCCCAGATCGGCCATATCAGGATTGCTGAAAACAGAGCAGTATTGTTTCTGCAGTATCTCACCCATGGTTTTAGCATTGTCTTGAAGAGTGCCATTTTCATCAATTAGAGGGCCAACAGTAGAGCCAGTGATTTTGTGTTTTTTTGCAAATGAAAAGAACACTTTGGGATTGAGTTTGATCTTCTCAATGGCCCAGGCCTCTTCAGCTCTTCTCTGATTGTTGATGAGGGACATTATGTTGTTTTGGAGGTTATGTTTTTTAATCTCTAGTGATGAAATGGCAGTCAAGTTGATGTGTTGCTGCTGACAGTATTTCAGCTTGTTGATTTTTTTGTTCGCTCTCTTAATTTTTCTGATGAGCGTTTTTCTATTTCTAGTGATTCTGCTCTTAGATTTGTTTATAGTTCTTAATGGGGTGTGTTTAGCACATATGTTTGTAACAGTGTCCACAAATGTCTGCCAGGACTTTTTGATGTTAGTGGGTGTATGAGTGTGCGTGAAGGACCAGTCGACATGTGCAAGATCATGACTGATCGCTTCCCAGTTTGCATTGTGGAAATCCATAACGTCAAACGGATGGACAGGAGAGATGACATTGGGTTTGTATATTGGACGGTGGAATCTCAGATCACAGAGAACCATGTCATGATCAGAGAGTAGAGTTTTCTCCACTGCAATATTGTGGATATTGTCAGTGTGATTGCTGAAAATTAAGTCTAGGACGTTTTTGTGGCACCTCGTTGGTTCGAGCACCAGTTGGGATAGGAAGAAATCATCCATGAAGTCAAGAAGCGATTCCACAGCTTCCCTGTCAGAGGTTGAGGCAGAAGAACCTGGTGGCAGGCTGTTTGTGGACCAGTCAACTCCGGGGAGGTTGAAGTCCCCCATCATTAAGATGTTGTCAGGGTGACACTCTTGGATGAAACACTTTATGCTGTTGAGGCATTCCTTGAAGCATGGTACAGGCGTTTGGGTGGCCTATAGAGCCCAACTACTAATAGGTTGTTGGTTTGACTGAATACAGTGACTGCCTCACAGTATCCATTAGTGAATATGTTCATAGCCTCTGTTGAGAAAGAATTATGGACATAAATGGCAGTTCCGCCCTTTCTTCTGCCAGCGCGATCAGCACGGATGGCTTTGAAATTTTTCACTTTCACCTCGGCTTCCAAGTGGAGGTTACTGAGATGGGTTTCAGTGAGGACGAAGAAAGGGATGTGGTTTGGATGGACATCAATCCAGTCCTCCAGGAATTTGATCTTCCATTTTTGAGTATTGGTGGAAGGGCTGATGCCTTGGGCGTTAAGCAAAAATGTAGAGGCGAGAGTGGATGGTTTTAATTGTTTTGGTGTGTTGTTAATTTGTTTGTTTGTTAATGGCAGCAATGGGAGTTTGTGCAGTGGGGTGATAGTGGAGGGTGGTGCTGGGTGATAGCTCGAATGTTTTTTTCCAGTTCTTTTGCCAGATTCATTATGGCTAAAAAAGAGGAAGAAGTTTCCTGTTTAGAAGACTGTTGGTGACTGTGGTAGTGGTTATTTTTATGTAGGTTATGGTTTTTGTTTTTGCTTTTATTTTTAATTTTATTTTCATTTGTCCGACGGGTCCCCGGGAGATGGGTAAAGGGACAATCCCGGTCTAAACACAATCTGTCTCGCAGGGAAAAGCGGCAGATTTGTGGATTCCTTGTTTGAGTTATTGGTGGTTGTGTTGGTGTTAAATTAGAGTATGTATTATGGTGGTGGCTGTTTGTGGGGATAGATCGTTTTGTCCTAGGTAAATGGGTGAATTTGCAGCCACTATCCGTACATATTCTATAGCGTAGAGAGTAGCGGCAAATGATGGGGTTTCGAGTGGGTGGGTATGTGGGTGTGTATGTTGTGAGAGGTGTAGATGATGGTTTGGGTAGGATTTGACGACCTTTGTGGACTGTGGGAGGGAGAGTTCTTGTTCTGGTATTAGAAGGTAAATTCCTTGACATAGCAGTAGACAAAAATGTTGTAGTAGTAGTAGTAGGCAGAGATGTTGGCAGTGGTGATGATTGGACTGCTGGGCCAGAGAAAGGATGTGGCGTTTCATGCTGTGAGACAGAGGCTACTGGGGGGTCAATAGTTTCATTTAGTAGATCGGCCATTGTTGATGAATCAATGTATATATATATATACATATCTATATGTACATATCTATATGTACATACATATATATATATATATATATATATATATATATATATATATATATATATATATATATAAAATATTAAAAAAATAATGAATAAAACAATGAAACAGTTCCTTATATTAAACAAAAAAAGTTCATTAATTAACGATCGTTTCTAGGATATATATATATATATATATATATATATATATATATATATATATATATATATACATATATATATATATGTATATATATGTATATACATATATATATATATATATATGTATATATATGTATATACATATATATATATATATATATATATATATGTATATACATATATATATATGTATATACATATACATATATATATATATATATATATACATATATATATATATATATATATATATACATATATATGATGGGGGACTTCAACCTCCCCGGAGTTGACTGGTCCACAAACAGCCTGCCACCAGGTTCTTCTGCCTCACCCTCTGACAGGGAAGCTGTGGAATCGCTTCTTGACTTCATGGATGATTTCTTCCTATCCCAACTGGTGCTCGAACCAACGAGGTGCCACAAAAACGTCCTAGACTTAATTTTCAGCAATCACACTGACAATATCCACAATATTGCAGTGGAGAAAACTCTACTCTCTGATCATGACATGGTTCTCTGTGATCTGAGATTCCACCGTCCAATATACAAACCCAATGTCATCTCTCCTGTCCATCCGTTTGACGCTATGGATTTCCACAATGCAAACTGGGAAGCGATCAGTCATGATCTTGCACATGTCGACCCACTAACATCAAAAAGTCCTGGCAGACATTTGTGGACACTGTTACAAACATATGTGCTAAACACACCCCATTAAGAACTATAAACAAATCTAAGAGCAGAATCCCTAGAAATAGAAAAACGCTCATCAGAAAAATTAAGAGAACGAACAAAAAAATCAACAAGCTGAAATACTGTCAGCAGCAACACATCAACTTGACTGCCATTTCATCACTAGAGATTAAAAAACATAACCTCCAAAACAACATAATGTCCCTCATCAACAATCAGAGAAGAGCTGAAGAGGCCTGGGCCATTGAGAAGATCAAACTCAATCCCAAAGTGTTCTTTTCATTTGCAAAAAAACACAAAATCACTGGCTCTACTGTTGGCCCTCTAATTGATGAAAATGGCACTCTTCAAGACAATGCTAAAACCATGGGTGAGATACTGCAGAAACAATACTGCTCTGTTTTCAGCAATCCTGATATGGCCGATCTGGGCTGTATCGGCGATGTTACTCCCCATTACACCTTATCGGACATAACGTTTGGCGCCCCTGATGTCTTGGCGGCAATAAAGGAAATCAAGCATAATTCAGCAGTAGGTCCCGATAGGTTCCCTGCTTGTGTCTTGAAGGCGTGTCAACACCAACTTGCATCTCCTCTTGCCAATCTGTGGCGGAACTCACTGGATGCTGGATATGTGCCAGAAAACCTTCTATCCCAGTCTGTTGTCCCAGTTTTCAAAAAGGGAAACAAATCCCTTGCCGTGAATTACCGTCCAATCTCACTCACCTCTCATATCATTAAGGTATTTGAGCGAGTGGTGAGATCGCGAATGACCCACTTCCTTGAGAGTAACAATATGCTGAACTCCAACCAGCATGGATTCCGTAATGGAAGGGATTGCCTGACGCAGCTACTGCATCACCTTGATGACATTTTGAGAGCCTTGGGAGAGGGTTCCAACACTGATGTTATCTACCTTGATTTCAGCAAGGCCTTTGACAGGGTTGATCATAAGATTCTACTGAGAAAGCTGTCCAATATTGGTGTCACTGGAAAGCTGCTGCAGTGGATCAAGAGCTTCCTGTCAAACAGAACCCAACATGTTGTAGTTGAGGGAGTCAAATCAAGCCCAGCCAAAGTCAGTAGTGGGGTCCCACAAGGCACTGTGTTGGGCCCACTTCTCTTCATCATCTATATTAATGACATCACTGACATCATCAAACACAGCAACATTAAAATTTTCGCTGATGATTCCAAGCTCCAAAAGGTCATCAATGGCGTGGATGACCGGATAAGCCTTCAGTCAGACCTACTGGCTGTTACCCAATGGGCAGAAAAGAACAACATGTTACTGAACGAAGACAAATTCGAACTGATCCACTTTGGAAAAGAGGATGCT
Organism: Eledone cirrhosa; assembly: GCA_964016885.1. Lineage (NCBI taxonomy): Eukaryota > Metazoa > Mollusca > Cephalopoda > Octopoda > Eledonidae > Eledone > Eledone cirrhosa. Next base: position 253,836,082 of record OZ024740.1, on the reverse strand, counting down.
CTGAAACTCCCGTACTCCCTTCCCTCCGGGGAAACTCTCGTGGCATCTAACAACATCAGAGACTTGGGAGTAACCGTGGACAGCAACATAAGCTGGACCACGCATATAAGCAGCAAAGTTGACATGGCCCGCAGAATGTGTTCCTGGATCCTCAGAACCTTCCAGTCGAGAGATTCCCGCACCATTATCCTTCTCTTCTCTACTTCTTGAATACTGTTGTCCACTGTGGTCTCCCCACACGAAACAAAGTATCATGAAACTTGAAGCTCCTCAAAGGGCAATCACGAAAAAGATAGATGGCATGTCAGACCTTGACTACTGGGGTCGATTAGAAAACCTGAAACTTTACTCACTCCAACGTCGCCGTGAGCGTTATATTATCTGCATGATGTGGAAAATGTTCCATCATCACTGCCCAAATGATGTTGGCATCGCCTTCAAGATACACCCAAGGCTTGGGCCCCGTGCTATCCGTCCCATTCAAAAATCTAAATCGCAACTCATAACAACAATACGGCACAATTATTTCACCTCAATCGGCCCTGCTCTCTTCAACATCACACCAGGACACGTCAAAACAGAAACTGACCACACAAAATTCAAGAAGTCTTTGGACAAATTCCTCCAAGTAATCCCGGACAAACCACCCACACCCGGATATGTCTCCGCAAACAGTAATTCTCTTCTCGAATGGGCCATGGTGCCCAAATCCTGAATTGAAAGACTTCGCCAGGTGGTGCTATTAAGTTAGACATGGCCTGGGCCAATACTGGCCAAAACATTTCAAAGTTATTCAAAGTTATATGTATATATACGTATATATATATATGTATATATATATGTATATATATATATATATGTATATGTATATATATATGTATATATATATATATATATATATATATATATATATATATATATATATATATGTATATATATAATTTTATACAATAACAGAGATAGCTTAACGCTAAACTCCGCACTGGTAACCATCTCACTCAACAAACATTATGTTATATGTTAGTATAACCCAATTTAAGTGTTTGGTGTGCTAACTATATGTATTTTGTGGAAAGCCAGTTGTATTATTTTATGAGATATAATTAAAGTTAAAATATATCTCTCTTTCCAAACAATTGTTTCATTATAAGTTTTCTACAAATTGGGAGAATGTTTCCAGTTTATGTAGAAGCCTAACATATATTCATGTAAGAATATATTTAGGTGGGCACTTATAAATCTTCAGTGGAAGCCCATTAAACTTTGATATAAGAAAAAATTCTTACCGCAGTTAAAAATCGTGTCTGCTAAGCTGCTCCTTCACGCATCGAATGACCGCCAAATTTAAGATTCCAGCAGTCTTTTGACTGAGGAAGTTTCATAGCGTCACGAAGCGGGAAAGGGAGACAACCACGATACACGAGAAAAGAAAAAAATAATGTATGCTCTACGGTTCTTATATATTTGATATATATTTATCCTTATTGAACCCTCTTTGGATTTTAATCTTCAAATTTATTATTATTACTATATATATATATATGTATATATATATATATATATATGCTTATATGTATATATATATATATATGCTTGAACGTAAGGAGGTCGATGTTTGTTGTATTCAAGAGACAAGGTGGAGGGGTGGGTCTGCTAGATTCATTGAGGGTAAAAAACGATGTTATAAGCTTTTCTGGGTGGGAAACGACGATGGGCTGGGTGGAGTAGGAATCATGGTAGCAGAAAAGTGGGCAGATAAGATAATAGACGTAAATAGAGTGAACGACAGAATAATTAAAATACGACTTGTCCTCAATAGAACTACGGTGACAGTAATATCTGCGTACGCACCCCAATCCGGACTGCCTGGCACTATAAAAGACAGATTCTATGAGACACTGATGCTAACTACCTCCCAAATATCCGACAGTGACTATATAATTATCGCAGGCGACCTAAATGGTCACGTTGGACAACATTGTGACGGCTACGACGAAATCCATGGAGGCTATGGGTTTGGTACTAGAAATGAGGAAGGCTCCAGAATCCTGGAATTCTGTGATGCAAATAACCTAACTATCTGTAACACTAACTTCAAAAAACGTGACAATCACCTGATCACCTATAGATCCGAGGAACACACAAGCCAGGTAGATTATATCCTTACCAGAAGACGTGACAGAGTGTCTGTTGTAAACACTAAATCCCTCCCCCATGAAGAATGCACCTCCCAACATAGACTGATAATTAGCGACCTCATAGTCAGGACGAGACGTACTCGACAGCAGAAGAGGACTATCCTCAGGAGAAAAATATGGAAGCTAAAGGACCCCACAGCCAGAAATAAATTTCAAAGCATATTACTTGATGCTTTCGACAGTAAGGAAGAACATTTAGAGTCGGACAATATAGAGGGACAGTGGGAATTTCTGAAAGCAAACCTGCTGATGGCGACAGACGAAGTCTGTGGCTGGAGCAGGCCTGTAGGCAGGAGGAGAGTAACATGGTGGTGGAACAGTAAGGTGGAGGGGTCAATTAAGGCCAAAAAGCAGGCTTGGAAAGTATGGCGGGATGGGGGAAGTAGAGAAGACTATCAAGTGGCCAGGAGGGAAGCTAGGAGACAAGTGTACTTAGCAAGAAGGGAAGCTGAGGAAAGAAAGTTCAAGCATGTTCTACAACGCGAGGACCAGAAACGTGAGGTGTTCAGGATTGCTAGGCAATGCGTCAAGGAAAACCGTGATATTGTCGGGGAGAAGTGTGTACTTAACGATGATGGCATACTTGCCATCACCGACGCTGATAAGAAGGTAGCTTGGAAGTGTCACTATGAAAGGCTACTAAATGAGGAGAATAAATGGGAGAAAGACAGTCTCCCCCATATCGACCCAATAGAGGGACCAGCAGTGTTAGTCGAGGGGAGTATAATAAGTAAGGCAATCAAGGATATGAAGACGGGTAAGGCGGCTGGGCCTTCGGAAATAGTTGCTGAGATGCTGAAGGCATCTGGCACGGTGGGACACACCATGGTCACCCGCATAGTTAACCAAGTCGTACAGAATGGGGTTGTTCTGAAGGACTGGCATAGCAGCATCATCGTTAACTGTTATAAGGGTAAAGGAGACGCCCTAGATAGGAGTAACTATAGAGGCATTAAATTAATCGACCAGGTCATGAATGTCATGGAAAAAGTAATAGCACAACTAATCAGAGAGAGAATTGACCTAGATGAAATGCAGTTCGGGTTTGTGTCAGGCAAAAGTACCACAGATGCTCTTTTCATAGTACGACAACTACAGGAGAAGTACCTAGCTAAAGGTAAACCCCTCTACTTAGCTTTTGTCGACTTGGAGAAAGCCTTCGACAGAGTCCCCCGCTCCATTATCTGGTGGGCTCTTAGAAAACTAGGCGTTGACGAATGGCTTGTGAGAGCTATACAAGCCATGTATAAAGAAACAGTCAGCAAGGTTAGAATTAACAACGAATATAGTGAAGAGTTTAGCGTAAAAGTTGGCGTCCATCAGGGCTCTGTTCTCAGCCCCCTACTATTTATTATTGCCCTTCAGGCTATAACAGAGGAGTTCAAGACCGGCTGCCCATGGGAACTCCTATACGCAGACGACCTGACACTCATAGCGGAATCAATGGCCGAGCTAGAGAAGAAATTCCAAACATGGAAGCACGGCCTAGAATCAAAAGGACTTAAAATTAACCTGGCTAAGACTAAAGTTCTAGTTTGTAGGAAAGAAAATAAGGCGGCGGTCCCTTCTGGGAAATGGTCATGCTCAGTGTGTAGGAAAGGCGTAGGTAAAAACTCCATTTTATGTCCCAAATGCAAAGTATGGGTGCATAAAAGATGTAGTGGGATCGCAGGTAAGCTAACTAAGAACATAGATTTTACATGTGGCCGGTGCTCTGGTGCAATAAGTAGCAGCAAGTGCCCACAAAATACTAGCTCTTTCAATTGCGCAGAGGGTTCTATAGAAATAGTGGACAGCTTCCGTTACCTGGGCGATAAAATCAGCAGTGGGGGAGGGTGCTCTGAAAGTACAGTAGCTAGAGTCAGAACTGGTTGGAAAAAGTTCAGAGAGCTTATACCACTATTAGCTGGTAAAGGGTTCTCCCTAAAAATGAAAGGCAGGTTGTACGATGCCTGCATACCAACAGCAATGTTGCACGGCAGTGAGACCTGGGCATTGTGTGCAGAGGATATACGCAGACTAGAGAGGAACGAAGCTTGCATGCTCCGCTGGATGTGTAACAGTAATATACGTGAACGGCAAAGCATAAACGAACTAAGGAAAAAATTAGAAATAAGAGGGATCAGATGTTGTTTACTCGAGAGAAGGCTACGTTGGTATGGACACGTGATGCGCATGAAAGTCGATAGCTGTATAACAAAGTGCAGGGCAATAAAGATAGACGGTAGCCACGGAATAGGCAGACCTAGAAAAACCTGGGACGAGCTGATAAACTCCGACCTCACACACTTACACCTCTCCAAGACAATGTCACTGGACCGAGACCTTTGGCGGTACTCAGTAACAGAGAAGACCCGCCTTACCTAAATACATAGTAAAACCTACTACAGCCAGTATGCATCTCTAACAAAATACACCCCGTCCCACCACCCCCACTCCATCCATGTAAAGTTATGTTGGTGCCGCGCCATCCAGGCCGAAACAAATGAGATCGTGTAGGTGTCACAACAAAAAAACACACAGTCCACGCTGTAATGTGGCCGTGTAGGCAACACGGTAAAAACCTCCCAGACCCACACTGTAAATGTAGTTGGTGTTAGGAAGGGCATCCAACTGTAGAAAACCCGCCAGACAGTCCTATGCGAGCAAGACAATCACTCTTGCCTCAAGTGGGAATACCCCCGTCCAAACCCATGCAAGCGTGGAACACGGACGTTAAACGTTGATGATGATGATGATGATGATATATTTATTAAAATAACAGATTAAAGTTTAAGCAATGAATCGCTGCTTTCACCCTTAACGGGATCTTCTGAAACTAACAAAGTTAATCTGTAAACGCAGAAGTGGATATTTCAAAAAACGTTGCAACCGGAGGAAGACAGGAAGACGATACTTTGGTTCGTGGAAACGTTCGCTGGCAAAGAACGGGAAAAAACGAATATAATACGTCATTAATAGGAGCGGTGAAAAACAATTACGCGCAAAGACAGAACCACGTTTATAGTATAAAAGAGGTCGTAGACTAATGTTCTCTTAGGTGGTGCATAGAGACGTTCTCTGGCAATGAACGAAAAAAACGAAGATAATACGTCATTGTTTACAAACACAACGAGCATTATAATAAATGCTCGGTGAATCCATACGTACATATATATATGTGTGCATGTATGTATATATATATACATACTACTGTACGTCTGTATACATATATGTATGTACGTGTACATACTTATATTTAAGTAACAGCCGTACTAAGAGTGGGAAATGAAATTTCGTTTCATTTTTTCCGTTTATCGTTTTCGGTGCACCCGGCTGATTAACCCACTCGATATGCAAACTGGGCTACTCAGCCCTTAATATGCATAAGGTAGAAATCAAGCCAGAATCAGTTCCCGTCCCACCCTTGCACTTGCAAGCAGGGAAAAAGCGGACGTAAAATGAAATGATGATATATATATATATATATATATATATATATATGGCTGGCAGCTTGGTAGTCAGTGTGCTTTCCTGACTGCAAGATTTGAAATTTAAATCGACAGGAATCTGGAAAATTTATTGTGCTAACTTCTTAAAATTACAAAAAAACCTGTAAAAGTATCTGTATTTTGATGCGATTATTTTACGTATTTTTGCATTTTAAATGGGTTTATTTCCACTCTATTAGATATTCTTCTAAGACGAGAGACACACACACGTGTTTTTCGTTTTCGTTTTTCATTTTCATTTTGTTTGTTTCTCATACAGAATATAGAAAGCTGGTTAAGTGACGTAATTTAATTTTATTTTTAACTCAGT
>OZ024740.1:253747583-253822583 GCA_964016885.1 Eledone cirrhosa | reverse complement strand
GTTACCTCTCACATTAACCCAAGCCTTCATGTCGTCACGGAAAGACCTGACCAAAGCAAGGAACTTATCAGGGCCACCAAGTTTCTGGAGAACCTTTCACAATGCATTTCTGTTAACAGTATCGAAAGCTTTTGTCAGATCGACAAAAACCTGATACAGATCCAAACCTCGTTCCATGCACTTCTCGTGGAGCTGTCTAGCTGAGAACATCATATCAGTAGTGCCGCGCCCAGCACGAAAACCAGAGTGACTTTCAAGAAGAACACAATCTGCAATGTGTGTCAGCAAATGGTCCAGAAGCACCCTACATAAAATTTTTCCTACGACAAAAAGCAATGATATACTCTGTAGTTTCCACAATCATTCTTGTTACCCTTTCCTTTGTACAAGACTACCATTACTGCATTTCTCTAGTCCTTAGGTACGGATTCACTAGCCCATATCCTGCCAAACAAAGAGTGAAGATGTCGCAGAAGTCTCTCACCACCATATTGTAAGAGCTCTGCATGTATGCCATCAATACCTGGAGACCTTCCACTGTTCAGCTTCGAGACAGATACTGCAACCTCCTCAAACGTTGGTGGTTCTGTGAGAGCTACTTTCACAGGTTTTTCAGGAATGAGATTGAGGAAATTTTTAATGATGACAGACAGCTGATTTAAAAGTTCATCAAAGTGCTCTCGTCACCTTCATAGAATTCCCTGTGAGTCACGAAGAAGTTCCTTGCCATCCTTGCTGCGAAGCGGTGTCACCAGAGAAAAAGATGGTTCATAAACTTCACGCAAGAGATTGTACAACAGCTTTGTGTTATTGGAATCTGATGCAGGTTCTATCTCATCAGCCTTCTCACTCCACCACTTATCCTTCATCTGAGAAAGCCTCTGCCTCACACGTGATTTCACATCCTTCAGTTCCTTATGCAATAAATATTTTTCATATGTAAACGAAACTTCCCCGTTTTTTTCTATTATATATATATGTGTGTGTGAATGTGTGTAAATGAGGTAGGCACAAGGAAGGGCATCCAACTATTGAAACCAAGCCAAAATCGGTTCTGTATGAGCACGACATGGTCACCTGAGTTAGCATTGCTCACAACAGGATAACTCATCAAAACCATGCCAGCGTGGAAAAATGGACGTTAAACGGTGATGATGATGATGATATATATGTCTCTCTCTCTGTTGGTTGACCATTGTAAATGATGATCACATCTTTATTTTAGTTCCTGTCTGCCGTGGACACGAAGGTGACTGTGGAGGCTGATCCTTGACTTGCAGGTCTGGGGACAGTGGGGGCAAGGGAAGAGACCGGAGTCGCTTGGGGCAGCTGTTAATGCCTTTCTCCTTTCACGGGCCTCAGTGACCTCTGCCAGTCTCTTCTCTTCAAAAGAGTCTTAGGCGCGTCTGGTAAGGGCTCGCCACTCAGTCCTGTCCTGAGCATGGGACTCGAGTTGTTTTAGGGCGATTCCAGTGTTGTTGATACTGGACTTCACGCAGTCTTTGAACCTCTTGAAAGGCCTGCCCTACTTTCGTTTCCCCGAACAGAGTTCCCCATACATCAGTTGCTTCGGAAGCCTGTGATCGTCCATCCGGATGACATGTCCTACCCATCGAAGTTGGCTCTTCGGTATCAGCTTCGACACTGGTTGTCTCAGCCATGTCAAGAACTTCGAGGTTGGAGACCTTGCCCTGCCATTTGATGTTCATGATTGACCGCAGACTGCGCAGGTGGAACCGTTCCAGCTGCTTCAGGTGCCTTCTGTACAGGGTCCATGTCTCACATCCGTAGAGGAGGCTGGTGAGAACACCGGCCCTGTACACCTTGAGCTTGGTGGACTGCTAGTTCAGGATGTGTGTCCTCAGGCAGCCAAGGGCTTGACTAGCCTTGTAGATCCTGGCGTTTATCTCCTTGTCGAGGCTTCCATCGCTGCTGATGATACTGCCGCGGTACTTGAAGTCATCCACCATCTTTAACTGGGTACCTCCGATGGAGATGGAAGGAGGGTGGGTGATGGAGACAGGTGCAGGCTGGAACAGTACCTGTCTTGCCAAGGCTAATTGTGAGACCGAAGAGGCAGGAGGCCTCAGCAAACTTGTTGACGATGACTTGGAGGTCAGACTCCCTGTGGGCCATGAGATGAATGAGAGCAGAGTTGTCAGCAAAAAGTGCCTCCAGGACGATCCTCTGCACGGTCCTTGTCTTGGCCGTCAGGCACCGCAGGTCAATCAGGGAGCTATCCAATCTGTATCGCAGATACAGTCCGTGCTCAAGGTCCCTTACGGCATGATTGCGTGTGCGGGTAAAGAACAGGTTGAAGAGGACGGGAGCCAGCATGCAACCTTGCTTGACGCCATTGGTGATTCCGAACGGCTCCAATGCCTCTCTGCTCGAGTGCACCTGCCCGGTCATGTGGTCATGGAATGGCCGTATCAGGTTCACAAACTTGGTCGGGAATCCAAACTTCAACAGGATCAACCAGAGGGCCTCCCTATTGACAGTGTCGAAGGCCTTCATCAAGTCTATGAAGACGGCAAAGAGGTCCATGTTCTGCTCGACACACTTCTCCTGCACCTGGCGTACAGAGAAGATCATGTCGATTGTGCTGCGGTTTGGGCGGAACCCACACTGGGCCTCAGGCAGGTTGTCCTCCGAGATGTTGGCAATGAGGCGGTTGAGCATGACTCGAGCCAGGACCATCCCAGCGATGGACAGGAGAGAAATGCCCCGATAGTTGCCACAGTCAGTTTTGCTGCCTTTGTTCTTAAAAAAGCGAGACAACTGTGACATCCCTGAAGTCTTTGGGCACCTCTTCTACCTCCCATATGCTGACGAGGTGTGGAAGGCCCCCAGGGTAGCTGGACCGGCCGACTTGAAGATCTCGACAGGAATCCCGTTCTTCCCAGGGGCCTTTCCTGAGCTGGTCTGGTTGATTGCCTTCGTGACTTCATCCAACGTTGGGGGGGGGGGGGGTCAAGGCTGCCGAATACGGGTTTCTGTGGGACCTGGTCGAGGGCGGCAGGGTCAACAGTGGAGGGCCTGTTGAGCAAGTTACTGAAGTGCGCTCTCCACCTCGAGTTGATGCTGCGCTTCTCCTTCAGCAGGATCAAGCCGTCAGCAGACAGGAGCAGTGTGGTGACAGGCTTGGGGGGGGGGGGTCCGTAGACGTCCCCGATGGCGCTCAAGAACATCTTGGAGTTCTTTGTGTCAGCGTATCTCTCGACTTCTTCAACCTTCTTTTCCCACCTGCATTCTGCGTAGCGCTGCTCGGGTCTGCCTCTGGAGGTGCTTGAAGCGGTCGCGCTTCGAGGTGGAGGAGCTGTCATTCTGTCACTCAATGAAAGCCCTCCTCTTCTCGTCCAGGAGTTGTCTGATGCGCTCATCGTTTTCATCAAACCAGTCCTGGTGGACTCTCTCCCTCGGCCCAATGGTTGCCTTGGCTGACTGTCACCAGTGACCTGAACTGGTCCCACTGTTGAGTTGGGAGTCCGGTCAGTGGTCCATGGGCAGTCAGCTGGCTGTCCAGGTCTTCCGCGAACGCATCACGATGCTCTGGCTGCTTGAGTCGTGCAACGTCGAAAGCTGGCCTACAGACTTTCGGAGTCTTCCGATGCGTCGGGGTGATGTGCAGTGACAGGATGGTCCTGACAAGGCGATGGTGGGTCCAACACTCTGCACCACGCATGGCCCTGGTGATTTTGACGTCACGGATGTCCCTCCTGCGGCATATGACAAAGTCAATCAGATGCCACTGTTTGGATCTGAGGTGCATCCATGTCGTCTTGAACTTGTCTGCCTGGCGGAACAGTGTGCTGGTGATGGTGAGGTCGTTCTCGGCGCAGAAACTCAACAATATGAGGCCGTTAGAGTTCAGCTTCCCTGTGTCGTGAGGTCCCAGCACGCCTCTCTAGTTGCTGCTGTCAGACCCGATTCTTGCGTTGAAGTCCCCCAGTGGGATGAGTTTATCACTTGGGGGGGGGGGGGGCATTCACGTGTGCGTTGAGTTCCCTGTAGAAAGCATCCTTTGCTTCATTGCTGCTGGTGAGAGTGGGGGCGTACGCGCTGATGACTGTGACATGCCGAAATGGGTCAAGGGGGAAGCGGAGCTTCATCAGCCGCTCACTCACAGGTGTTGGGAGGTCTGGTAGCTGCTTGCAGAACGAAGTCCTGATGGCCAGGCCTACCCCGTGGATTCTGTCCTCGTCCTTTGCATTGCCCTTCCAGAAGAAGGTGTAGCCTCCTTTCGGTTCTGCTACTGATCCTTCTTCAGCGAGTCTGGTCTCGCTGAGGGCGGCTATGACGATCCAGTAGCGAGCTATGAGGGCAGTTATTCTCTCTGGCCTCAAAGTTTCCCTATCCATGTGCCAAGAATCAAGTTCTTCTTTCTATTGTGTTGGTTTCGACTACTTGGAAATGTAAAACCGGCAACCGTGGTAGACTGGCCGGCTTTGTGTGGGACAAGCAATTGGTTAGGGCTGCTTTTATCGCCCCTCCCCTCGTGCGAGGTTGAGCAGTGCTCCCCTGAAAAGGGCTGCTCAGTCGCCCGGTGGAATGCCTGATCTCCTCTGTCATCCCAGGGTCAGGAGGAGAACAAGTTGCGCATCCAGGCCGCCCACGTGTGGGTTTGAGACTGGCAACTCCCAGAGGTTACCTCCACCTGTTACCTCCGCCTCTCGCTCATCGCCGCAGGGCTTTGGGAGTGCACACTAAAGAAGAAACCTGTGCGGGAAAGGTTTATAGTGGGAGGGCGAGTGCACAGTGATGGTCCCACTCACTCGGTCGCAGAAGCCAGAATCCGGTGGTACGGAGGACCGTCACAACCAGGAACTTCCTTGGCTGCAGTGGATGGCCACGACGTCTGTAGTGACTTGCCGTGCCCTAGCGCTCCACACCGCTTGCTGTCGCCGCCTTCGTGACCGTTGTCCTCCTCCACTCACTCCACCGGGTCCAGTCTTCGCATGCAGGAGCAGGCATCCCCTATCTCACTCACCGGGGGGTTTCAGACCAGCCAAGGCGATTTACCGGGGTGTGGCCGCTGTCACATGCTACAGCTTCTTGGGGCCACAGGTGAGAGCTGAGTGTCAGGTGGGACCCAATGCAGGATGAACTGTCCTGAAAAGGGCATGGCTAGCCCCCCTACAGAGGTACATGCCCCTCCCTGACACCCCAGGCATATACACACATATATACATACACATACATATGTACATGTGTATATACATATTTACACATTTTTGGATGGCCTTTCACTCTTATGAGTTCTTCCGCCCTTTGTCAGGTTTTGTTTTTTGTCCTGCAAGGTGTCCAAAATCACCCTCCTCACCAAGTAATCTTGGTGGGGTTGCCAGTTTAGTCACCGACGACCCGACCATGCGACAGGTTGTACTGGGTTACATGTTACCAGTAGCACTCAAGAGTAACCTGACACATATATATATGTATGTATCTATTAATGTATGTTTCAGATACGTGCTTTTGAATAATTTTCTTTCATTTGAAATTTGGAATATTAAATTAAAATGATGAATAATAACAAAGAGCCACAAATCGTAAAGATACTTTTATTCATGCATTTGTATGTAAGAATAATCAGTTGAAGAATCATGTGAACAATTCGGTTTTGAAAAGAAACATCAATAATTTTGGATTGAGCTGATTCAACATTTTGACTTAACAGAAGGTCTTCAATTCCTGTCATATATTGTAACACAGTATCCAATATTTCAGAGAAAGGGAAAAGGCATTGCCATACTTTTTCATTACAAGAATATGCTTCTGACAAAGTTATCTTTTGTTGAGCTGAAGCACCTGATTCAATTTCTTCATTTTCTTCTGGTTTCTTAACACCATTGGCTATATCACAGTCACTTAGCTCATAAGATACTAACAAGCAATCGTCTACAGTAATAAATGTCTGAAAGCTTAGATTTTGTGGAAAATCTTTTATAGCTGAAACTGAATTCCACAACTGTTGAATTTCTTCATCACATTTGTTTACTTCAAAATCTATTTCTTTATCACTAAGGACTATTTCTGAAGTTGTAAATAAACCAGATTTTTGCCAACATTTTACAATTGTATCCTTTTTCACTCTACTATGCTGCTACTATCATGTCAATTGCATGTTTAACATCAATTGTTGGAATATCCTCACCATTGTTCATATTAAAAAAGCATTGTTCTCAACAGCTTTTTTCTGTTATGAGTTTTCAAGATGTAGTATTATGCCTAGATCCAGTGGTTGTAAAACTGCGGTGCAATTTGGTGGAAGATACTCAACCCTAACATTATCTAAATAAGGCAGTTTGCTATGTACATAACAGTTGTCTACCAACAGCAATATTTTCCGTTTTGTCTTCCTCATTTTATTGTCCAGTTCAATTAACCCGTTGGTAAATAATTCTCTTGTCATCGAAGCCTTTTTGTTGGCATCATATTTAACTGGAAGATACTTTATGTTTTAAAAGTATCTTGGGTTTTTTGATCATCCAATAACAAAAGGAGGAAATATCTCAGTTCCCGTTGAGTTGCAACAAACATGAACAGTTAAGTGTTGTTTTGACTTCCTTCCTCCTTTGCAGCGATCTCCTTTGGCTGCGAGAGTTTGATGAGGCAACAACTGATATAAAATAACTGTCTCATCTGCATTAAATATGTCTTCTTTGCTGTAAGAAGAAATATTTTTTATTTCCCCTTTTTTCCACTCAATCATCTTTTCTACTGGAACATCAGCTCCTTCACCACAGATGATTCGGGCTGTTATATCGAATCGATGACGAAATTGATTCAGCCATCCGACACTGGCCTGAAAATCCAAGTGACCCAAAGTTTCGCCATATCCAAAGCTTTCTCTTGAAAAAGTAGACCACTAATTGGTATATTTCGTTCTCTCTGGTTTGTAAACCACACAAAAACTGCTTTGTCGATATCTTTGAACATCGCAGCCCTTAGGCATTTTCATTGTGGACCAATATTTGCCTCTTTAGATTTTTCTTTAAATTTAGACTGATTCTTAACAATTGTGGACAAATTCGATGGAGTAATGTTAAACAATAATGCAATGTCTTTCTTTCCCAGAATCAACAGCTTTCAGAATTTTCAATTTTTCATGTAACAAAAACATGTCGCCTTTTTTTGCTTTGTTTTCTATAATTTATATAAAACCACAGTGGGTCTGAAATAGAAATTTTGCAAAACCCAAACAAAACAAAACAGTACAATTTACTTTGTTCTTTGTGTGTGCAAAAGTATCCAAATTCAATGGTAGGTCAGCAAAGATCAATCAAATTAGTAAGAATGAATCAGTTTTTTTTTCAAATAAATATTCTTTACTGATTTATAGCAAAAATGTTTTTAGATTATAAAATCAGTGTGTGATAAGAATGAGGACAATGCAGATAGAATATTAAATAAAAATAATAACAACAAAGATATTGAAAAGTTGCAGTAGAAATACTGTACTAAATTAGTCCTGATATTACAGATTAAGAACTTCACTGAGTCTTCTAAGAACAAGAAAGAGAGAGAGATGTTTGTAAATGACGCATCTATTGTGTCTGAACATCGATATTTGAATAATCACGTCTGTGCTAGTAGAAATAACATGCGTGCAAGAAAAAAATACCATGTGCGGAATTTGAAGTAACATTTTGGGGTTTAAGTATTTTGGTTGGATGACAATTCTGCAAAAAGGAGTGTCAACATTTTTTTTTTCTCTTGGGGTTCAATTTTCATTCATTGTAATGAATTTCATTATAATGAGATTCTGTTATTGTTGTTTTAATAAGCTTGTGGCCAGGGATTGAAAAAAATGTTTTTCTGAAAAATTTTTTATAATGATGTATAACAGAATTTTACCTGTATATAAATGTACAAATTGTATATTAAATAATATATGGCATCATCATCATCATCATTTTACGTCCGCTCTTCTCTGCTTCCAAGGGTGGGACGGGTCCTATTCAGCACAGCATCTCTCCACTTGTCACGGTCCTTCGTCATCTACTCTGTGAGATTCAGCGATCTGAGGTCTGCTCTCACCACCTCCGCCCATGTTTTTCGTGGTCTACCTATACTGCGGCTTCCTCCTACTGGGATTTCTTGGCACTTCTTTACCCAGTGGTCATCCTCCATGCGCATCACATGTCCATGCCATCTCAGTCTTCTCTCCTGCACACCACAACTTATCCCTCTTATACCCAGATTCTTTCTCAACTCGTCTATGCTTGGTCGTTCACGCACATTGACATTGCACATCCAACGGAGCATGCATGCTTCATTTCTCTCCAGCCGCCGCATATCCTTTGCAGTTGCTGCCCATGTCTCACTACCATGCAGCATCGCGCATCTCATACAGGCATCATATAACCGTCCTTTCGTACGCAGAGAAAAACCCTTCTTTGTCAACAGAGGAAGCAGCTCCCTAAACTTCTTCCAACCCGTCCTTATTCTAGATACTATGGCCTCGGAACACCCCCCCCCCCGTCTCATGCTGATCTGATCACCTAGGTACCGGAAGCTATCAACCACTTCTATAGAACCCACCTGCAATGGAAAAATGTGTCTATCACTGCGATTACTACTGCCAACATTCCCTGTACATCTACTGCAAATGTAATTTTCCATACCTGTTAGTTTGCCTGCTATCCCATTACATCTCTTATGTACCCAAAATCTGCATTGCGTACATTTTATGGAATTTATGCCAGTTCCTTTTCTACATATCGAACATGGCCATTTCCCTGATGGAATCAGAGTATTGTCCTCTCTTCTACTTATCAACACTTTTGTCTTAGCTAGGTTCACTCTTAGTCCTCTTGATTCCAACTGGTTTCCATAGCCAGAATTTATTCTCTAGCTCCTCTACTGATTCTGCTACAAGAACCAGATCGTCAGCATAGAGAAGTTCCCATGGACAGCCAGTCTTAAACTCCTCTGTTATGGCTTGGAGGACTATAATAAACAAGAGTGGACTGAGGACCGAACCCTGCTTGTATCTGGAATTCCTCACTAAACTCCATTCCTACTCTCACTTTACTGACAGCACCTCTGCACATAGCTTGCACTGTCCTCACAAGCCATTCCTCAATACCTAGTTTCCTTAGGGACCATCAGATGACAGATCGGGGTACCCTATCAAAGGTCAACAAAAACTAAGTATAGTGGCTTATTCTTCTCTAAGAACCTCTCTTGTAGTTGTCTCACTAAGAAGAGGGCATCTGTTGTACTTTTTCCAGGCACAAAACGAACCTGCATCTCATCTAATTTGACCCTTTCTCTAATTAGTTGCGCTAATATTCTCTCTGCCACTTTCATAACCTGATCCATCAGCTTTATGCCCCTATAATTGCTCCTCTCCAAAGCATCCACTTTACCTTTGTAGCAATTTATGAGAATACTGCTGTACCAGTCTTTGGGTATGACACCACCATATATAACTTGATTGATGATGCGTGCAACCAGTTTAGTGCCTACGTCCCCTGATGCCTTCAGCATCTCAGCAACTATACCATTCTTCATTTCCTTAATTGCCTCTTGTACCCTATATTCGTCAATCTCAATAGCTGGTCCCTCTGTCGAGTCTACTGGGATTAATTTCTCTCTCCCATTCGTTCTCCACATTCATCAGTCTCTCATAATGACATTTCCAGGCCTCCTTTTTCTGATCATTCGTGACACTAAGTACACCGGCATCATTCCGCACACATTTATCTCCAACAATATCCTGATTTGCATTGACACACTGCCTTGCAATGTGGAACACCGCACACCTCTGATCTTCCCGTCGCAGAACATTGGCAAACCTCCTACTCTCAGCCTCCCTGCGTGCTAAGTACACCTGACATCTAGCTTCTCACTTAGCGGCTGTGTATTAATCTCTACTAGCACCATTTTTTCAAGCATTCCATGCCAGTCTTTTGTCTCTAATCATCATCATCATCATCATCATCGTTTAACGTCCATGTTCCACGCTTGCATGGGTTTGGACGGGAGTTTTCCCACTTGAGGCAAGAGTGGTTGTCTTGCTCGCATAGGACTGTCTGGTGGGTTTTCTACAGCTGGATGCCCTTCCTAACACCAACCACATGAAAAACATTTGAAGGCCTTTTGCTATGAATTTTTAAGGTTGTGATCATCATAACACACCCAGCCTCAGCAAAAACAGAGTAATCAACGCATTTCTCACTTATTAGTGGTTATTGAGACTACATATTTTCCCGTCTTTGCTGAGGCTAATGTAAGCTTGAATCATAGATTTCAGCTATGTTTGTGAGCAGATTTCTTCCAGAGAGAGATAGAGAGGGAGAGAATGGAAGTGAGAAAGAGATATAGAGGAAGAATTGACGCCAGTACTTGACTGGTACTTTTTTATTTTACCCCAAATGAATGAAAGGCAAAGTTGACCTCAGCAGGATTTGAACTTGGAAAGCAGAGACCCAGAACAAATACTGCAAAGCATTCTATATGACATTCTAACAACTGCCTATTCACCACCTTCAGATGCCAACAGTACTACTACCCTAACAGTATGTGTGTATATACTACTACCCTAACAGTATGTGTGTATATACTACTACCCTAACAGTATGTGTGTATATATACTACTACCCTAACAGTAATGTGTGCTTTATCTGTTTGTTCACTGATGACAAAATTATTATGTACATAATTAAAACTTTAAGTGAAAAATGTTAAATGATGATTGAAGATACACAAGATAATAACACAAAAGAAGCTGAACATAACAGCTACACACATTAAATATATGGTCACATGTGAGTCTGTGTTCATGTTTGTGTTTTACTGTTTGTTTATATCTTGCAACTTAGCAGTTCCATAAGAGATTGGTAAAATATGTACCAGACATGAAAAAACAAAGCAAAAAAAAATACTGTGGTCAGGTCAATATGATTAACTAAATCTTTTCAAAGCTGTGCTCCAGCGTGGCCTTAGTCTAATGACTAAAACAAGTAAAAGAGTAAAAGAATACAAGAATAATGTATGTAACATACTTGTTGCATAAATTGCTATTCTGTCATCATTGAAGCGTAATATATTCTCTGCATAGTTTAGTTTTGACCCTGAGAACCAGCCAGGAATATCTACTATGTTGGACGGTTTGTCAATGACCTGTGGAATTAAAATGGTTAAAGAAAAATAACATCACAAAACATAATAGATAAGTTCAGATAAAGTCGTAAAAGAAAAAAAATGAAAATGTTGTTACAGCTCATACCTATGTAGGTTTAGATGGCCGCCTATAAGGTTGTATTTCATAGGTTTCTTAAGTGTTTTAATGATAGGGGCCCCAGTCATATCATGTTGTTACAGCTCACACTTGTGTGAGTTTAGCTGGTAAGTGTTAATATTTATCTAAAAACCCTTCCATAATAATTTTATGTAAGAGCCTTTGTTAAGCTATATTCCTAACACCAGCTTAAGTTATATTACTAAAGCCCTCAGAATTCTAGATTTTCAAAATTATTTGAAAATTGTAAGCAGTATCTTTCATAAGTTATACGGTAATGAAAGGGTTAATGAATGGCTATATAAGTTTTGTTGTAAACAAAAATGTAATATTTAATTCAAAATCCAGACTGAAAGGCCTCAAAGACCTGACTTTTTTCAGAAGGCTACACACTGGAGAGCCTCAAAGACCAGATTTTGTTCAGAAGGCCAAACACTGAAGGGTCTTAATGACCAAGGATCCTTCTCATCCCTGAGTTAGTCCAACCTCCTTCTTGCATATGAATTGGTCTCAGGTTGTTGATCAAGATCAGAGATCAGTGTTTAGTTTCCATCGCTAATACAAAGACATTGTTGGCTTCAAATGGGCGATATACTCTTAAACTCTATGTTTTGTGGAGACTATCTAGAAACTCTATGACACTATTTGTTACAATGTTAAAACTACTAAAAAATTACCAAGACTGATGGTGTATTGTCAAGGATCTACCAACTATAAACAAGATTTTCCAGTACATGGAATCTATGAAAAGATTCGACAAAATATTTAGCAGCTTTATAGCGGTCCTTGTTTGCTTTCTCTGTCTCTTTTGTTTTTGTTTCTTAATTACCAGGAGTATTAGATACCTCTCCTAGTCAGTCATGGCTTACTACCTCTATACAGTCGTTTAAATTGATTAAATGAATAAATATTTTTTCATTTTTGAAACAGTACAACCTGAATTCTTATTAAGTAGAAGGAAAATAATTTCAAACCACCCCAGGTTCTATGATACATGTTGGTGATGGATGAAGAAGTGCCAATGGAAGGAAGCCACAATAGAGGTAGACCAAGAAAGACCTGGGCAGAGGTAGTGAGAGATGACCTCAAATTGATGACACTCACAGAGGAGATGATGAAGAAACATGGTGAGTGGAAAGATGCTGTGCTGAGAAGAACCCATCTAACCCGTGTGGAAAAATGGACATAAAACGATGATGATGATGATGATGAAAGCTGTTTAAATATTTATATATATCTAAAAAAAAAAAAAAACCATCATAATTTTATGTAACAACTTTTGTTAAGTTATACTCTAAACACCAATAAATTCTTGATTATTTTCAAAATAATTTGAAAATCATAGACAGTGTTTTATATCAGAAATATGAAAACAAAAGAATGAAAATTCTAAAAACTGACAATTTTAGTAACTCTGAATGTTGTTGTATAAGAAGTAAATTTATTGTTGTTTTCCTTACAAATGCGCTTTTCAACATCATCATCATTATCTTCACCGTTTAAGTCTTTAATTACCAGCCCGGCCAAAACTGGCTCTGGTTCTATGATATAAAACCACCCATTTTAAAGGTTTCCAATTTAAAGTAAAATCTTCCAACATAATTTTACACTAAGTTACTCTCTTAGTAATGAAATAATTAATAATTTTAGTAAATCCTTCAAAATTCTACATTAATTAAAATAGTGTATATGCCATTAGAAATGCGGTTGTGAAAGGGTTTATGTCCATTTTTCCCTGTTAGCAAGAGTTGGATGTGTTGTCATAGACCAGTCAGTACTCAAGCAGAATCACTGACCTCTTAGATGAATAACTCAGTGATTGAACACATTGTATATACATGGGAAGAAAATTTATGTACACTCACTATTCACCCAGGACAATGAACTTTTTTATATTTGAAATAAAAATATACAAATATATATTTGTAGACCATGCCCCAGGACAATGAAGCTTTTTATATTTGAAGACCACACCTCAGGGCAGTGAACGCTATTTTTTTCATTGAAGTCCACACCTCATGTCCAGTTTGATAACCATAATTCTGTCATGGTGGTTGTTAAGGGCCTGGTTTAGTGTTTGATAATAGGTAGATTCCTGAAGGGGATCAAGAGGTGACCACAGTTAAAGAAGGTACTAAATATATCGGTAGAGAATAAGCATCTTTATTTTATATAGAAATGACTTCTACAGGACTGTTTTATTCATAGGAAATCATCGAGAATGTATAGATATAAATATAAGTATATAGATATAAATACAAGTATATGGAGGCACATGGATTAGTGGTTAGAGCATTGACCTTGCAATCGAAAGGTTGTGAGTTCAATTCTCAGACCGGGTGATGTGTTGTTTCCTTGAGCAAGACACTTTATTTCACATTGCTCCAGTTTACTCAGCTGTAGAAATGAGATGATAGGGACTAGGGTCCCTATCATTCCACTGCAAAGTGGTCGTGGAGGTGCCACGGCAAAAAAAGCACTCAGCACTCACTGTAAATGAGGTTGGTGTTAGGAAGGGCATCCAGCTGTAGAAATCAAGCAAGAATCAGTTCCCGTCCCACCCTTGCAAGCAGGAAAAAAGCGGACGTAAAATGAAATGATGATGAAATGATGATATAGGATAATATATTAATAATATATTAATAAAGTATAAATCTCAAAAGATGTAATAGAACACTGTCTATCCCTTGAGTAAAAAACTATAATAATAAACCATTATTTATAATTTGTATTTAACACTTTAGTTTTTCATAAAACTTATCAGGGTATAAATCTAGTTATTAAAAGGTTACATCTTGAAACCATTGGTAATGTAGAAATATGTCAGACTTAATATAAATACTCACAATATCCACATTACGCGTTTATTGCTATTTTCTTTTGTTTGTTCCCACACCTGTGTGTGTGTGTGTTAGGTGTGTAACTACAGTTAAAGATGGTGCACTGTTCAAAGCACTCAATGCTGTAATTAAGTCTGTCTCATTTGGATTGTATTCCAGAGTTAAGGCGGCTGTAGTGCACAGAATGGAGATAGATTAAGAAGAACTGAGGTCAGTGTTGCAGCATATTTACAAACTTCATTGGCATATTACAATTTTTTTCGATATCAATTAGCTCAACATACAATGAAGATGATGGGGCCTGACTCTTTTTTGACATCTTGTCAGATATGCAAGTTTACATGTGCAAAGACATATGCACATATAAACTCACATATACATATGTATATGCGGCCAACTGACCTATCCCTCCTCAAAGTGGTGCAATCCAGTTCTAGGCTCCCAAAATGGAGTTTTATATTGAGAAGTGTTCATTGCATGGAGAGTGCCCGGCTCCGCTGTGTGAAGGGTTTGGCCTGTCTCTCTGCCTGGTGGTGCCACCCAGCCCCAGGTTCCCAAACTGTGGTTCCTCATAGTGGCGTCATCCAGTACCAGGCCCGAAAACTATGGTCACTTTGTGAGACGGGTTTGGCACGGCCAACTGGCTTGTCCTCCTCATAGTAGTGCCATCCAGTTCCACACTGTAAATATGGTTGGTGTTAGGAAGGGCATCCAGCTGTAAAATACCTGACCAGATTTACAGTCCTCACCTGAGCAAGGTGTAACATGGCCAACTCTGGCCAGACTTGCCTCCCAGTGGGGACAACCCATCCAACCCATGCAAGTGTAGAAAAATGGATGTTAAACAGTGATGATGATGATGATGATGATATATATATATATATATGGCGGCTGCCAACTCGTTTTCGAGTACGGCCACTACTTTATATCCATGTAGGAGAACCCCTACCGATGTGCTGAACAAGTGTGACTTTTTAGTCCAGCCAGCGACTTGAAAACTCTGGTACAAACACTACACTTGTGACAATTATTGACACATAGTGCTGGGCCCATGGTACCATGTGACGACAAGTGCAGAGAGATCTCCAGATATAAAGCAATGCCTGTGCCATGAAGCTTTTATAGTGAGCAAAGGCACTGCACATATATATATACATACATACTTACACACATACTTACACACACATACAAACAAACATATATATACATACACACATACATACATACACATACATGTACATACATATGCATACATACATATATCATCATCATCACTGTTTTACGTCCGTTCTTCCACGCTAGCATGGGTTAGACGAGTTGTCCTGTTGTGGGCAGTGTCCAGTCGGTTGACCTTGTCTTGCTCATACTGGAACTGATTCTGGCTTGATTGCTACAGCTGGATGCCCTTCCTAACACCAACCTCATTTACAGTGTGGGCTGGGTGCTTTTTTTGCCGTGGCACCTCCACAACCACTTAGTGGTGGTGGAGGGGGTGTGGGGGCATATTGTCCATATGCTTCAGCTTTGGCTTGTACCTGTGGGGGGTCGGGTCTTCTGTATTACTGCGTGACGCCAGAGGTCACGGTCCTGTGTCATCACCTTTGAGAGGTGCAATTGGGTAAGGTCGGCTTTTATCACCTCATCCCAGGTCTTCTTGGGGCTCCCCACTCCATGGCTTCCATCGTCTTCTAGTGCTCTGCACCTTGTTATGCAACTGTCATCCTTCATACGCATCACATGTCCATACCAACGCAACCGTGTCTCCTGCACACACCATTTGATTCTGATGCTCAGTCTTTCTCTCAATTCGTTTATACTTTGCTGTTCGCCTATATTACTATTACATCCATCGGAGCATGCAGGCTTTGTTTCTTTCTAAACTATGCAAGTCTTCTACAAACAAAGCCCAGGTCTCACTACCATGTAGCATTGCTGTTTGTATACACGCATCATACAGTCTGCCTTTCATTTTGAGGGAAAAGCCTTTTGCAGCTAGCAGTGGCAGTAGCTCCATGTGTATATATACATATACACATACACATACATATATACATATAGGCAGGACCCTTCAGTTGTATCGAGGACATGACAACCTCCCTAATCTAAATGATAAACACGCTCAATATATGGTGTAAAGTGTTTGGTGTTAGGAAAGGCATCCTGCCATAGAATGCTTGCCAAACAAAGGGTTGCGAGGACTCTTCAGTCAAAAACATGACAACTTCTCTAGTACTGGTGTCAGAATAAAATGCACTCAGCAGAATGTGGAACTGTATGTAAGCGAAATGCAAAATGCAAAACCCTGGCATTTTTGGGAGGTCAGTAGCACCGCTTCAGTCTACGAAGACCCATCTAAACCCTGCCAGCAGGGAAACTGGACATCAAATAATGATGATGATATATATGTATCTTTATATATATATATATATATATATATATATATATATATATATATATATATATATATATATATATATAGTTAGAGAAGCAAAAAATTGCTTATTGTGATCCAGTTTTTGGTTAAGAAAGCCAGTTTCATGGATCGTTTCAACGTACGGTTAGGGGTAACTCCACAAGTTTGTAAGAATTCCATTCAATCTTGGAGTATAAAGTATAAAAGAGAAAAAGACACAGGTAAGCATTAAGAGAAGGATTTTATCCAGGTTTTTACGACCGTTTCATTGGCAACCTTATATTGCTATACTGCAAATAGCAGCCACTCAATTATAATTGTTGCTCACAGTCCAAATTTTCAAAATAGTAAGTTACTCTTGAAATAATTCTTAATATATAGAGAAAAACATTTATTTGGAATTGTATTTACTAGTATAGAGAGAGAGGAATCAGAAGGTGAGGGGACAGACGGAATAGTATAGAGAGGGAAGAGGTAGGAAGTAGAGTGACAAACTGAGATGGAGGGAGGGGTAGAGGTGGAAGGATTCCTTGGTCAGTTTTGATAGCAGAGTTCATGTCATGGAATGTAGTGAGTTAAAGAGAACTAAATTGATCATAGTGGGAGGGAGGGATAGAGAGGGAGAGAGGGGGGGGGGGGAGATATAAAGAGATAAATATATATATATATAAAAGATAAAGATAATAATGACAAAAATAAAAGCAAAGAAGGGGGTGAGAAAGAAGAAAAGAAAAGATAGCCAAGAAGGGGCGGGAAGGAAGGAAGAAAACGAAGAAATAGAAGAGGAATGAGGGAGAAGAAGGGGATATATGTATTGGTTTTGTGTGTAATTAAAAGGGTTTAGATACAGCAAGAGGGTATAAAGTCTAAGTATATGCAGTTTGTCAGTTGGTAGTGAGAGGTTAAGGGTTCGATTTGTAGTGCGAAAACTTCTCTTTGAGTCTATGGTTACAATAAATTGATCTCTCGATTTTATTGTTGAGTAACTTATTCTTCAAACTCGCATAATCGACAGCTTCTCATACCACTCCGATATGGGGGCGCGTTCGATAATTTTTTCCACTTCAGGGTGTATTGATGGTTACTTTCCCTCAGTTGCCAAGTTTTGTTTGCAAGGGTAGTTACATAACGGTGCTGGGAATGTTTCATTGCGTAACGGTATGTATACCAACAGGCTTTAAATGTATTCCCAGTCGCTCCGATGTAATACCATTTCTGGTTGTCTGATTCCACTGTGCATTGGTAAACCAGGTTAGACTGCATACATTCATTTTGTAATGGACAGGTTTCAGGTAGGTGGCAGTTACAGTTCTTGTCATGGGCAACTTTGGCATTATTTGTGGGCTGCGATGCCTGTACAAGTGTGTTACGTTTTATTTGCCTATTAGCGGGTGGTTGTGTATTAGATATTCTGTTGTGTTCGGTGGTGATTGTATTGTTATTGTTATACATTTGTGTTCTGGTGTTGTTATGTATCTTCTTTGCTTTTATTTTTGTCATTATTATCTTTATATATATATATATTTATCTCTTTATATCTCCCCCCTCTCTCTCTCTCCCTCTCTATCCATCCCTCCCACTATGATCAATTTAGTTCTCTTTAATTCACTACATTCCACGACATGAAGTCTGCTATCAAAACTGACCAAGGAATCCTTCCACCTCTACTCCTCCCTCCATCTCAGTTTGTCACTCTACTTCCTACCTCTTCCCCCTTCCTCTCTCTCTATACTATTCCGTCTGTCCCCTCACCTTCTGATTCCTCTCTCTCTATACTAGTAAATACAATTCCAAATAAATGTTTTTCTCTATATATTAAGAATTATTTCAAGAGTAACTCACTATTATGAAAATTTGGACTGTGAACAACAATTATAATTGAGTGGCTGCTATTTGCAGTATAACAATATAAGGTTGCACTTACCAATGAAACGGTCGTAAATACCTGGATAAAATCCTTCTCTTAATGCTTACCTGTGTTTTCTCTTATATATATATGAGTCCCAGGTTCAATCAGGGTAACCACAGTAAGTAAGGTATTCAATACATTAGTAGAGTATATACAAATTTTATAAAGAAATGGGTTCTACAGAAATCGCCTTCTTCCTCACTTTTCATTGCATTACCATCTTTGATTGTTTACTGTCTCACCCTTTCCCCCTATTTACGTGTCCCAACAACTTTCTTTAGCCGTTGCTCACACCAACCGGAGGTATATGGTCTTTAAAGCGATGAAATACCAATGAAGGTTGGAAGATCACTGATGAAGGACTAAATTTATTCATATGTAACCCATTTGCAACCACGCAGCACGCCATGTTTTCATATTCATATATAATTTCCTCCGCTGTGACCCGTCTCTTTCTTTCTTACTGCTTCCCCTTTTCTCTGTATCTCTCACTTCCTTTTACCCCCGCTAACAGTCACTCTCTCTGTTAGCCTCTTCCTCACACTTTCACTCACTCTCTGCTACTCCCTCTCCTACTTCCTCCCGTTTGACATGTGCGAGATTCTTTCCTTATGCACACTTTGACCAGGTCGGATGGTCTTTATTCTCTCTCGTCTACGATTTCACAGAACTTATGTTCATCGATTTCAGGGACTTGACTCCTTCTTCCTCCCGTTTGACCTGTGCGAAATTCTTTCCTCATTCACATTTCAACCAGGTTTGATGGTCTTTATTCTCTCTCATCCACGATTTCACAGAACTTATGTTCATCGATTTCAGGGACTTGACTCCTTCTTCCTCACTTTTCGTTGCATTACCATCTTTGATTGTTTACTGTCTCACATGTTCCCCCTATTTACGTGTCCCAACGACTTTCTTTAGCCGTTGCTCGCACCAACCGGAGGTATATGGTCTTTAAAGCGATGAAATACCAATGAAGGTTGGAAGATCACTGATAAGGACTAAATTTATTCATATGTAACCCATTTGCAACCACGCAAATGCAGCACGCCATGTTTTCATATTCATATATATATATATTATTGCCTCTCTCTTCACTCTGCTGAAGTCACAACAACATTCCTAGTGCTGGTGCCATGATAAAATGCACCCAATACACTCTAAAGTGGTTGGCATTAGGAAGGGCATCCAGCTATAGAAACCATGCTAAAATATGAAGCACTTGAACAAGATGTGAATATCCAACTATATCTTGTGTCAGACTGTGACAACCTGTCCAACCCATGCCAGTATAGAAAACAGATGTAAAGTCTTGATGATGATGCCAAGTAACTTCTTATGTGTTGCAATCACATAGAAATTTGTGAGCCATTACAACAATAACATGAACTGATTGCTATGAATTTAACATTACAATATTTCATCACATATCAGGTGCACTTTTTTCCAGCTAAAAAGTCTCTAAAAACCACTCAGTGTCCCATAACCCTTTAGTTACCAACCCAGCTCTGACTATGAAATAAAATCAACCGTTTTAAAGGTTTCCAATTTAAATCAAAATCTTCCAGCATAATTTTATATGAGAACCTTACATTAAGTTATTATCTTCTTCTTCGCTCACTTAATTCTGGGAGGGTTGTCAAACACCCCTTCCAGTGGGTCCTGTCAGAAGCAACCATCTTCAACATGAGACCAGCTAAGCTCATGGATGTTATCCAACTATCTTGCTGGGTCTTCTGCCGGTTGGTTTTGCCCATAAAATCTGTCCAGTGATTCTTTCCTGAGACATTCTAATCACATGCCCATAGTATCGGAGCTGTGATCTCTCAATTCAGAGAAGTAGTGGCTCTATCTTGAGTGACTCTCTGATCTCCGAGCTATCCACTCATTCGAGTAACGTTACTCCAAAGACCCTTTGGAGGAACCCCATTTCAGCCGCTTGTACTCAAGATTCGGTCATTACTCATGATTCATGACCATAGGAAAGGGTTGGCACAAATACCGAATTGAAGATAGTGAGTTTGGCTTTTACACACACCTCCCTTCTGATTACTGAATGCTGAAGCAGACACATTACTGCACCAGCTCCTGCAATTCTTGCATTTAATTCAGCCTCTTGCTTTCCATCACTCCTGTACACAGCCCCGAGATACTTGAATTTCTCCACCCGCTTCAGTGGAACTCCATTTACATGCAGAGTACACTGCGCAAACTTCCTCGAGAGGACAAGCATCTCAGTTAGCACAACACTGATTTTTGTTGCAGCCACATAGCACTTCGCATCAAACCTATCAAGTGCAAGTCGGAAATCATTTTCTGTCGAGTTAAGTAACACCATGTCGCCTGCAAATTCTAGTCAACTGATTTTACACCCGCCAATCATGATACCACTTCCAGCCTGGCTGCGCATGTCAATCCTGTTCATGTTAATAATTAGCAGGAGCGGTGACAGTTTGAACACTTAGCGGAGTCCGAGTCCAACATTGAATGGTTTCGATTTAGCACCATTTAACCGAACACAATTACTTGGGCATTCATATAGAGACATCAGGGCAGCAAGGGTGCTGACCATCGATCTCATACTCCTGCAGAACCTTCCACAGCAAGTCCAGAGGAATGCGGTCATATGCCTTTTCAAGGTCGACAAAACAAGAATATATACCTTGGCAATATTTCTCAAAGACCTGCCACAGTTTGAATCTTCAGTTGGCTGTGCTGCATCCAGGGCAAAACCACACTGTTCACGAGCTAGCTTATCAATGAAATAATTGATAATTTTAGTAAATCCCTCAACATTTTTTATTATCTAATTTAAATAAAGTGCATTTCATTAGACATATGGTCAATATAAATGTATTGCTCCAGCCTGGTTTGTGAGGATTTCAAGTTGAAATATGGTTAGGTTTCAGAGAAGGGCAAAGTTGATTAAATCAACCGCACTACTTGACTGGTACTTTATTTTATCGGCCCCAGAAGGATGAAAGAGAGTTGATCTCAGTGGGATTTGATAAAGAGCCAGAACAAATGCCACAGTGGTATTTTATCTGACATGCTACCAATTCTGCCAATCCACCACCTTTCTGTGCAGTGAATATTACTTGGTCTTAGGCACTTGTCATTTTTTTTTTTGTTGATTATTATCTTCTAAATTGGGGATTCATCTAATGCTTTGGAGCGGCTTATAAGCCACAAAATATGATATACAAGAGTGAAGGACAGAAAGATAACTTACCTCATCATATGTCTTTGAGTGAACAACACCAGTAAAATGCCAAACTTCTTCCCAAAACTCAGCATAATTATCACATGACCATTTGTAGAAATCATCATAAGTGCCTGTATATGAATTGATAGAATATAGATTATTAATGGGCCAGCTTCAGCATTCAGTAATCAGGAAAAGGGAGGTACTCTCGGGTCTAGAATAATGTTCCCCTGCCCCACTTATTTATTTTTCAGATTTTTTCTAACCCCCTTGCTTATTGAATTTTGCTAATCTGTTTCTAGCAAAATTATATTTTAAATGGTAGCATTCCTGCAATAATTAAATTTCTTTAGACATTAAAAAACATTATACATGACAAAAAAAGTATATTACTAGAAATATCATACATTATAAATAGGATGGGTTGGGGGTCTCAATATGTAAACTAAATTACTAATTCTGATTTTTAAAACAAATCAACAGAGACAGCCTAGAAAAATTATTGATTTTCCACACCCCATGCTTATTCCAACACCCCCTATTATTTGGGACACAAAAATAGGTGTAAAAACCAAAACTCACTATCTTCAATTCAGTATTCGTACCAAACTTTACCTATGGTCATGAATCTTGGGTAATGGCTGAAAGAATATGATCATGAATACAAGTGGCCAAAATTAAATTCCTCTGAAGGATCTTTGGAGTAACGTTATTTGATAGAGTGTATAGCTTGGAGATCAGTGAGTTGCTCCAGAGAAAGCCGCTTCTTCTTCAAACAGAGATCACAGCTCCGATATTACGGACATGTGGTTAGAATGTCTCAGGAAAGAATCGCTAGGGAGAGATCCAGGAATAGACCATGAGCAAATTGGTTGGATAACATCCATGAACTTGTAGCGAAATCTGTCCACATGTTGACCCCTGGGTGACATTTAACGATCGTTTTATGGGTTATCTCTTTTCGGGCGTCAACGGGTCTCAAATTGGACGACCTTGAAAGGTCAGCCCTTTGTTCTAAAGTCTTGGAGACAGAGGAAGCGACATAGATAAATAGCCTGCCTTAGATCGGGCCAAGCAAATTCAGAGCGAGTCTTAATAGAGTAAACATGTAAACATTTGCTTTCTACAGACCACTTGGGGTCTTACAGACTCTTGCCTTCTCTCTCTTTCACTCAATCTCTATCTCTTGCTCTCTCTCTCAACCAAGCCAGTGAACTTCATGAAGTTTTCTTGATAAATACAATTTAATTCTACTTTTACAAACAAACAAATAATTGTTTCTACTTTTGGCACAAGGCCAGCAATTACCCAGTGCATTACTGGTACTTTATTTTATCGACCCTGTAAGGATGAAAGGCAAAGTTAATCTCGGCAGGATTTGAACTCACAAATAATGTCCATAATTCTTTTTTGTATAGCTTTGCTATAAGCTTAGCTGGTCTCGCTTGGGGATCCAGCCGGGTTAATTGGAGACGGTTGCTTCTGACAGAACCCACTGGATGGTAGAACTGTCCCTCCCGTCCTACCCATTTCCCTTCCTTTGTTGGTTAATTTATTCTTTTTTTTGTTTCTTTTTTGATTTACATCATACGGTTGTTATCACATTTCTCCTTAGTTTAACTCTTCATTTAATCTTGAAAGTAATATAAAACATTTCGAGAAAAAATGGTGTACAACAAAGTACAGGTGTGTTGAGAGAACAATTGAGTATAAGTGTAGTGTACTTCGACAATATAATACAATATTTGTTGAGAGAACAACTAGGTGTAGTGTACCTTAACAATATAATACATTATTTGTATTGAATTGGTTATTTTGAAAATAATAAATACTCTCCTCTCTCACCCTAAGACAACGTGAATAAAAATGGACCAAAATGAAGGATACTCGTTCTGACGTCCCACATTTCTCTTCTAACCCCACTTTCACTCACTATGTATTATGTATGCCCTCTCTCTATTATGTTTATTTGTATGCTGTCTAAATATTTTAATCGTATAAATACTACCAAGTATTTTGTGTGGCACTTAACTGTAAGCACCAAGATCTCTATAAAAAATAAAATAACTAAAAGCCAGTGAAGCTATTCAAAAGAGAGACAATTGGAATGTTACATGTTGGTAAGATATCAACACGTAGAACAAAGAACTAAAGTAACTATATAGAAATAACAGTGCCTGCTTTCTAACATTATTGCGGTGGATTGGCAGTATCGGTAGAGGGTAGGACGCCATGCTTTCCAGCATAGTTACGTCCCTTTACGATCTGAGTTCAAATCCCGCCGAGGTTGACTTTGCCTTTCATCCTTACGGGGTCGATAAAATAAAGTACCAGTAATGCACTGGGTATTTTCTGGCTTTGTGCCTAAAGTAGAAACAATTATTATAATCCTTAATTGCTGGCCTTGTGCCAAAAGTAGAAACAATTATTACTGACGAAGGAGGCTCTTCTGGGGGGGTTGCTTCATTGACTAAACATAACAGTCAGCTTCCCTCAAAGTATACCGCCTCTTTACCATTTTAAGAACGGATACATTGAGGTCCTATTAGTATACTATGCCTAGAAGAAAGATGAGATGGTCACGACTGGGATGGCATTTTGTATTGTATGTGTACGAGTGTACTGTATGTGTGTGTTGCATGTATGTGTGACATAAGAGAAGAATTAAATTCCTTTATTAAAATTCTGAGCTCTGTTAGTAAGAAAAAGTTGCGACACGGTTTCAATATTCAGTCAAAGTAATTTCCCTTATTTTACGTGTCCCAAGAAAACTCCTGAATGGTCTTCTAGCCCTCGTGTTTGTCTCCCCTTAAAAATAAGATCCTTTTCACGTCTTAATATTTCATTATAACATACATATTTCGCCTATAAATTATCATTTATAGTGTATATATAAATATTTACAGAGTAAATATAAATATTTACAGTCTACACCAATACTATTTACACGGTGAACGAAAATGTAGAAAAACACACATGTTTAGGATATTTATTTTTAAAAAAGTCGGGTATACAACCTAAATGTTGGGTATATTTCTGGTTAATAATCGCTCGTAGCTGATCCATTTGAGTTGTACGTCCACCCGGAATAAACAACGGGGTATTAAAATCCTTTAGTAAGTGATTATCCATGATTAAAGGGGAAATATTTATTGATGTCCTTCAGAAGCCGGTTATTCCGACAGAACATAGAGAAAATAATTGACAGCAAGTTAATTCAATTCTACGCGATATGACCCAACAGTTGCTCTCTACATTCGGCTCTTTACGACTTTCAGTATTTAGTAGTGTCGGGAAATAACGAGTGTAGTGAAAAATATGGAAGGATGAGTCAGTTACAACGAACGAATTAACTACAGATTGTATTTTTACAGCTGACCAAACAAACACATCGAATTATATCTATCTGCTCGTCCGTCTGGCTGATAAAGAAGTCATTATATCCAGTGAAGGCGAGTGGCTTTGTGGTTAGGGTATTCGGCTCTCACAATCATAACGTCGTGAGTTCGATTTCCGGCACCGCATTGTGTCTTTCAGCAAGACATTTTATTTTAATGTTGTTTGCGTTCAATCAGCTGGCAAAAATAAGCTTTTATTTCAGTTTGAGATGAGCAATATATAGATATTTTATTCCCAGTTGTATAAAAAGAAATATAATGATACAATGACATTACAAATCGTTTGCGATTCTTTCAGAATGAAAATATAAACAGAGCATATAAATAAATTTACAGTAGAATAACATAACAAATATGTTTTAAATATATACATAAATAACATTACAAATGCTTCGATAACATTATAAATAGCTCGCGGTTCATTCAGAAAGAATATTCTTTTAATGTTACAATAGTAAAGAAAATGTAAAGGAAGGGGTGAACAACCGAGCCAACACCAGAGCAAAAGACAGCAACGTCGCGAGGAGTACTGGGCAACCTCTCTAATGATTTTTGAGGCAAGCCAGCACGCTCGTAGCGTTGCCCTGGGTGATGGCGAGGCTGATGCGCTGAAACAGCCAAGCGGCCTCGCGAGATTCACCAGTTACCTCTATTAGGCGAGCCGCCAGTGAAGAGAGGAACCTCGCAATCAGCGGCCCGACTCCCCCAAACGTCTCGAAAGCCACAGGCTTAAAAATGTAGCTGGCCGACAGATCAGAGTATTTGAGGGTCTTACTCCGCTCAGTTGTGGAAGCTGTGGCTCTCATCCTAACTGCAGCATCCAGGATGTGGGAAATAGCAAAAGAGTCACTAACAGTGACGTCCCAGACAAGGCACCTGCCTCTCGACCAGGGGCACAGGGTAAGGCCATCAGGTCTTTTGCCGCCACTTCTGGACAACCCAGATGGTTCCAAGACTGAGAGGATATTCGCCCGGGCCAAAGCTCTCTTCAGAATGAGGTTTAGCTCCGTGTAACGCATGAAGCGGTCGGCATTCAGGCGGCAAGAAAGACCGTGGAGGCCTGTGGAATTGAGGAGTTTGCCGCATCGGCACCTCAAACCCATGCAGATGTCAGCTCTCACTCTGCGGGCAATGGAAACATGAAGTTTGTCCAGGCTGAGTAGGCCACCAACGTTGGCCACGGATAAGGCATCAACCCAGTCGCCTGAGTATTTGGCGCTGGCAGATAGTAAGCGACACCTTACAAACTGATCTGACTGGAAGAAGAGGGAGTCGAAGGTGGCCTTCAAACTTATGCTGTCTCAAGTTCTCTGACTTCGACTGTACTCCACCTTCTCAGGAAGAGACAAGCCCAACTCACTCCATTGCTGGAGAGCTTTACCCAACTCCCTGTTGGAACTAGCCCATGCTGGAGAGGAGAGGATGCTGCTCACCAGGGTGGAGCAAGCGTGGGGGGAGGAAAGGAAGCAGAGGAAAGAGAGGGACGAACACTTACGAAGACCAAGACCTCCAAATCGCTAGGGCAACACAGCCTGATCGCGGAACTCTGGAGAGAGTCTAACATTGACCAGGCACTCGAGTCTCTCGAAGATTAGGTCGTCGAAGTGTTGGAAGCAGGACGGAAATCTGTGAGAGGGGCTGACCTTGAGCAGATAGAGAAGCTTAGGAATAGACAGGTAGTTCCTGAGTATGAAGAAACCTTTGTACCTGTAATTTGAAGGGCTAGCTTGTCTAGTGTTCCAGCTGATATGATCAACGGAACATCCTGCTTGTGAAATTAACATGCAAGTGGCTGAGCATTCCACAGACACACGTATCCTAAACTTAATTCTCAGCATACGTGGGTCTGTGGAATGCTCAGCCACTTGCACATTAATTTCACGAGGAGGCTGTTTCGTTGATCGTATCAAACGGAACACTAGTCGTCGTAACCAACGGAGTACTAGTTATATCTATTATCTACATTAGTTAGAGAGAGGAATGTGAAGTGAAGTGAATCACTCAGAGGTGTTCAGTTCACAACCGTCAGTACGATTCCTAGTGGCACAATGTGTATTTCTTGTTGTTCCAGTTCACCCAGCAAGGCAAAAATGAGGGGTGGATTGGCAGTATCGGTAGAGGATCGGACACCATGCTTTGATGCATAGAGTTTCGGCCTTTGCGATTCTGAGTTCAAATCCTGCCGAGGTTAACTTTGCCTTTCATCCTTATGGGGACGATAAAATAAATCACCAGTAATACACTGGGGTAATAGCTGGCCTTGTGCCAAAAGTAGAAACAATTATTATTATAGAAAAACACCCCTCCTGATTTCAGTGGGAAATTATTATTATTATTTTTTTTGTGTCATCAACTAATCCGATCTCCAACATGATGCTTGCAATCGACTTTTTTCCCCTCGAAATGTAGCAGGGATACTGGAGTGAACCCCGTCATCCTCCAGATCACCCCTTTCCCCCGGAGTTTTCTCTACCATTTTTTTCACACATTATCAATAAATATGGCCTCCAAGCCAGTTGGATATGACTAGCTTTCTAGCTCGATTTTTTTTATGTGCTACCAACTAATCTTACCTCCGAATATGCAGCAAAGGATTTTTTCTTGGAAAACAGATGGGGAAGGAGGAACCTTGGACATGCCCCCTCTCCAAGAGTTTTCTTTGCTCCCCTAACTCTAACCCCAACATCAACCCCAACCGTAACCCTAAATCTAACCCCAACACCAACCCCAACCGTAACCCTAAACCTAACCCCAACACCAACTATAACCTTAATCCTAACCCTAACCCTTGTATAGTACGATTGGTGCCATGCCTGAAAAATCTTCTGGAAAAACTGTTTGGGAGATCAGTAGTCCTGCATCAGGATTGAATCGGTCTGTGAAAACCCTTCCAACCCTTACTAGTAAAGAAAGCATATGGTAAATGGTCATGAAGATGATAATGATGATCTAAACTATTTTGCCACAGTGAAAATGGTTGGTCAAAAATAAACTCAGTATGAAGAAGAAGAAGAAGAAGAAGAAGAATATCATTATACATATATATACATACATACACACATACACATATCACCATCATCATTGCTGTTCGTATACAAGCATCATACAATCTGCCTTCCATTTTTTGAGAGAAACCTTTTGTAGCCAACAGCGGTATTAACTCTGAACTTTTTCCATCCCATTCTAACTCTGGCTACTGTACTTTCAGAACATTTATATATATATAAGTAAAAGGTAAACAGAAATAACAACACAATTGGTACAGTATATGGAAGGAATATATTAGGTTAACATATATAAGTATAGCTATATATAAATATATATATATGGTGGGTAATAATAAATATTACCCAGTTACAAGTATAAAAATAGCTCGATGTAAAATAACAAGTATAATACAGAGCCAAAATACAATCAATGTAAATGACAATCAAAGAGTGTTTAATCTTTCAAACAAAGCCGGAATCATCAGAGTTGATAACAAAAATCAAACACAAATAAAAGATCAAAACGTTGTCACGGCCTTGTACTAGGATAAAATGATTGTCAGTGATTAAATGTTTGAAAGATTAAACACTCTTTGATTCTCATATATATATATATATATAGCTTACCTGGTTATTGAACGCCCTGGGGGTAGATATATTGTCTTTAAAGCGTTGAAATATCCGAGACCCCCAGGAGACATCTGATGAGGAAAACTCCCCCCCCCCCCTTCTTGCTTTCTTCTTACTCTCATTCCATTTTTAAGCCTAACTTAACTAGCAACTACATAGCCACCAAATTTGCCATATATTTTATCATGTTTCACTGTGACCTGTCTTCTCTCTCTCTCTTCTCTCTCCTTCTACCTACCTACTTCGTTACTATCTACTCTTCCCCCTCTTTCTTCCTCTCCCTTTCTCCCTCTCACTTTCACTCACCCTCTCTCTGCTTGCCACCTCATTGTTTTCCCTCACCTGACCTTCTAGCAGTCTTTTTCTCACTCACACTCGCTTGGGTCAGTCGTCTTTTTCGTTCGATCACACGCTCTCGAACTTATGTTCTGTTACCACTGTGGCCTTGGATTCTCTCTCCAGTTGCTGCACATTTGTTTGTTGTTATTTTTCGCTGTTTTCTCTTTTCCCCTTTTCCCTTCTATTTTTCTTCTCTCTCTCCTCCATTTTCCCAATAACTTACCCAGTTATCGAACACCCTGTCTTTAAAGCGTTGAAATATCCAAGACCCCCCAGGAGACAACTTGTCAGCTTTATCTCCCCCTGTTTGCTGAAATTAAAGTAAGTGAGTCTGTCACTACTCTAAAACGGTCTTCAAAATGCTTTTAATTAAGCATAAAGTGTATTGCAAAATACACTATATATACATTCATATATATATAGCTATTTCAGAGCACCAATTCTAATTTTTAATTTCTGCTTGACCGGCAACCGCTCTGTATAATCAGTTCCTGATTATTTACTAGAATTCTATAAGAACATAACATCCGTAATTTCAGCAGACGGGAGGAGTAGTTAGCTTTGATAAGCATCAATAAATGCTGAAACAAGGCCTTGTCAGCTTTATCTCCCCCTGTTTGCTGAAATTAAAGTGAGTCTGTCACTACTCTAAAACAATAGCATACGGTCTTCAAAATGCTTTTAATTAAGCATAAAGTGTATTGCAAAATACACTATATATACATTCATATATATATGGCTATTTCAGAGCACCAATTCTAATATATATATATATATACACTGTCACCAAATTAAAGCACTGGCCTGATATTGTTGTTTGGGATCGCACATTAAAAACATGCTCTGTTGTAGAAGTCAACAGTCCACATGATGTCAATGTGATAAGAAAAATGTAAGAAAAGGAGGACATCTATTGATCATTACTGAGGAGTTTGCAGATCCAGTATCCTAGATACATGTTCAACTTCATACACATTATTATTGGAGCTACAGGTTATATACCAAACTACCTGGATCAAAGTATAACTGAACTTAGATTTATGGAGAAAGAACGCCACTCATTAATTCATAAACTCCAAATGGCCACAATATCCGAAACCTTCAAAGTTTGTAAAACATTTTTACAATTCATAGAATGAATGAATGCACAAGAGACAACAATTTCCATGGCCAGTCAAAAATAAACTCAAAATTAAGAGAGAGAACATATATATATATATATATATATATATATATATATATATATATATACATACATTAGGGAAATGAAAAATGGTAAGGCGGCCGGACCATCGGGAATAGTTGCTGAGATGCTGAAGGCATCAGGGGACGTAGGCACTAAACTGGTTGCACGCATCATCAATCAGGCTATATATGGTGGTGTCATACCCAAAGACTGGTGCAGCAGTATTCTCATAAATTGCTACAAAGGTAAAGGGGATGCTTTGGAGAGGAGCAATTATAGGGGTATAAAACTGATAGATCAGGTTATGAAAGTGGCAGAAAGGATTTTAGCACAACTAATTAGAGAAAGGGTCAAACTAGATGAGATGCAGTTTGGTTTTGTGCCTGGGAAGAGTACAACAGATGCCCTCTTCTTGGTGAGACAAATGCAAGAGAGGTTCTTAGAGAAGAATAAGCCACTATACTTAGCCTTTGTTGACCTAGAGAAGGCCTTTGATAGGGTACCCCGATCTGTCATCTGGTGGTCCCTAAGGAAGCTAGGTGTTGAGGAATGGCTTGTGAGGACAGTGCAAACTTTGTACAGAGGTACTCTCAGTAAAGTCAGGGTAGGAATGGAGTTTAGTGAGGAATTTCAGATACAAGTAGGAGTACATCAGGGTTCGGTCCTCAGCTCGCTCTTGTTCATTATAGTCCTCCAAGCCATAACAGAGGGGTTTAAGACTGGCTGTCCATGGGAACTTCTCTATGCTGACGATCTGGTTCTTATAGCAGAATCAGTAGAGGAGCTAGAGAATAAATTATGGCTATGGAAACAGCAGTTAGAAGCAAGAGGACTGAGAGTGAATCTAGCTAAGACAAAAGGGTTGATGAGTAGAAAAGAGGACAAAACCCTGATTCCATCAGGGAAATGGCCATGTTCGATATGCAGAAAAGGAACTGGCATAAATTCTATAAAATGCACACAATGCAGATCCTGGGTGCACAAGAGATGTAGCGGGATAGCAGGCAAACTAACAGGTAGGGAGAAATATGTATGCAGTAGATGTACAGGGAAATTAGACAGTAGAAGTCGCACTGATAGACACATTTTTCAAATGCAAGAGGGCGCTATAGAAATGGTGGATAGCTTCCAGTACCTGGGAGATCAGATTAGCATGGGAGGAATGTGTTCCGAGGCCATAGTATCTAGAATAAGGACGGGTTGGAAGAAGTTTAGGGAGCTGCTTCCTCTGTTGACGAAGAAGGGTTTCTCCCTGCGTACGAAAGGCCGGTTGTATGATGACTGTGTGAGGAGCGTGAGGCTGCATGGTAGTGAGACATGGGCAGCAACTGCAGAAGATATGCGACGGCTGGAGAGAAATGAGGCAAGCATGCTCCGTTGGATGTGCAGTGTAAATGTGCGTGAACGACCCAGCATAAATGTGTTGAGAGAGAGACTGTGTCTGAGAGGGATAGAATGTAGTGTACGGGAGAGGAGACTGAGGTGGTATGGACATGTGATGCGCATGGAGGATGACCGATGGGTGAAGAAGTGCCAGGAAATGCCAGTTGAAGGAAGACGTGGTAGAGGTAGACCACGAAAAACATGGGCGGAGGTGGTGAGAACAGACCTCAGATCATTGAAGCTCACGGTGGAGATGACGAGGGACCGTGACGAGTGGAGAGATGCTGTGCTGAATAAGACCCGTCCCACCCTTGCAAGCAGGGAAAAGCGGACGTAAAATGATGATGATGATACATGCACATTATACACACACAACATACATATAAAGTGATTAACTTAAAAAACATTGAGGAAATTTGAAATGTAGTTGGCCTAACGGAAATAACCATAATAATAGTCAACCTCTATAAAAAATTGTTTCTACGTTTGGCACAAGGCCAGCAATTACTCATTGCATTACTGGTACTTTATTTTATCGACCTCGTAAGGCAAAGTTGCCTCTATAAATAATAGTGGAGCAAATTATGTAGAGTGCTCCTGGGGAGAGAGAACAGTGGACAGAGACACCAGGCTTAAAATCTTTCTCACATCATTTATAGTGATCAACTATCATTGGTGAATTGGCAGTATCGGTAGAGGGTCGGACACCATGCTTTCCAGCATAGTTACATCCCTTTACGGTCTGAGTTCAAATCCAGTCGAGGTTAACTTTGCCTTTCATCCTTACAGGGTCGATAAAATAAAGTACCAGTAAGGGACTGGGTAATTGCTGGCCTTGTGCCAAAAGTAGAAACAATTATTGTCACTTACTTTGGGACACATATTTCAAATTTTCCAAATTCCTTTAAGTCAACTGCTTTATTTACTCTTCTAAGCTATTGGCTTCAAATCTTCAAAACTGAGGGAACTTCATACAGAAAGAAATCATAGAGGGAAAAAAATGGTGATGATGATGCTCCTGCTGCTGCTGCTCATCATCATCATCATCATCATCCTCATCCTCATCCTCCTCCTCCTCCTCCTCCTCATTCTCATCATTTTCTTATCATCATCATCATTTTCTCCTCCCTCATTCTCCTACTCCTCCATCACTTCCTTCTCCTCACCCTCTCATATTCCCCATCTGCCTCCACCTCCACCACCACTTCCCTATCACCCTACTTGCACCCTCTTCCACCTTCATCTCCCATCTACTTCCACCTTTCCACTCTCTTCCTCCCTCTACAGACACTGTAAATTCCTCTACTTATGCCATTCCACTAATTCTTGAAGTTTTATTTTTCTATCTCCCCAGAGAAATCCTACTTGACCCCAACATTTAACACTTTTCATACCAAACCCCATAAAGTCCACTCTTCTGCCTATCATACAAAGATGTTTGTTTAAAAAGTTTATCTTTAAATAAATAACAAAATTATTAGCACTACAATCTTCACTACCATCACCTCTTGGAGGCCCTATAAAAATGTTAAGTCCCCCCCTTCCCCCAGATTAAACAGCACAAAAAAAAACCAACAAACAAAACATTGTTGTTTGAAGTGTAGAATGTATAAAATATAAAATATCAAACTTTATGACAGGAGGAAGAAGTAATCTGTCAAATATATTTCACTGTTTTCAACTGCTGTGAAATGTCAACATGTCAAATAGTATATTTTATGAAGACAGGCTTGGATGTGTGGTTAATTAGTTTGCTTTGTAACCATTTGGTTCTGGGTTCACTCTTTGTGAATATTTTTTACTATAGTCTTGGGTGGATATCAATGATTTGTGAGTGGAGTTTGGTAGGTTGGTAGACAGAAACTGCGGAAGTTCAGCAGGGAAACAGACATTAAATGGCGATCAAATTATATATATATATATATATTGTGTATAATATATATAAATATAAATATATATATCACAATCATCCCCATTTAACGTCCATTTTTCCATGCCAGCATGGGTTTGACGTGTTTTACCGTTTGAGACAAGTTTGGTCAGATGACTGTGTCTTACTCACACAGAACTATTTCTGGCTTGATTTCTATGGCTGGATGCCCTTCCTAACGCCAACCACATGTACAGTGTGGGCTAGGTGCTTTTATGTTGTATCACCGTCATGACCACTTTACAGTGTGGGCTAGAGGCTTCACTGGATGTATGGTACAGCCTGACCTCATGAGAAATGCATACTATATATATGTATGCTTCAGTTTCAGCCTGTGCCCATGGGAAGGTGGGTCTTCTGTATTACTTCATAACGCCAGAATTCCTGGTCCTGTGTCATTGTCTTTGAGAGGTGCAATTGAACAAAGTCATCTCAAGTCTTTCTCTGTCTCCCAACTCCGAGGCTTCCATCAACTTTGAGCACTCTGCACCTTTTTATACAGCTGTCATCCTTCATACACGTCACATATCCATACCAATGCAGTTTCCTTTCCTGCACACTGCATCCAATTCCTCTTATGCCTAGTTTCTCTCTCAGTTTGATTATGCTTTGCAGTTCACATAAATTACTATATCCAACAGAGCATAGAAGCTTCATTTCATTATCATAATCATCATCATCATCATCATCACCGTTTTACGTCCATTCTTCCACGCTAGTATGGGTTAGACGGGTTGTCCTGTTGTGGGTGATGCCAAGTCAGGTGACCATGTCTTGCTCATATGGAACTGATTTTGGCTTGATTTCAACAGCTGGATGCCATTCCTAACACCAACCTCATTTTTAGTGAGTACTGGGTGCTTTTTTACTGTGACCCCTACACATCCACTTTACGGTGTGGATTGGGTGATTTTTTGTCATGACACCTACACGACCACTTTACAGTGGGAGGGGATGGGAGAATATTGTCTATATGCTTCAGCTTTGGCTTGTACCCGTGGGAAGTCAGGTCTTCTGTATTACTGTGTCATCGCCTTTGAGAGGTGCAATTGGGTAAGGTCGGCTTTTATCACCTCATCCCAGGTCTTTATGGGTCTCCCCACAACATGGCTTCCATCGACTTTTAGTGCTCTGCACCTTTTTATGCAGCTATCATCCTTCATTTGCATCACATGTCCATACCAACGCAACCTCCTCTTCTACACAGAGCGTATAGAGGAGCCAGAACCAAATGGGAAAAAATGGTAAATAATGACACAAATGGGACCTGCCCCTTGCATAGGAGCAAATTTTGGAATAGAATAGAAAGAACTAGGAATAAGGCTAATAGAATAAACTCATGGTATGATAGCAATAAATACCAGAGTGTAATGTTCATCGATACAACCCCTAGAGGTGAATTAGCTTATAAATTTAGAAGGGCCCCAGATAAACATAAACTCAATATTAAGATAGTAGAAAGACCAGGTACCTCCGTAAAAACACTCATTAGCAAGACATACCCTTTTCAAAGACCCCCCTGTATACATAAGAAATGTATAACCTGTAAATTAAGCCCCCATATTAACTGTAAAACTAGAAATGTAGTATATAGCATAAGATGTACTGAAGAACAATGTAGAGACAAAAATATAGTGTACATAGGTGAGACAGCTCGTAGTGTAGGGGAACGGATAAATGAACACTGGCGAGACCTTCAAGATAGTAAAGAATCATCTGTACTCTACCAACATGCTAAAATAGAACATAAGGGTAAATTAGAGAACATAGAAATAAAAATAGAATCTACACACAGAAAAGACGCAATGTTTAGACAAATCACAGAGGCAATAAACATAAAAGAATTACAACCAAAATTAAATAGAAAACATGAGTGGAACAGCAACATCACAACTTACAATTAAGGACAAAATGAAAACACACACGCACATAGAACAAACAACCAACCTGTAACATGTAAATAAACAAATAAATAAACGAATATAAACACACACAGACACCCGGATGTGGTGCATGCGCAGACTGAGCACACAACACACACACTGAAACAAAATGGCGTAGGACAGAACAAAGGAGAGGCACAAAAACAAAGAAAAGAATCCCCAGTCACTGAAGAGGTCACAGAATGTGTGACGAAAGAACTTTGACAATATATAAACAACCATCTGGTTGTGGAACCAACCAACCAACCGGAAATTTATAAATTCCTAAATTTATAAATTTATTATAATAAATTGAAGTGAAAGCAATTGGCGCATGTGTTTCTTATTGGCAACATGACCCTCCCAACGTGTATAACAATATCGGTTTCAACACACGTTTTCAGATAAAGAATCTTGCTAAACAAATTCAGAAACGAAATATATATATATATATATATATATATATATATATATATATACATATATATATATGTGTGTGTGTGTGTGTATATATATGTATGTCAAAGATGTAAACAGAAATAAGAAAACAAAAGGCACAGTACATGGAAGAAATATATTGGTTTAATGCCTGAAATAGCAGGAAGAGAGTCTTAATGTCCTTCATCAGAAGATAGATTTAGAAATAGAAGATAAATAGAAAATAAAGTGTGATGAGAGGAAGGAAATGGGAAAATGGGGGGAAAAAACGTGCATATTCAGTTGGCCATCTTAGAAAGTGTCTGATGAGTGGTATCTTCAGCAAAGTGGGGTTTACGAAGGGAGATAACTAATGTATAATGAGTATGCACGTGTGTGTCTTGGTGTGTGTGTGTGTGTGTGCGTGCATGCATGAAGGAGTGTTCATATGTTTGAAGGGGAAGCCTTGAAGTGTGACAAGCTGGCTGCTGACCGACGTAAGGGGTGTATAAGAATGTATATGAATTTCAACAAATATGTACATAAACACACACATAGCAGCAGCCGAGATATTTCATAATCTGGTATGGTTGTAAGAGAAGTTGCATGACTTTGCATACAGTGACAACCGTGAACGGCTAAGCTGCCAGGTGTGAAGTTTTTACGTGCGTGGATGGAGCGTGGAAGTGGTGGGGATAGAGTAAATGTTAGGAAACATTCACCACTGACAACGCCACAGCCCTGGCACTGGGTGCCACACAAAATCAGACGTGGTGTGCGCAAGAGAATCAAGCACACATGGATGTGAGCTCAGGAAAGTGTGTCGGTAGTGTGCGTGTGGGTGGGTGCACGCATCCAAAAGTGTAGAGTGGATGGTTAGGTGTGTGCAGAAGTAGATATGTGTGGAGTGGTATATAAATACAGGGGTTGTAAATGTGAGTGTGTATTATGCAGTGACTGGAGTTGTGTGTGTGTGTATATATATGTGTGAGTGTTTGTGTGAGAGCAAGGGTAAAGGGAGGTTAAATGAATTGTGGAGCAAGGGAATTGAGGCTATATGGAAAAGAGGTTCCAAGGCGGAAAATTA
Organism: Eledone cirrhosa; assembly: GCA_964016885.1. NCBI lineage: Eukaryota > Metazoa > Mollusca > Cephalopoda > Octopoda > Eledonidae > Eledone > Eledone cirrhosa. Next base: position 253,785,689 of record OZ024740.1, on the reverse strand, counting down.
AGTTCTGCCTGCTCCTGGTGTGAGTGGCTGTGGATCTGTGATGTAAAAGAGGCCTTAGACAGTGAGGTTTTGATGAGAGTGGTTGGAGAAACAGAAGTGATGAGTGACAGGAGTGTATTTACCTTGTCATATGTTTATAAGTATGCTAATGTATATAGACCCACAAAGGGAACACCAGAGGGCATAGACGATATTGGTGGAGGTGCAAATGAAGGAGTGGTGAATGCAAAAGGATTTGTTCATACCTGTGAGAATGGTGAGGCTGGTGATGTAGTGGCAGGTGTTAAAGCGCGGACAAGAATAAGGATGGGAACCAAGGGGGTGGGTCCATCCAAGAGGAGAGGCAGAAGGAACTGTGCACAAGAAGATCATGGAGATTATGGGTGTGCTTAAAGGCAGTGATGGGTAGGTTGGGAAAGAAGCGAGAAGTTAAGTGGTCGAAAACGAAGGTTCAGAAACAATGATTAGACAGGTGGCAGGTGAGAGGGAAAGGAAGAAGGGTGTGGTGGGGTGAGAGGGCTATGGTGTGGTCAGTATTACGGGCATATAAGGGGCAGCTTGAATGACGGTGGGAGGATATCCATGCTGGATGAAGTGAGAAGCCATGCAGAGCCAATAAAAACAGAGGAATTGGAAGTAGGGTATAGAGAGTTTGGTGTGGGTGGAGTGGGAGGAGTGAAGTCAAGGTATGAGTGGGGGTCAGTGGGTTTGTAGAAGATGGAAGTAGAGAGGGTATGGTGAGAGAGAGATGTTGAGAAATCGGACAGAAGAGACAGAGGTGGTGAAGGTGAGAGCAGGATGAAAAGACTGGATGAAGGAAAGAAAGCAGTTGAGCTGTTCACAGGCGAGAGATGTGGTCCAGATATAGTTGTTGATGTAACGACCATTTAGATCAGGGTTAGGTCTAATGTACTGGGAGAAGATCTGGGACTCAACATAGCCAACAAACAAGTTGGCATAGTTCGGACCCATTCTGGTTCCCATTGCTACCCAGAGACCTGTTGGTAAAAGGAAAACCCATTGAGGGTCAGAACAAGTTCAGTAAGATGGAAAAGAGTGGAAGTGCTAGGGTAAGGGGAAAGGTCTACAAAGTGTCAGAGAGTATGGAGGCCGCCATCATGAGAGATGACGGTATAGAGACAGGTAAGTCCAGGGTGGAGAGATGGCAAAAGGGGCCAAGAGAGAAGGACAAGTAGTTGAAAAGTCTAAGGTGTCATGGATGTGGGAGAGGAGGTTGGCAACTAAGGGGGCAAGGAGGATATCAAAGTATTGTGAGATGATTTAGGTGGGGCAGTTACAGGCGGAAATGATAGGACAGCGGGATTATTAGATTTATGTATTTTGGGGAGGAAGTAGATGGTGTGTGTGAGGGGTACGTACTATAAGGCTGGTAGCTGAGGGGGAGGGAGGAGATGAGTTGGTAGAGGACACAAGCTGTTGGTAGCCAGGGACGGTGTCAGAGGATAAAAGGCGGTAAAAATGGGTGTCATATATATATATATATGTAAAAGGTAAATAGAAATAACAACACCAATACAGTATATGGAAGGAATATATTAGGTTAACGCTTGAAATAGCAGGAAGAGAATCTTAACATTTTGGACGCTAGTTCTTCATCAAAAGAAAGAATGAGTAATTAGAAGGATTGAAGGGATAGGCGAGGCAGAATCAGAAAAAATGGTTTTAGAGAAAAATAACAGGTCCATTCGTGTTGCCATCTCTTGGAAAACTGTTGATACTGGCGTTTTGTGTATGATATACTTTTTTTGAAAAGTGGATGATGGAGCGCGTCTACCTGAAATGAAAAAAAAACATTTTGTATATAGGAGCTATAAATGTGCACGTGTGTATGCATGTGTGTGTTATTATACATCATATGAAGCTAAGAGGATATGTGTGCGTATATGTAAGTAAAGGAGTGTGTGTGAGTGCTTGTAAGTACGAAGCTGTGAGCAAAATTATGTTAATATAAGTGTGTGTGTGTGTGTGTGTATACAGAGCTGTGAAGGGAAAAGTAAAGTGTATTTATTTTGTTGGTCTGTATTCGTTATAAGAGTATATGTTTCTGACCATAAGAGAGCCATAGGAATCTAGGGGTGAATGTACAAGTGTGTGTGTGATAACAAATGGTGTATTAAAGAAATATATATATGTTATGCTATATCTTAGTAATGAAATAATTAATAATTGTTTCTACTTTAGGCACAAGGCCAGCAATTACCCAGTGCATTACTGGTACTTTATTTTATCGACCCCGTAAGGATGAAAGGCAAAGTCAACCTCAGCGGGATTTGAACTTAGATCGTAAAGGGACGTAACTACGCTGGAAAGCATGGCGTCCGACCCTCTACCGATACTGCCAATCCACCGCCTTAATTTTATTAAATGTTTCAAAACATATTAAATGTTTCAAAATTCAGCATAAAATAATTAGAAATAGAGTCACGAAATGGTTACAAAAATGACACTTTAGTTAAAGAATTATTTACATTTAACATAGACTGATGGGTATTTTATAAATAAGGGGAGACAACTTCACTTAAATTGATGGAAAGTAAAAACAGAAAAAGAAAAATATTTAATCATCGACTAAATGTTGTAATTTTCCTAACCATGTATTAGTTTCTAGTTTAAATGTTAATGTTTCTGACATTAAATATACCAACAGCCGCTGACTTAAGCTATATAACAGTCTATATACAGATACATGACTGACTATAGTCACTGTATTATTTCAAGAGTAGAGAACTTTCTTCAGTTGAGTCAATGATTGACAACCTCTCTAGTGCTGGTGCCACAAAAACTTCACTCAATAAACCCTGTAAAGTGGTTGGCGATAAGAAGAGCATCGCATTGAAGAAACAATGTGAAAAGAGGGGTTGTGAAAATAGTTTCAATTAATATGAAACTTTATACATAATATTTTACCTTTTTTTCTCGAATAATTTTATCTCACAAGATGTTAAGCACTGAAAACTGTGATGAATCCCAGCTTTATGATATTAAATATGTAACAATCATAGCTTTATGATATCTAATCTGTAACCATCATAGCTTTATGATATTAGATCTGTAAACCATCATAGCTTTACAATATTAGTTCTGTAACCATCTTTATGATTGTTATAAAATTTGTTTTAATCAACCAATCAGCTGCCACCACATTGGTTGGCGCAGACTACATAAGTTATGTGTGAACCGGCAACATTAATTGCAAGTGGCTATAATTTTGTATTGTCAGTGAAGATTGGAATAAACTTCTTACTACTGTGAATTTGGCGTGCTCAATTTATTCCAATCTTTATTGACATGGGTGCTAAATTCTTTCACTCTCAGTGAAAGTCCTGCTGAGGAAGAATATTTCTACTGGACGTAAATGTTTGGGATTTACAAGGAAAAAGCTGAAATATCAGAAGAGGATAATTTCTCAATATTATTTGTGTTATGTGGACACAGACTTTTGTCTACATTCAAAATTATGTGAATTACAACCAAGCCATAACCATACTAGATGATTAATTTAATTAACAATCTACAGCCATAATGATGTGTCACAAACTAAGAACACAAAAGTAAATGGAAGGTGAATCAGTTGACGACTTCATGAATGAACTAAAACATTTAGCAAGAAAATGTCCAACTGAATCATTAGCTGCTGATCAACATCATGATGTGCTTGTTGGTGATGCCTTCATTTCTCGACTATTATCCCCACAAATAAGGCAAAAACTATTAGAATCAACTGATGAAAGGCTCTTACACATTCATAAACAGGCTCTTACACTTGAGTTAGCAATTAAAGACTCTCAAGGTAACGCTGAATCACTTGTCCACTAAGAAAATCAGCCATCTTCAGTTTCAGTTCAACCATCAATATCAGCTATCTGTACCAATACTGGCAAATGCTTCTTTTGTGGAGGGCGAAGGCATGAATGCTCAAGATGTCCTGCAAAAGATTCAATCTGCAACAACTGCCATAAGAAAGGGCATTGGAAATCTGTATGCTTAGCCAAAAACAAATCAAAGTCTAAGCAGAAAATTGCAGCTCTACAGACCGTAAATAACTCAGTTGAAGATGGTACTTCAGATTCAGTTGAATACTAACTCCAGTTTGTGACTGAGATAAACAAAATAAAACAATATCACATATAAATGGACATGCTATCGAAACAATTATGGACACAGGATCTGATCTTTCATTTATAACAAAGACATGGCATTAAAATGTAACTTCAGTATCCAGCCTTATTGAAATATTATCTCTATGGCAGACAAATCAAAAGTTCACATCTTGGGAAAAAACATGTTGTCAAATTACCTGCAACAATATACTATATTCAGTAAATTTATTTGATTAAATCTCTTGTGGTACCTTTGATAAAAGACATAGATATTCTCCATGCTCACTCATTGGTATCTTTTCAACTGGGAGAATCAAAGCCACCAATAACCTATTATCTCACTCTCTCTGCAATGACCTGAAAGAAATACAACCTCATTTTGGAAGTAGGCATAAATAAACTGAAGCCAATTGCAACACCTTCTCAACACATAATCACTGACCCATTTATAGCTAAAGAAGTACATTGCCTACTTAACGATGGAATCATAACTGAGAGTCAAAGGCTTTGCATGCTCAGTGATTCGTCGTACAAAGAAAGGAACCACCAACACCACAAAAAAAAAAAGGTTGCTAGTTGACTACTCTAAAACCATATCCTCCTGCAAACATCTATTATATCTTTCAACAAGTGAGATGTAATAAAGTATTTAGCAAAATTGATTTGAAGTCGGCATATCATCAAATTGAACTGAAGGGAAGAGATATGCCATTTACAGCATTTGAAGCCTATGGACGGTTATATAATATTTGTAGGTTACCTTAAGGGTGTATTAATGCAGCCCCCATTTTTCAACGTATAATTGATGATTTTATTAATTCTAATGCATTAACCAATACCTTTGTATATCTCAACAACATAATTATTTGTGGAAAAGGTTACCCAGATCATGATCAAAATCTCAATTTATAAAAGTGGCAAAGTTAGCAAAAATTACTGTGAATGACTCCAAATGTGAATACAGACTGACAAAACTAAATTTCTTGGGTCACAAAATAGAAAATAGTAACATTAGACCAGGCCCAGAATGATTTAAAACTGTTCCAAATAAGATTCCTCAACTTAATAGCTTCCTTGGATTAGTTGCTTACTACACCAAATGGATTAAAGGATGTGCTAACTTGATCAGACCTTTAATACAGGCAAGAGATAACTGTGTGAAGTTATATTGTCTCATTCTATCTACGGAAAGCTTAAACGCTATCAAGTTCATTAAACAACGACTCAAGTCTGCATCACTGAACATGCTTCGTATGAACACACCACTTGTGCTTGAAACTGATGCATTGGGGGGTAGCAAAAGAGGTACCTTGCATCAAGAAGGCAGACTTGTTGCCTTCATGTCTAAGACTCTGTCTATTTCAGAACAAAGGCAATCAACCGTGGAATGTGAGGCACAGGCTATTGTTGAATGTTGTAAAAAATAGAAGCACATACTAAACATGGTACCACTTTTCACAATCATAACTGATCAGAGATCAGTGGCCTACATTATTTACAGTACTACTTGAACAAAAATAAAAAACAATCAAATTGCCAGATGGAAACTAGAACTGTTGAGATATCACTTTGTCATATCATACAGACCTAGGTCTGAAAATAAGGCTGCTGATGCTCTTTCAAGATGTGCTGTAATTTCTCTTAATTCACAGAACACATTGCTAGCTCTGAATGAAAGATTGTGCCATACAGGTGTGACCTGGATGATTTATTTCTGTCGACCTCAAAATTTACTTTTCTCAATACGAGAAATTAAGGAGACCAAGAGCTGAAACCTTGTTTCCATAATTCAGTTCCTTCTAAGTTGATCACTGCAACGCATCCATGGGAAAGGTTATCAATGGATTTCATCGGCCCTCTTCCATCTTACATGAATGAAAAATATATATTAGTTATAGTGGACGAATTTTCCAGATACCCATTTGCATATCCATGTTCTGATATGTCCTCAGTGACAATCATTAGAAAACTAAAAAAACTTGTTTTGTCTGTTTGGGCTCCCTCGGCTATACATTCAGACAGAAGAGCACAGTTTGAAAGCGAATGTCTCAGATGATTTCTTCTGTTGAATAACATTGGGAAGACTCGCACGACACCATATCGATCGCAAGGAAATGGTCAGTGCGAAAGAATCAATGAGGTACTCCTAAAAACATTAAATTTTGAACTCAGGAGTAAACAGTTAGATAGAGACCACTGGGAAAGCGTGCTACCTCTGGCTTTATCTTGTATAAGAGGACTTCTCTGCATATCAATGAAATAAAACACCTCATGAACAAATGTTTAGCTTTCCCAGACAGACATTACCTGAATATCTGCTCCAAAAGAACACAGAAGTCCTAAAAAGAATTCATGTATGAAATAAAATGGATCTTCTGATTGAAAAAGTAACCCTAACGGTAACTCTATCATCATACGTGACACGAGTATAAAACAGCAGGGAACAGTGGAAACTATTGGTGGTGCAGACTACATAAGTTATGTGTGAACTGGCAACACAAATAGCAAGTGGGCATAATTTTGTATTGTCAATGAAAATTGGAATAAAACCTTAAAACCTGTAATCATGATAGCTTTAGGAATTCTGAACCATGTTGTGCCAACACCTGATGATGTCTAATTTATTCTTTCTGTCCTAGTTCATCAGAGGGATCCCATTGTTACTGTTGGGTTATTGACGATATTGCTAGATTGGGATCCGACTTGGATTTGAATCTTTGATAGCTTGATGATGCATGTTTAGGGAACTCCTATGAAAAGGTCCTTGCAACAAGGAAATTGGTAACTGAGGAACATTGTTGTAGGGGTTTTCAAGTTAAAGATTCTTATGTAAAATTTGGATCATTTATTTTCTCATCATGAGGCTACAATGGATCTATTTTCTCTATTATGTCCCCTCTGATTTCACAATTGTGTTATGTTAGAGCTACAATTTCTGATATTGCATTTAAGCCCACTTTTTTCTCAAAGGTCACCATCATCTTTTTATGTTTGCTTTTCATGCAGGCGTAAGTTGGACTTCAGTAGCTATGTGAGAATGTCAGATGTTACTATTTCAAGATTTTTTTTCATCATCAGTGGCGTTTATTCAAACCTAAAACAATTATTTAAAAATATAGATGAGCTTCATCAAGTAGTTTTTATTCTTAAAAATTATTTGTTTATCCCTAAGTTGTTACATATTTCCCAGGGCTAGTGCCTCAATTAGTGCCCCATTGTCCCTTCAACTTTTAACAACTTCATTTATGAAAAACTAAAAAATTTGGTAACTTGTTCCAAATTCCTTTGAACAGGCTCCAATACCAAAATGACTCAGTAGAGTTGGTCTTATGTAAATCTTCTTTTCTACCCTGTTTCCCCTATTTTATTCATGTTACTTCTCTTGGGTGGGCAACATTTTTTTCCTATTCAACATGGATTATTTCCAGCCAAGGAATGACTGAAGTTCTATTACTGTGGAGGGGCTGTGTTTGTTAGTTTGTTAGTTACACAACAGGATATGTTCATTCTGTGACGGGATAATTTACAATTGAATAATTTTTAACTCATTCATCTTTTTTTTTAGTGATCTGTTCAATATTCTACTGATCTGTTCAGTATTCTTTTGCTCTGATCAATATTCTATCGAGCTGGTCAGTATTCTATAGAGTTGATCAGTATTTTATTGATCTAATCAGTATTCTATTGATATGGTCAGTATTCTATCGATCTGGTCAGTATTCTATTAATCTGGTCGGTATTCTATCGAGCTGGTCAGTATTCTATAGAATTGATCAGCATTTTATTGATCTAATCAGTATTCTATTGATCTGGTCAGTATTCTATCAAGCTGGTCAGTATTCTATCAATCTGGTCAGCATTCTATTGATCCGGTCAGTATTCTGTTGATCCGGTCAGTATTCTAGTGATCTGGTCAGTATTCTATTGATCCGGTCAGTATTCTATTGATCTGGTCAGTATTCTAGTGATCTGGTCAGTATTTTAGTGATCTGATCAGCAGATCAGCATTCTGTGAGTGATTAATTTTCTAAGGATTGCGTAGATGCTTTCCATGTGGGGAACATTGGTGAGTTATGTAATTCAGATAGCCTCCATCTAATAAGAGCTAGTGCTTACTGAAGAACTCCATGAATGTTTACTGGCAGCATACACCAGTATTCCCTGTTAGTGTTCAATTGAGGGAGTTTTGATTAATTTTCATTGTTATTGTCTATTTTCTCCTGTAAAAATGTATAAATATTAATGTATAAATATTTTAGAATAATAAAAGACACTTCTGTACTGGTCGAAGAAGTGAGTGGACTCAAAAAGAGACTATGTTGAAAAATAAAAGAAGAAAATACTTGTATTTGTCAGTATTTCTTGAAAGCTAAAAATTTTCACTCGTTGCTCGTATATATATACTAAAACCTGAAAACTGCGCAAGCTCAAAAGAGCCACAGAATGTTATAATAAACCTTCAAAAGTGTGGGACTAGAGTTGTTGCTCAAAAATATTGTAATAATTATCTATCGTACACTCTGTGGCATCCTTTTATAAAAAAGAGAGTCATTATGAACTCAAGACGACACAATAATTATTTAAGCTAATGTTCAATATCTCATATTAGATGTTTAGTAATGATTAATACGAAATGCACTTAAACCGAATTCTATATTATAAATTCACTTAAATAATTATCATATGAGACATACCTCCACCACCAATCATTGTTAATGGCCCTGCTCTTCCAAACGCCTAAAATGTCAAGAGTTGAACAGTGTAATTTACTTGTAATGGCCATTATCTACCTTGTTCGGTCAACGATGTAGTAGCTCTCACCACCATCACAGCATTTAGTGAATGTGAAAGAGCAAAACTATCGTATACTTTTGTATGCCATAGGCATCTACTTTTACCTTAGAGAAAAGAGTAAGCCCGTCGAGCCTCTTCTTACAGGACAATCCTACAGACTCCAGAATGGAAGGGATGTATATTTTTTGTTAGGGCTGGTTTAATAAAAGACTTATTTAGTTGTTTGCTTAGCCATTAAATGCAGAGCCATGTAAACCCATAGCCGGACATCTAGGTTTTCAGCTATCTTGGGACTTCAACTATCTCTGGCACTTTAATTCAGTAAAAACAAAAAAATAAAAAATGCAAAGAGACCTTGTAAATAATATTTCTTGTAAATAATATTTCAATATTGAGTATTCATTCTCACGATTGTCAACGCCACATGGATATATTCATGTGTAGTATAGCGGGTCAAATAGTGGTAGGAGTAGTTGTGTTGTGGTGTTGATTCCTTTGTTGAGTGTGTTCCCACTTGTAGATTGCTCAGTGGTGTGGTCCTACTGCGCACTTCACCGAGTGCTATACTCTGCATACTGAAGTGTCAGTGATTAACCAACACATACTCAAATTAATTACACACACACACATATATATATATATAATATTAATAAATGGAAACTATCTTTATAAAACTATATTTATTTTATTATATATATTTCAAGGGTACCAGTATTTTGGTACGCTCTCAAAAGCATAACGGTCTTTTTCAGTTTTAAAGTTTTAACGTTATCCTCATTAGCATATTCATCTCGATGTTTGAAGTTTTATTCACTATTTACATAGAACTCATAACATTAAGTTCATATGTAGATATGTCTCATCAGATAAAATACAAAAATTGGTTTACAGATAGTGACATATCTACATATGAACTTAATGTTATGAGTTCTATGTAAATAGTGAATAAAACTTCAAACATCGAGATGAATATGCTAATGAGGATAACGTTAAAACTTTAAAACTGAAAAAGACCGTTATGTTTAGACGCTAGGTATATTTAAATAATTATTAGAATTATTTTTAAAGAAGAAAAGGAAAGGGCGATATCCAATTTTACCGCCCGAATTGCTGCTGATGCTGCTTACGTGCTGTAGTTGTTGCTTAACTTGTGCTACTTACCTGCTTCACTGTATGAGGCTATTCCAACAAATTTACATTCCCTTTTTTTTAGCCGTTAAAAGAAATATAGATTTATTTATTTGCAACGTTTTTGTTAGTTTCTTGGGTTTTTTTTTTTTTTTGTGATTTATTTGCCACTGGGGCATAGATTTCTTTATTTGCCTATATCGGCTTGTACAGGTAAGAGAAGAAGGGAGCACCCCCTCTCTCTGTGCTCCCTGGCAGAAAGGTCGCACACTTTCTACGGGGGTGTGTGTGACCCCAAAAGGCTGTCTATCTATTGAGGACTTAATTTTTTATATTCCTTTTTAATCACTCGTTAAATGTTTGTACTTGATTTTTGTAAAAACTTCCCCCGCCTAATGCCCTAGTGGCAAATAAATCGCCCCAAAAAAACAAAACAAACAAACAAAAACGGCAAATAAATCGCAAAAAAAAACAAAAACATTGCAAATAAATAAATCTATATTTCTTTTAACGGCTAAAAAAAAGGGAATGTAAATTTGTTGGAATAGCCTCATACAGTGAAGCAGGTAAGTAGCACAAGTTAAGCAACAATAGCAGCAGCTAGCAACAAGCAGTAAGCCACTAAGTAAGCAGCAACTACAGCACGTAAGCAGCATCAGCAGCAAATCGGGCGGTAAAATTGGATATCGCCAAGGAAAGAGAAGTTACTATTAAATTGGAAGAAAAAATTGAAGAAAAGATTTTAAGAAAAAAAAATATATAGAAATGTACGTATATAAGTGTCCGAAACATATTTGCAAGGGTGTAGAAAGAATGAAATAATTATATTTATTTTTATTTATTTAATTATATAATTTGGAAGTATTTATAATATAATATGTAAATTATAAATTAATGTAGTGAGAACTGTTAATTCAATATGTGAAAGATAGCTTATATTTATATATACGATTGGATGTATTCTACGGGTGTGTTTTAATACTTGTTTCTACTTTTGGCACAAGGCCATCAATTACCCAGTACATTACTGGTACTTTATTTTGTGTATCGGGTGTGTTTTAATACTATGAAGATTGTAGTTATAAGTATATTTTATTATATTATAAGAGATTAATTGTATATATATATAAATAGTTATGGTGAATATATAATTTATTTATTTAGTAGATAAATAGTTATGGTTCGATATAGATTCCATTATAGCGAGAATACTTGTGTGTAATATGTAATAAGGAGACGTGATTGGTTTGTGTGTATAATATTTAATAAACAATTTGTGGATATATATAGAACAGTATAGTTAACATGTCAAAGAAATAGATGAAAGAATGAAGCAAAGTTATTAGTTACCGTTTGATTGCCAGACGAACGTGGCTGGCAGAAGACGCCTGGCGAAACCAGGCGCCGGAAGGGCAAATGAGAGAGAGGAAACTGAAAGTTCTTCGTTTTATAGGGTTCTGCCGGAAGTGATAAAAAGGATTCTATCACCCCAACGGGAAGCAACTCCAACTACTTCACGTCTAGAGAGCGTTACTCTATTGGGGTTGTGAGTGTCACAACAAGGGAGGCAACTCCTGCTACATAACCTCCCGCCAGAATTTTAAAATATAAAAATCGAATGAAATATGTAAGTTGTCGAGAATGTTGTAACAGGCATGAAAATTACGAAAAAAGAATGTTTGCAAAAATCAATGATAGATATGAATGATAATGTTTGCAAAAATCAATGGTAGCCAACCGCTCTTGGCCAGAGAACGACTGGACATCTATCTATCACCCAAAGATACAATGTAATAAAGTAAGAGAAGAGCTCAAAGTTCAAATGTACAAAATATAGTTCACAGGTGTGCAATCACATGACAGTAGGAAAGAAGTGTGTTCCAGAGAATGAATGCAGGTGGTTTCTGTTCTGTGGTATATCGTGAAATTTCCAACCTCCGAATGGATTTTCTCACAGGAAGAGTGCTGCAAAAATAAATTCTCTGGCTTGTTCTGGTTGTTGATGAAGCTGTGTTGCTGTTGTCTCGCGGAGTGAGCGTATTCGGTGTTTAAATTCACAGTAAAAGAATTTTTTCAGAAAAAATTAGTTGCGCAAAGTGCTAGAAATAACAGCCGAAGTTGATGGTCGATGTTGAGAATGCGTTGACCTGGAAGGGTCAAGAGGCTAGCGACCAAAGAAATAAGCATTCTGAATAAATGCGCAGTTTTCAACGGCAAATTCACGTGGTAAATTTTTAAACCGGCAAATAGGAGAATATAGCTTAAGGCTGGAGAATCCTTGGCGAGAAACGTTATCTCTGGCGTGTGGCTATCTCAGTGAATCGAGAATCGTGCAGTCTACACGTGCCAATACAAGGTTAAGTTGAAAAAATAATATTTCTAATGCGCGAGAAAATGGCGCGAAAATGATAGTGCAACAGGTCGTTGTCAGCCATTTAAAAAAAATGTGTGTGAAAGTGACAATGATGAAAAAGAAAGAAAGGCTTCACTTAGCATAATAAATATGGCGAGTTCAATTTGTTTTTTTTAATTTTTGGTGTGAATTTTTGAAAAAAACTTGAACGATGAAGAAAACGATGAAAAAAAAAGGCAATGGTTGAGGTTCATCGAAAATACATGTTCCTGTTGTAATGTTTAAAAAAAAAAAATCAAATTTCTTTTTTTTTTTTTTGGTTGTTTTTAAAGTGTTCGTTGTAAGAAACGAGAAACATATATATATATCGTGAAATGCGACAGTTAGTTGATGCGTGAGAGAAAAAGTCTGTCTGAACGCGAATTTCACATGTGCGTGGTGTGTTCGTTTCTTGGAGAAACATATATATATATACAGCAAACTGCGACAGTTAGTAGATGCGTGAGGGAAAAAGAGTGTCTGCACGAAAATTTCACATGTGCGTGTGTGCGTTTCTTTGACTGAGTGTTTTCATAGTTTGTCAATAAAATTTGCTGTGTATTCGTAATGTTACTCACACAACATCAGATTCTGCTATTTTTTCGGGGTCACCACTTATAACAGTGAACGGCTGCGTATTCGTATCACGTCGGGGTCACCAATTATAGCGAGAATACTTGTGTGTATGAATGTAACAAGGAGACGTGATTGGTTTGTGTGTATAATATTTAATAAACAATTTGCGGATATATATAGAACAGTATAGTTAACATGTCAAAGAAATAGATGAAAGAATGAAGCAAAGTTATTAGTTACCGTTTGATTGCCAGACGAACGTGGCTGGCAGAAGACGCCTAGCGAAACCAGGTGCCGGAAGGGCAAATGAGAGAGAGGGAACTGAAAGTTCTTCGTTTTATAGGGTTCTGCCGGAAGTGATAAAAAGGGTTCTATCACCCCAACGGGAAGCAACTCCAACTACTTCCCGTCTAGAGAGCGTTACTCTATTGGGGATGTGAGTGTCACAACAAGGGAGGCAACTCCTGCTTCGGATTCCTTTATATATGAAAACAGTTAGGATTTGTTGAGCGAAGATATGTTTGCATTTTCAATATATAGCTTAAGAATGTGGAAATAATTATATTTTTGTGTAGATGTATATTATTTTGTATATTCTATAGTTATAAATAAGTTAAAAATTTTTTTAAATATTTACATAAAGTTTGAATGTCTCGTGAAGTTTAGATGTAAACATGCTTTTATCAAAGGAAAAGATAACTCTAATTTTTATTAGTTTACGGAGTTTTTATGGTCTTTCATATTTATCTTCGGTTGTCTTGGTATGAAGGGTTCAGTCCTATTTTCGATACCTAATTTGTAGATAATTTCGGAAGTTTCTTTGTTTAAGGTTGATAGATCTTCTTTAGAGTTTTTTTTATAATTCTTTTTAAGTTCTTTCAGTATTAAATTATTATAGTCTTCCTTTTCAATTCCATAAAAGTTGTTAGTTTTGAAGTTTTATTCACTATTTACATAGAACTCATAACATTAAGTTCGTATGTAGATATGTCACTATCTGTAAACCAATTTTTGTATTTTATCTAATGAGAGCGTACTAAAATACTGGTACCCTTGAAATATATATAATAAAATAAATATGGTTTCATAAAGATAGTTTCCATTTATTAATATTATTGATATTATACTCCTGAAGAAAACTTGAGTGCTTCTAATCTGTTATAAATTAACTTTGTTGAATAGAAAAGCTTCTACAGGACTAGAACTGTTTCATTCGTGAGAAATCATCAGGAGTACCTTACTTACTGTGGTTACCCCCGATTGAACCCGGAATAACTTATATATATATATATATATATATATATATATATATATATATATATATATATATATAAATGGAAACCAAGCTATTAAACAGAAGGGCCGACTTATTCGGTGCCTGCAGACACCTAAGGACGGGAACTTTCTTCAAGCTATATGGATAAACCCCGGTCAAGGCATCCCCCCTCTGTAGGTCCCCTACACCCCGTACCAATGACCAATGGACAACAACAACCACCCATAGTTTGTGGAGGGTCCACCAGATCCTCTACTGGTTAGGAGTCATGAAAACCACGTTTTATTGAACCTGATTTTATATATATATATATAAATATATTATATGTATATATATATATATATATATTTTATATGTGTATATATGTGTATTTTATATATATATATATAAAGATAGACATAGAATATTCGAAAATATTCTGTATGTTTATAATAAACATTTTGAAGACCTAATCGCTATAGAATAGAATACGTCACGTATTACAATTAGATTCTCGATAAAAGCAAGGGAAGTAACCTACGCGTTTCATTCTTATTAGAAATCTTCAGGATTACATATCCATTGCTTTTATCGAGAATGACACAGCTAGAGACTTATAGAATACTTAGCTGTGTACAGGAACTGGTTTGAAAGAGCGGTTGCCGGTCCGGCAGAAATTAGAAATTGGATTAAATGCTCTGAAATAGCGATATATATGTGAAGATAGACATAGAATATTCGAAAATATTCTGTATGTTTATAATAAACATTTTGAAGACCTAATCGCTATAGAATAGAATACGTCACGTATTACAATTAGATTCTCGATAAAAGCAAGGGAAGTAACCTACGCGTTTCATTCTTATTAGAAATCTTCAGGATTACATATCCATTGCTTTTATCGAGAATGACACAGCTAGAGACTTATAGAATACTTAGCTGTGTACAGGAACTGGTTTGAAAGAGCGGTTGCCGGTCCGGCAGAAATTAGAAATTGGATTAAATGCTCTGAAATAGCGATATATATGTGAAGATAGACATAGAATATTCGAAAATATTCTGTATGTTTATAATAAACATTTTGAAGACCTAATCGCTATAGAATAGAATACGTCACGTATTACAATTAGATTCTCGATAAAAGCAAGGGAAGTAACCTACGCGTTTCATTCTTATTAGAAATCTTCAGGATTACATATCCATTGCTTTTATCGAGAATGACACAGCTAGAGACTTATAGAATACTTAGCTGTGTACAGGAACTGGTTTGAAAGCGATTAGGTCTTCAAAATGTTTATTATAAACATACAGAATATTTTCGAATATTCTATGTCTATCTTCACATATATATCGCTATTTCAGAGCATTTAATCCAATTTCTAATTTCTGCCGGACCGGCAACCGCTCTTTCAAACCAGTTCCTGTACACAGCTAAGTATTCTATAAGTCTCTAGCTGTGTCATTCTCGATAAAAGCAATGGATATGTAATCCTGAAGATTTCTAATAAGAATGAAACGCGTAGGTTACTTCCCTTGCTTTTATCGAGAATCTAATTGTAATACGTGACGTATTCTATTCTATAGCGATTAGGTCTTCAAAATGTTTATTATAAACATACAGAATATTTTCGAATATTCTATGTCTATCTTCACATATATATCGCTATTTCAGAGCATTTAATCCAATTTCTAATTTCTGCCGGACCGGCAACCGCTCTTTCAAACCAGTTCCTGTACACAGCTAAGTATTCTATAAGTCTCTAGCTGTGTCATTCTCGATAAAAGCAATGGATATGTAATCCTGAAGATTTCTAATAAGAATGAAACGCGTAGGTTACTTCCCTTGCTTTTATCGAGAATCTAATTGTAATACGTGACGTATTCTATTCTATAGCGATTAGGTCTTCAAAATGTTTATTATAAACATACAGAATATTTTCGAATATTCTATGTCTATCTTCACATATATATCGCTATTTCAGAGCATTTAATCCAATTTCTAATTTCTGCCGGACCGGCAACCGCTCTTTCAAACCAGTTCCTGTACACAGCTAAGTATTCTATAAGTCTCTAGCTGTGTCATTCTCGATAAAAGCAATGGATATGTAATCCTGAAGATTTCTAATAAGAATGAAACGCGTAGGTTACTTCCCTTGCTTTTATCGAGAATCTAATTGTAATACGTGACGTATTCTATTCTATAGCGATTAGGTCTTCAAAATGTTTATTATAAACATACAGAATATTTTCGAATATTCTATGTCTATCTTCACATATATATCGCTATTTCAGAGCATTTAATCCAATTTATATATATATATATATATATATATATATGTATATATGTATTTTATATGTATGTGTGTATGTATATATGTATTTTATATATATATATGTATTTTATGTATATATATATATTATGTATTTTATATATATATATATATATTTTATATATATATATTTGTGCGTACATATATATATACACACCTGTATGGATTTGTGTGTGTAGATGTGTGTGTGTCTAAGGGGCAGGTGTGAGTGTATGTACAAGTCAACCAACATAAGCCTTTTATTTCTAAATTTTCTAAACTAAGTATTTGACTAACCATTATTTTAAGTATTACCACCCCACATTAATTCATTAATTCCTCAATTTGTATGTGTGGATATGTGTGTGTGTCTATGGAGGTGGGTGTGAGTGTACGTGGAAGCCAACCTACATAAGTCTCTTTATTTGTAAATTTTCTACTCTAACCATAATTTTCAGTAGCACCACTCCACATAAATTCCTCAATTTAAGAATGACCTGTAGTATCTATTTCATACTATTAACCTTAATTGAATATATATCTGACCAGGAATGCTTTTTGTGAAAATCAGTCATATGGAACTATTGTCATCTTGCCTGACGGTTTGAACTTTACAACACCACCTGCCTCTTTGAGGTCAAATACCAACCCTACTAGCATCTACAAACTGACCAATGAGAATTAAGACTATTCCTGCTGACAACATTAAATTATTCCTAACAAGCTCATATGTCCCAAGGCTCTGATACCATCAACACTATAAACACAGAGCTGGCATATCTAAGAACTGACTAACTGCCTGATGAGGTCATAGCCATTCAATGGCTATCATCGAAATATATATAGCAGTAAATAAAGGATTATGAGTTCATGCAATTGACTTATGTTTCGTCACTATATATATATATATATGTGTGTGTGTGTGTGTCTGTGTAAAAGGTAAACAGAAATAACAACACAATCGGTACAGTATATGAAAGGAATATATTAGTTTAACGCTTGAAATAGCAAGCAGAGAGTCTTAACGTTTCGGACGCTAGTCCTTCATCAGAAGAAAGAATGAAAAATTAGAAAGATTGAAGGGACGAGTAGGGCGGAATAGGAAAAAATAACGGGTCAATTCATGTTGCCATCTCTTGGAAAACTGTTGATGCTGGCGTTATCAGTAACTACACTGTGTAATGCATCCTTCATCTGTTGCTTTTGAAAGGCAAAGTTGACCTCGGCGAGATTTGAACTCAGAACATAAAAGCCCGAAACTAAATGCCGCAAAGCATTTTGTCAAACGCTCTAACTATTTATCAATCCACCGCCCTTATAAAAGACAAAAAAAAAAGATAAAAAGAAAAACTCTATATGGTTTGATATGGTTTATGTCGTTTTTCGTAATAAAGGCATACATGACTTTTAGCGGTCGCAATAATGAAAGTAAATTTATTTTCATTTTCGAACGTCGTGTTTACATTTTGTGTGCGTGTTTAAACGAAACATGCTGGCGACGAAGCTTCTTCTTTGCACGGCTCCATGTGTTCTCTATGAGCTGTGTGTGCACATCAGGGTCCGCAGGATCTACAAAGTTCCGTTCGTGCACCACAACATCATGAACGTAAACCCCACCTTCAATTTCCGAATAGGAAGCCCAACCATCAGAGATGATGCGGCTGCCTGGCAAAATCCCTGCTGAATGATGGGGACGAGTGTCACAGCTTCGATTGGGACTTCTACAAGGCAGCAGCGTCCAGAATGGCGGACTCACCATTCTGCAAGCCTCATTACAAGATTACTTCGGTATTGAATATTCTTCTCTCAACCGTCAACTACACACACACATATGTATATATAATCAGTTAAAACGACAGAGGCTCTGGTTTTGTCTTTAATCTCAGTAACTAATTTAAATCTAAACACGCACACAAAATGTAAACACGACGTTCGAAAATGAAAATAAATTTACTTTCATTTTTCAGACCGTTAAAAATCATGTATGCCCACAAATAATATATACAATACTTAATTACATTAATGTTCTACATTAAAATATAAACTCAAATCAAAAGAAAACATACTATAATCATGATATTTCACATAAAAAGAGAATTTATGGAACCTTATAAATATAATGTAAGGCGGCGTTAGGAAATCGGATAAGAAGACTTTAGGAGATTAGTATCGGTGTACATATAAAATTATTACAAAAGAAGGTAAATACCGGTGTGTGTTGTGATAATGTTTTTACTTCATAGAAGTCAAAGGTATTAAATATAAAGGAGTCGTTACCCGATGGTCACAACTCCAGACTGAAGTGTGTATAGAAAAGAAGAGATCTTTTCTAGCTGGTGTTAACATCTTAGGCTCTCAGGCTGCATGTTGCATTCTTCTTGGTGGCGAAGGATTATCAAAAAGGAATAATCTCATGCTAAGGTCGCAGGTGTTACCACTTCGGAAATCAGGAGGCGAGAGAGAGTTATCGTGGTGACCTGTTCCTTTTATAGGGGGTGACCGGAAGTGACCAACAGGGAGTCTGTCAATCCCAAAGGGAAGCAACTCCAGCTACTTCCTGTCTAGAGAGCGGTGATGAGATTATCATGACAAGGGAGGCAACTCTTGCTACATTATCACCCGCCAGATTTTTAAAACAGAAAAATCGAAAGAAGCATGCATGGAGTAAGATGGCCAGCATGTAAGAGGCATGAAAATTATGATACAATGTAATATAAAAGTAAGAGAAGAGGTCAAAGTTCAAATATCCAAAATACAGTTCACATGTGTGCAATCACATGACAGCAGTAAAGAATGTGTTCCAGAGAATGAATGCAGGCGGTTTCTGGTCTGTGGTATAACGTGAAATTTCCAACTTCCGAAGGGAATTTCTCACAGGCAGAGTGCTGCAGAAATAAATTCTCTGGCTTGATCTGCTGGTTTTGGTTGTTGATGAAGCTGTGTTGTTGTTGTTGATGTTGTGAATGCGTTGACCTGGAAGGGTCAAGAGGCCAGCGACCAGAGAAATAAGCATTCTTAATAAATGCGCGGTTTTCAACGGCAAATTTACGTGGTAAATTTTTAAACTGGCAAATAGAAGAATATAGCTTAAAATGTTCGTTGTAAAGGAAACAAAAAACATATATATACATCCAGTGAAATGGTAATGAGAGGTACATTGTAATACAATAAATAAAAAAATAACAAGAACAGCAAAATAAAATAAGGCTCCAGTGGCCAGTTCACATAAAAATAGTTTGGCAGAACTTTTTGGTCCAGTGGACTCTCCGACCGGAACGGGTCGTAGTCTTGTATGTAGGTGAAGGTGGAGCAGAAGGAGCAGGTGTATGCACAAGAGAGAAAGATTGGGGTATTTGTGGCTCGGGTGTATGAGCGTCATTGTGTGCCCTTTTCAGTCTATCCACCGAAATTGTCTCTCTGGACCCCTTAACGTCTACAGTGAAATGTTTGTCAGTGCGTGCTAACACACGGTATGGTCCAGAGTATGGTTGTGTGAGGGGTGGTCTTATAACGGGTTTTAGGGTCAATTCTTAATATACATAATAGAGATCAGAAGGCATTTAGAACATTGACTAAATCCATTATCGATGTTGTAACTCTATTTATTAGTCGTACATGTTGAACGGATACATTAGGTACAGGTCGTATCTACATGTGTAGGATGTAGCTTGGTCCGCTTCATTGCAAGATGGAGATGTTGTTAGCAGCGATGAGTGTAGCCTGGTCTTGTCGATAAGAGAGGTGCGTGTAGACTAATGACTCTCTTGGTCACCTCCGCTCACACTGGTGACGTAGTTCTGGACAGTCGAATTAGTGCGCCGAAGGTTTTGATTGGCTCACACTTCAGCCAACTTACCTCCGTAACACCATTCCTCCGCAGAAGGAAAATACATTTTATTCACTGCTACATCACCCCCTGCTTAGGCTTACAGCCGACAGAGAAATAAGGGTAGCAGTTGAATGAAAGAAAAAGTACTATATAATAGTAAACACAATAAAATATATCACTGATAAAGAAATGTTCATATTACAGGAAAGTCAGAAATAGTGTAATGTTCACCTTAGTTCATACATTTAATACAAATACAAGGGCGGAGCAAACTCCAAGAAGATTGCTGTAAATAACATAGTTCATATGTAAAGTGTCTTGCAAAGCTTCTTGGGCCAATGTACTCGCCGACCGCTACGTGTGGTGGTGACATATGTAGGTGTAGGTGTGTGCGATGTTATATGTGTATTGTGGCTTGGCTGATGCCAGGTGTATGTGGGGGGAAAATGGGGCTCTTGTGTGAGAGTGTCTGTATAGGCCCGTTTTACCCTGTTAATGGACACAGTCTCTTTTTTACCCCCAATGTCTAGGGTGAATAGCTTATCTGTGCGCTCAAGCACGCAATAGGGACCGGTATAAGGTGGCATGAGAGGAGCTCTCACGGCGTCCTTTCGTAAAAAGACGTGGGTCCATGAAGCAATGTCTTTCGGGACCGAAGATTTGATTGTCTGTTGGCGAGGGTGCATAGGCGGAAGATTGCTGAAATATGATTGCAGTCTGCTCACATACAGAGCTGGGTCTGTTGCTGGTAGGTCCAATGGAGCTAACATCTGACCAGGCAGAGATATAGGCACTCCGTAAACCAACTCGGCGGGGGAGTAGCCTAGCTCTTCCTTGGTGGCTGCACGACAGCCCAGGAGGACAATTGGTACATATTCGCTCCACCGCTGCTGATCCGGATAAGCGCGCAGTGCGGCTTTCAATTGGCGGTGGAAGCGTTCAATCATTCCGTTAGAAGCTGGATGGTAGCTGGTCGTTCGAATGCGTTGCATTCCCAGGATCCTTGAAAGCTCTCGGAAAAGGTGTGACTCAAATTGTCCACCGCGGTCAGTGGTGATAGTGGCTGGAACTCCGTAACGCGATATCCAACCCGATACTAGGGCTCGCGCTACAGATTCCGCCGAAATGTCACTTAAAGGAATGGCTTCAGGCCAACGTGTGAAGCGATCTATGCAGGTCAGGAGGTATGTAAATCCTCGGCTGACCGGCCATGGTCCGACAAGATCTATATGGACATGGCTGAACCGAGCGTCTGGAGTGCTGAAAGTTCCAAGGGGTGCGCGGATGTGTTTGTGCACCTTTGACTTTTGGCAGGATAGGCAGGAACGTGTCCAGGCAGTGATGTCACGCCTCATATTAGGCCAGAAGAATCTAGCCGAAATGAGCTTCACTGTGGTCGATATTCCAGGGTGTGCCAGACTGTGCAAGGTGTCGAAAACTGCTCGACGATGAGTCACTGGCACTAGAGGGCGAGGTGCATCTGTCGAGGTGTCACAGATAATCTGTGTCCGAAGTGGACACAGGCAGATATGCAAATTTGCCAGTTGCAAATTCAGAAGACGAGAGGTCCAAAGTATCCAGAAGTGGTCGTTCTGTGGCCATTCGTTGGAGGTCGATTTCCGCTGGCGATGACAGGGAATTAATTGCGAGGCGAGACAGTGCATCTGCCGCCGCATTCTGTTCACCAGAGATGTGTCGGATATCGCTGGTAAATTGCGAAACGAAGTCCAAGTGGCGAGTTTCGCGAGGTGAATATTTGTCCGGCTTAGAACGCAGTGCGAACGTAAGCGGACGGTGGTCAGTGTATATAACAAATTGGCGACCCTCCAGTGAATGCCGAAAGTGTTTCACTGCAAGGTACATAGCCAAGAGTTCACGGCCGAATGTGCTATACCGTGTTTCTGCAGGCTTCAGCTGTTTAGAAAAGTAGGCAAGAGGTTGTAACTGTTGTTGGTGATGTTGTTGCAGTACTGCACCTACAGCTGTGCCTGATGCATCAAGAACCAGTGAAAACTGGGCACCAGACACAGGATGTGCAAGCAGTGATGTCTCCGCAAGCTTCCGCTTCACTTCGTCGAAGGCTTTTAGCTGATTCGTGTCCAATGAAATGGAATCGTTCTTCTTTTTCCTGTTACGTAACAGGTCGGACAGAGGAGACAGGAGATCCGCACAGTGTGAGATAAAGCGCCTGTAATAGTTCAGTAGCCCAAGGAAATGTCGTAGTTGACGAAGTGAAGTGGGTGGTTGGAGGTCTTGTACCGCTTTCACTTTATCAGGTAGTGGCGAAATTCCTTCTGGGCTGATGACATGGCCCAAGAAGACAAGTGAGGAAGCACCGAAAACACATTTTGCCGGATTAATTCTCACTTGGTATTTTTGAAATCTCTCGAACAGGAGACGGAGGTGAGTGACATGTTCCTCAGGTGAGGCACTTGCCACAAGAATGTCGTCGATGTAGTTGTACACGAAGTCTAAATCGCGCACAACTTCATCCATAAATTGTTGGAACGTGCTGGCTGCGTTTCGCAAACCGAAAGGCATGGTCAAAAATTCAAACGCTCCAAATGGAGTTGTTACTGCAGTTTTAGGTATGTCTGCCGGGTTCACCGGGATTTGGTGGTATGCTTTGACCAAATCCAATTTGGAGAATATGTTGCATCCATGCAGCGAAGATGCAAAATCCTGTATGTGTGGTATCGGGTACCGTCATTGCATTTAACCGGCGAAAGTCCCCAGTGGGACGCCAATCACCGGAACGCTTTGGTACCAAATGCAAGGGTGCGGCCCACGGGCTTGAGGATGGGCGAATGATTCCGAGCTGCAGCATGTGATTGAATTCAGCCCTTGCGGCCTTCAGTTTCTCAGCAGAGAGACGGCGAGGGCGCGAAAACACAGGAGCTCCGGATGTTTCAATGTGGTGCTTGGTGGAGTGAGTAGGCTCACTCATCACAAAATTCAAATTTGTTAATTCCGGGAAGGAATGCAAAAGTGATTGGTAAGGATCTTCTGTAGCAGCGATAAAGAAGACCGAGCTGACCGACGAGACAGTCGATCTAGTACCCGGCACAGACAGTTCTGTGTTGGCATCCAACAACCGGCGTCTGCGCATATCCACTATCAAGTTATAGTGGTGCAGGAAATCTGAGCCTAGGATGGGGTAAGGCAGATCAGCAACAGTGAAGATCCACGTGAAATCTCTACGCAATTCCAGGTTCAAAGAACGAGAAATCTGACCGTACGTGGGGATCGGTGACTGGTTTACTGCTTGCAGAGAGACGGTTGAGAGTTGGGGCTTCTCTTTGAGAAGTTTTAGCGGCCAAATGCTACAAGCCGCGCCGGTGTCGATCAGACAACGTGCTTGCGACTCAGTGTCTGTGATGAAAAACACACGGTTATTAGGGAGGGTCAGAGGAGACTGTGCCGTGCTCAGGTCTCCTGAAATCTGTTTCCCTGGTCTGAAAATGTACAAGACTGTTTACAGGAGCGTGCTGCTGCGCCAAAACGGCTGTGGTAGTAACACAAACCTGAACTGCTTGTGACGGCGTCGTGGCGAGGGTGAACGGCTCTGGAAACGGCGTCTGGGCGAATGAGCCCTGTGAGTGCTTAGTTTTCTCACTTCCTTGGTTAGCTGCTCTATTGCTTGCAGCATTGCTGCTTTTGCAAGTGACTGGTCGGTATAACTGGCAGCCGCTGGAGTGAAGGAAGCGACTGCAGTCGGCGGCTGGGATACATTGAAGGAGGCAGGAGAGAACGGACTCACCGCAGCCGGTGGCTGAGGTGCCTGGAAGGGGGCAAATGAGGCTGGGTGTCCGATGACACTCATAACCCTGTCGGCCGAAGCCGCTAGCTGGTCGACAGGAGCAGCCTCCATCATGGGCGCTAAGATCGCCTGAACTCCGGGGGGTAGCCTTGAGACAAAAAGCTGTCTAAGGAGGGCACTGTCAGCTGGGGCATCTTCCGCCAGCTCTCTCATCCGACGCAGTAGTTGTGTGGGCGTCCGATCACCCAAATGTTCGTCATTGACGAGCGTCTGAATTTTTTTTTCTGCGGACAATGTGGTCCGCCGCAACACTTCGAGCTTCACGCTCTCATAGGAGGCCCCAGGGCGAGGATCGGTAATTAAGTCTTTGACGACCGATGTCAATGACGCTGGAAAAGCGCTTAACAGGAGATTTAACTGTCTGTGGTCACTGGTGATGTTATTCGCTGTGAAATGTGCTTCTATCTGGGCGAACCAGACAGTGACGTCACCGGTAAACGGTGGCAATGAAGTGCTACCCATTGTGTATACTGATGTAAAAGCAAAGGGCAAAGAAAGGACAACTCTGCACTTGTCACCGAGACAAAAGTGAAAATTCAGGCCAAGAAAAAATATAATCCGAGTGAAGGACAGAAAAAGAAAAATATATCAAAAACAATGTTGGAGGGAAAAACGTCAAGCTTTAAAAAAAAAAAAAAAATTATGATTTATCTTTGTCCTATTATTTATTTTTTTTTTTTGTGTACTTTTCAAAATGGCGTTGCCTCTGTCGTTTTGGCGGGAAAACAGCTGAAGAAGACGGAAGTCGGCCATCTTGCTCTGACCGGCTATCAGCACCAACAGTTTTTTTTATTTTTTTTTTTTTATAGCGTCGCCCAATCAGAAATTGAGAGGGAAAAATAAGATTTTTGTATTAACGCATGTGTTCAGTGATGTTAGAAAGTGAAGGTGTGATGTGCAGATTTAGTAACAATAAGACAATATATCAAATACATATTAGGACTCACGCTAATCGCGTACATACCCCGAGAAAAGGCGAGTGGCTTTGTTTTTTCTTTTTTTTTTGGGATGCGAAATGTTGATGTGTTCGTTGAAACGGAAAGATGTGGTTTCTTCTATGTTGATGTCCTTAAACGTTCGGGTCACCATTTATAATGTGATTTGTTGTATCGTATCACGTCGGGGTCACCATTTATAACGGGTTTTAGGGTCAATTCTTAATATACATAATAGAGATCAGAAGGCATTTAGAACATTGACTAAATCCATTATCGATGTTGTAACTCTATTTATTAGTCGTACATGTTGAACGGATACATTAGGTACAGGTCGTATCTACATGTGTAGGATCTAGCTTGGTCCGCTTCATTGCAAGATGGAGATGTTGTTAGCAGCGATGAGTGTAGCCTGGTCTTGTCGATAAGAGAGGTGCGTGTAGACTAATGACTCTCTTAGTCACCTCCGCTCACACTGGTGACGTAGTTCTGGACAGTCGAATTAGTGCGCCGAAGGTTTTGATTGGCTCACACTTCAGCCAACTTACCTCCGTAACACCATTCCTCCGCAGAAGGAAAATACATTTTATTCACTGCTAGTCTCACAGCATCGTTCCTTACGAAAACATGGGTCCACGAGGCAATATCCCTCGGGACCGCAGGTTTTACAGTTTGCTTCCTCGTATCCATCGGCGGCAGGTCCTGAAAATAAGAACGCAGACGGGATACATAGGAAAGCGGATCTTGGAAAGCAAGATCAACAGGGGCAAGCATTTGCCCAGGCAACGCTAGAGGAGCACCGTAAATTAATTCGGCCGGGGAGAACCCAAGGTCCTTTATTGATGACCGAATTACTAATAACACAATAGGAAGGTACTCGCTCCAACGTTGAGAGTCTGGATAGGCGCGAAGAGCGGCCTTTAATTGGCGGTGGAATCGTTCCACCATTCCATTTTATAGTTGACATGTCAATGAGTAGATGAGAGAATGAAACAAAGTTATTAGTTACCGCTTGGTTGCCAGGGTTACACACGCCTGAGTTAAGACTCCTGGCGAAGGCCAGGAGGCGCCTGACCGAAAAGGCGAATGAGAGATATCGTGGTGACCGGAAGTGACCAACAGGGAGTCTGTCAATCCCAAAGGGAAGCAACTCCAGCTACTTCCTGTCTAGAGAGCGGTGATGAGATTGTCATGACAAGGGAGGCAACTCTTGCTACAAGACTTTTCGGTGTTCATCTTGGCTTTGTTTCTCTCAGTTCAAACCCCGCCGAGATAAACTTTATATTTCATACATTCGAGGTCGATAAAATAAAAGACTAGTCTAGTACTAGGGTCGATTCTTCCTCTATATCTCTTGGTATCCTTCTCTTAAAGAAATCTGTTGTAGTCAAACCTGCAGAGGAGATGGCGTTCGCCAGGCTTAAAAATGCCGCATGTCAATACAGTGCTCTTACGACTTCCTCGGGAGTTACGGGACCATGTCATGTATAGTATAAATCGTAGGCACACTTCGATCGAAATGGCCATGGTTTTGCAACTAGAAAGTTCCTCCTTCAAGGCACACGGGAAAACCTGCAGTCACCCATGCATTCCAGTCTCCACTCTCTACACCACAGATGTTGTCTACGGGAAAGGCAATAGCCGACGCAGCTCGGCACCAGTGAGGTCGCAACTCATTTCTACATCAGAGTAAATTTGAGCAACATGAAATAAAATGTCTTGCTCAAAGACACAGCCTATCACCCGGCCCGGCAATCAAACTGACAACCTCCCGATTGAAAGCCCAACGCTCTAACCACAGAGCCATTGACATGCCTAAATATAATCCCTTATTTAGATAGTAGATGTAATTGTAATAGCAAATGTGTGTAAGAAAACACTAATTGAAATAACAGGTGTTTGTGTTTTTATGTATGTCTGTGAGTGTGTGATAGAAATAGTGCCATTAGGTTATCTCCCCTGATCTATGACGTTATACAACCATGCAGTTGGCTGACACTATACCCACTGTGATTTGCATTAGTAGATTGCATCACTTCGTAACTTCACAAGCTTAATTGCAGCGCCAAATTGCTAGGTACGTATGTGTTTATATATATATAATACAATATGCGTTAACAATATTCACAGTATAAATAACACTGCAAATTATTTATGATTCTTACAGAATGAAAATAATATATATAGTTATTGTTAGAAACCTCACAAATATAATGCACACAAATTTGTAATGTTACTTAATACAACTGTGAATAATAAAACTTCAGTGTTCTATAATATTATTATTGAGGTTAACTTTGCCTTGTCGATAAAATAAAGTACAAGCGATCCACTGGGTAATTGCTGGCCTTGTGCCAAAGGTAGAACCAATTATTATTATTATTATATTCGTGGAAGTAGACACGCCGCAGAAAAATTTTGTTCCCGTAAGTTTGTGATTTTTGAACAGTTTTCATTGCGAACTTAATGTAACCGCCGAGGTTAACTTTGCCTTTCATCCTTATGAGGTCGATAAAATAAAGTACCAGTAATCTACTGCGTAATTGTTGGCCTTGTGCCAAAAGTAGAAACAATTATTATGTGTTTAAACACACTCCACTTCTTTTGAAGTGGTCGAAATTAATCGGTATTTAGCCCTTCGGGGCTAAATTCCATTTTGAACTTTGCATTTAGCAAATACACCCTATCGTGTAAGTAGACACGTCGCAAAAAACAAAAAACAAAAAAATGTTTGTTCCCGTAACTCTGTGATTTTTTAAAACATTTTATTGCGAACTTAATGTAAAAATCATATTATTTTGTGTGTAAACACACCCCACTTCCTTTGAAGTGGTCAAAATTAATTAGCCCTTCGGGGCTAAATCCCAATTTGAACTTTGCATCTAGCAAATACGTCCCGCCAAAAATAAATGGCGTCATTCAAAAAATCCATTTCCATGCCCTGCATACATTAAAAAATTACCCTTTCAGCAAGATATCCTCCTCAACCTTCTTTCTTCGTCCAGCCTCGCTTTTCTTTTCGCCTCCTTCACCGTCCCAAAGTCAAGCGAATGCCACCACCCCCCTACGGGAAAAAAATTGCAAAGGTCAAGGTAACCCAGGTTCCTCCCTACATACCCGTGCCTTGGCTGGTCGTGTCTGTTCTAGCGGGCATCGAAGATAAAACAACCATTCTGCAGGTACAGAACTTGGGGAGTAAGGACTGGTTCGGTATTGGAATGGAGATGCTCATCCAAACCGACCAGGACTGCATCAACACTTCCCGACGTAATAAACCTCGGGAATGGATCCCAACTTCCCATATCTGTTGAAGGAAGGCGCCCAAAAAGCTTCAACTGTGGATCAAAGTCTCACCTCAGGGCCTTCTGCCCACAAAAGCAAAAGTCACCCTCCTTCCAACGCCAGAACTGCTGCCATCAGAAACAGCAATCAGCAAAAAAGTCGGGAGCTTCTACAGAGAGTAGGAAGACAACGTCTGTGACACCCACACCAAAGCCACGGACAACAAAAACGGCGATGGCAGCTGCAGCAACAAAAACAGTTGCACTAGCTGCACCTGTGCCAGGAGTGGCAAACCAGGCTCCACCACCTCCAACAACAACAAAGACAAATGAGAGGGTAGAACTCATACCTATCCCCGACTTCTCACAGTCGGACATGGAGTATGAGGCGGCTGAGGAATGAAAAACGGTTGTTAACAGAAAAAAACGGAAAAACACCTCAGCTCCTCCCTCCAAAAGCGAAGACAAAGAAAGAAGAATAAAGACTGCAAGGAGACTTGCAGCAACACCACCAAAATCACCATCATCACCACAAGCATCAACACCAGCAACAACCACACTACCACCAGCATCACCAAAAACACCAACATTACAAACTACACATACCCAACAGCAACAACAAGAAAACAGCAACAAAATCACCCCTTCCCCCCAAAAGGTACACAGTCATAAACATTGCACACCAAGGACTAATGGAACACATAAAACACCACACCGATATTTCAGACGTAAATTACCACGCACCACCAACACCAAGAACATTACCAAAAAACGTTAACATTGTAGAAATTGAACTCAAAAACTACAAACAATTAAAACAAAAATTCCCCAACTGCGTTGGGGATTTCAGGGAGTCACTCTCCAAAAGAATATACAAAGATATCGTCTTGGAGACACCCATAACCAGCTGAGGGGACGGTTCTACTGTCCCTTCCCCACACGATCAAGGTAAGTGATTCTTTCTCACTTGCCCTGTTCCTCATCCAACATGGCCGTACTTCGAATAGGCAGCATAAATAAATGCACATGGCCTGGGGTCATCTTGGAAGCAGGGTTACCTGCTCAATGACCTCAGGTCACTAAACATAGATGTGGCCATCAGCGAGACCAGAATCTCCGAAGTACGAGCCTTCGCACCGATCTTCGGAGGCTACGATGTATTCATATCTCCCAGCCGTCCAGGATCGGGGGGAGGAGTTGCTGTGCTTTTTTGGAGCGGCTTGGATCTCGCCATACGGGCCATCTTCCTGGACCCAGAAGGTAAATCAGTGGTGCTGGACATGACCGGCAGCGAAGGCAATGCTTTCAGGCTAGTAGCCGTCAACACCCCATCAGGGGCAGGATGGCCAGATTTCTGCAGACGTCTAGAGACCTTTCTTGGAACGTCCCGCTCTTTAGTGTTAGTGGGCGACTGGAACGGTATCTTAGATGCACACTGGGATTATGCGGGGCTAGTAGACAGGACAGGAGGGTGTAAAAGCCTCAACAACCTGCTCAGATGTTTTGAACTGTCTGACAGGTATAGACTGGATTATCCGAATGTACCAATGTGGACATGGGCAAACCGCATCGGGTCATCCAGATTGTATTTAGATAGGGTATTCTGTAGGGAAACAGATAAGGCTAGTGTAGGTTGTCCACAATTTAAAGTAGTCGACTACACGGACCACAAATTCGTGGCCAATAAAGAAACCATTATTATACTATCATATTATTATTACTATTATTGTTCTTATCATTATGTCTTTATTTTGAAATGTGTGTATATACACACCGCTAGGCGCCGCGGTCAGGATTTTAACCCCCACCTCTCTCTTTATATATACTGTAGTATAAGTTTATAGAAATATCCAATAGTAAGAGCACTCTGTCCATAGGACGAGTTAAGTATAATTAGTAACAACAATGATATACAGGTATTTAAGTTTCGTTGGTTTATATACCCCAACTCATTCAGTTTGTTATATAAAAAATGTTATTTTATATAACAAACTGAATGAGTTGGTGTAAATAAACCAACGAAAATTAAATACCTGTATATGTCACTTTCATAACTAATTGTATATATAGTTTCGGAACTGGGCGCTGTCCACGCAATGAACCATGGGGAGACAGTAGAAGCATTTAAAAGGAATTAAAATCATTGAAATAATTGAAAATAGAGGGAAAGAGAAGTTGAGAGGAGTTAATTCAAACTTGGATAGCAGAAGCATTAAAACACTGAAGTAATTGAAAATAGAGGGAGAGAGAAGTTGAACTTAAGGGAAGTTAAATTCAAAGGTCCCAGAAAGAGTCATAGGAGAGCTGATAAGAGAACGAGTTAACCTAGATGAGATGGAGTTTTGATTTTTACCACAGATGCCCTCTTCCTTGTAATACAACTGCAGGATAAGTACATAGCTAAAGGTAAGCCCCTCTACTTGGTTTTTGTAGACCTGGAGAAATCTTTTGACAGAGCCCTTCATTCCATTATCTGGTGGGCTCTTAGAAAACTAGTTATAGATGAGTGGCTTGTGAGGGCAGTACAAGCCATGTATAGAGGAACAGTCAGCAAGGTCAGAATTATCAATGACTATAGTGAAGAATTTAACATGCAGGTTGGTGTCCATCTCAGGACTCAGTTCTTAAACCTTTCCTGTTTTTTATCATCCTGTAGGCAATAACAGGAGTTTAAGAGTGGTTAGCTAAATCTGAAGCCGGATTATAATTGGAATTCCAAACCGTGAACCATGGCCTAAAATCAAAAGGTCTTAAAGTCAACTTGGCAAAGAGTTCTAGTAGGTAGAAAGGAAAACAGAGCCCAGATCTCAGGGAAATGGCCCTGCACAGTGTGCAGAAAAGGAGTAGATAGAAATTCCATCCTATGTTCCAAATGCAAACTATGGGTACACAAGAAATGTAGTGGGATCTCAGGTAGGCTAACAAAGAACATAGATTTTACATGTTGCTGGTGTACAAGGGAGTAAATAGCAAGAACTTTCAGGATGCAATCTGCTTCAAATGCCCAGAAGGTTCTGTAGAAGTAGTAGATAGTTTCTGTTATCTGGGTGACCAAATCAGTGGGGGAGAGTGTTCTGAAAGCACAGTAACTAGAGTGAGATTGTGTTGGAGAAAGTTCGGGGAGCTACTATCACTGCTAACTACAAAAGGTTTTTCTCATCATCTGTATGATGCATGTATATGAACAACAATGTTGCACAGCAGCGAGACCTAGGCACTGTATGCAGAGGACCTGCGAAGATTGGAAACAAATGAAGCCTCCATGCTTCAATGGATACACAAATGGCAAAGCGTAAACAGACTGCAAGAGAAATTAGGTGTAAGAGGGATCAGATGCAGTGTGCAGGAGACGACATTGCATTGGTATGGACATGTGATGTGTATGAAGGATGACAGCTGTATAAAAATGTACAGAGCGCTCAAAGTTGATGGAAGCCATGGAGTGGGCAGGCCTAGGAAGACTTGGGATGAGGTAATAAAAGCTGGTTTTGCACAATTATCCCTGCTAAGGCGATGATAGAGGACTGCGATCTCTGGCACTATGCAATATTACAGAAGACCTGCCCTCCCATATTCATGAGCCGAGGCATATATCTAGTATTCCTCAACACCTTCCCTACCATCACCCCTCCCATACACCTCTCTTGTTGTAATCATCCCACTCCTCCAATTCCCCAGGCATCTTCCCCACCCCACACAAGTCCACAACCCACACTACAAAGTGGTTCTGTAGGTGTCATGACAAAAAGCCCCCAGCCCACATTGCAAAGTGCTGTGTAAGTGTCACAAGAAAATCAACCAGCCAACACTGTAAATGTGGTTGGCGTTAGGAAGGGCATCCAGCCATAGAAACCAAGCCAAAATCAGTTCTGGATTTCTCACAACGAGACAGTCCATCCTACCCATGCTAGCGTGGAAAATGGACGTTAAATGATAATGACCTATATTATATATATGTATATAATGGTGGATGGGTGCTACACGAGAATGCTGAGGATGGCTCTGAACATTAATCAGTATACACTGAGGATGAAAAACTCAGAGCTGTATGGGAGCCTCCCAAAAGTCAGCTCAAAAGTGACACAGAGGAGACTGAGGTTAGCTGGACATGCTCACTGACATCCAGGAGACGCAGGACATGGCAGCGATAATGAGGGACAGAGACCGCTGGAGAGAACTCGTCCATGGATCTCGGGAAGTTTACCCGCCCTAGATATATATATATATTATACACACACACACATATATATATATATATTATACACATATATATATATTATACACATATATATGTATATATCATCATCATCATCATCATCATTTTACGTCCGCTTTTCCCTGCTTGCAAGGGTGGGACGGGTCTTATTCAGCACAGCATCTCTCCACTCGTCACGGTCCCTCGTCATCTCCACCGTGAGCTTCAATGATCTGAGGTCTGTTCTCACCACCTCCGCCCATGTTTTTCGTGGTCTACCTCTACTACGTCTTCCTTCAACTGGCATTTCCTGGCACTTCTTCACCCATCGGTCATCCTCCATGCGCATCACATGTCCATACCACCTCAGTCTCCTCTCCCGTACACTACATTCTATCCCTCTCAGACACAGTTTCTCTCTCAACACATTTATGCTGGGTCGTTCACGCACATTTACACTGCACATCCAACGGAGCATGCTTGCCTCATTTCTCTCCAGCTGTCGCATATCTTCTGCGGTAGCTGCCCATGTCTCACTACCATGCAGCATCGCGCTCCTCACACAGGCATCATACAACCGGCCTTTCGTACGCAGGGAGAAACCCTTCTTCGTCAACAGAGGAAGCAGCTCCCTAAACTTCTTCCAACCCGTCCTTATTCTAGATACTATGGCCTCGGAACACCCTCCTCCCATGCTAATCTGATCTCCTAGGTACCGGAAGCTATCCACCACTTCTATAGCGCCCTCTCGCATTTGAAAAATGTGTCTATCAGTGCGACTTCTACTGTCTAATTTCCCTGTACATCTACTGCATACATATTTCTCCCTACCTGTTAGTTTGCCTGCTATCCCACTACATCTCTTGTGTACCCAGGACCTACATTGTGTGCATTTTATAGAATTTATGCCAGTTCCTTTTCTGCATATCGAACATGGCCATTTCCCTGACGGAATCAGGGTTTTGTCCTCTTTTCTACTCATCAACACTTTTGTCTTAGCTAGATTTACTCTCAGTCCTCTTGCTTCCAACTGCTGTTTCCATAGCCGGAATTTATTCTCTAGCTCCTCTACTGATTCTGCCATAAGAGCCAGATCGTCAGCATAGAGAAGTTCCCATGGACAGCCAGTCTTAAACTCCTCTGTTATGGCTTGGAGGACTATAATGAACAAGAGCGGGCTGAGGACCGAACCCTGATGTACTCCTACTTGTATCTGGAATTCCTCACTAAACTCCATTCCTACCCTGACTTTACTGAGAGTACCTCTGTACAAAGTTTGCACTGTCCTTACAAGCCATTCCTCAACACCCAGCTTCCTTAGGGACCACCAGATGACAGATCGGGGTACCCTATCAAAGGCCTTCTCTAGGTCAACAAAGGCCAAGTATAGTGGCTTATTCTTCTCTAAGAACCTCTCTTGCATTTGTCTCACCAAGAAGAGGGCATCTGTTGTACTCTTCCCAGGCACAAAACCAAACTGCATCTCATCTAGTTTGACCCTTTCTCTAATTAGTTGTGCTAAAATCCTTTCTGCCACTTTCATAACCTGATCTATCAGTTTTATACCCCTATAATTGCTCCTCTCCAAAGCATCCCCTTTACCTTTGTAGCAATTTATGAGAATACTGCTGCACCAGTCTTTGGGTATGACACCACCATATATAGCCTGATTGATTATGCGTGCAACCAGTTTAGTGCCTACGTCCCCTGATGCCTTCAGCATCTCAGCAACTATTCCCGATGGTCCGGCCGCCTTACCATTTTTCATTTCCCTAATCGCCTCTTGGACCCTATATTCGTCAATCTCAATAGCTGGTCCCTCTGTCGGATCTACCAAGGGTAATTTCTCTCTCTCCCATTCGTTCTCCACATTCATCAGTCTCTCATAATGGCATTTCCAGGCCTCCTTTTTCTGGTCATTCGTGACACTAAGTACACCGGCATCATCCCGGACACATTTATCACCAACAACATCCTGATTTGCATTGACACACTGCCTTGCAATGTGGAACACCGCACGCCTCTGATCTTCCCGTCGCAGAACATTGGCAAACCTCCTACTCTCTGCCTCCCTGCGTGCTAAGTACACCTGACGTCTAGCTTCTCTCTTAGTGGCTGTATATTCTTCCCTACTCCCACCCTTATTCCAAGCCTTCCATGCTAGTCTGTTGTCTCTAATAGCCTTATCTACACTGCTGTTCCACCACCAGGTCACTCTCTGTCTGGTTGGGGCTCTGCTCCAGCCACAAGTTTCATCAGTAGCCTTCAGCAAGTTGTCACGTAAGAACTTCCAGTTATTATCTATGTCATACGTCTCTAAATCGTCTTCTTTTTCGTCATATACATCTTGAAGGGCTTTCCTAAATTTGAATTTTAGTGAAAGGTCTTTTAGCTTCCAGACCTTTCTTCTCCACACCTTCCTATATGGCTCATTCCATCTCTTGCTTACTGAGATATCACTAACAACTAACCTATGCTGTGGGGTACATTCTTCCCCAGGGTATGCCTTGGTATTAGACACTATCTGCCTGTCCCGCTGCCTAACTAGCAGGAAGTCAATCTGGCTTATGTGCTCACCAGATTTGTAGGTTATTAGGTGATTGGCAGGTTTCTGGAAGTTTGTGTTGCAAATAGTCAATGTACTTGCATCACAAAATTCAAGAAGTCTCACTCCTTCTTCATTTCTTGAACCGTAACCATGCCCACCATGTACCCCAGTGTAACCATCCTGGAGCTGTCCAACATGACCATTGAAGTCTCCTGCTAGCATAACGATGTCTCCGTCCTCTGTCATTGTGGTTGTTTGCAAAAGTTGCTCATAAAAGCAGTCTTTCTCATCTTTGCCTAGGCCTGCTTGGGGAGCATAGACCGAGATGATTGTCAGTAGTCTCCTACCTACAACTAATCTAAGCTTAATTATTCGATTACTAACTCGAACTACCTCTATTGTCTTATTGATCCATTTCTCAGCCAGGAAAATGCCTACTCCCCCTAACCCATCATCCTTACCTACCCAGAATAGCTTATAGCTAAGACGCTTGCCTACGACTAGTCTCGCAGAGGCACCTCTCCATCTCACCTCTTGCACGCAGCACACATCCACCTGCCTTCTCTCCAGCATCTCCGCTATTTCAGCAGATCTACCTCTGAGAGTGCCAACATTAAGTGTTGCAACTCTGAGATGCGACGTCTTCATATTTTTTTTTTTCTATGCTGTTTTGTTGCTGTGCTGATAAGCTTTTTGGCATTGATACACTGGTTGGATGCCCTTCCTAACACCAGCGCCACTTTACAGCATGGACTGGGTGCTTTTATTTGTGCCACCAGCACTAGAGAGGATGTCTTACTAGACTCAAGGGCCCTCTCTACCCCTCCATTTTACAGCATGGTCATTTAAAAAAAAAAAAAAAAAAAAAAAAAACTTATTGACACGACTCACACACTAATACTCATGCATACAAACCACAACCACACATACCAACACTCATTCATGCATACAATCACACACACAACTCACAAACACATATATATATATACATATATTACCGACAGTTCTGATACAAAATATATATATTATATACATACACTCACATACATATATATATATATACTAGCAGCAGTACCCAGCATTGCCTGGGTAGGTAAAATAATATCTGCTTTGATGAAAAAGTGTTGATCTTAGTGACTGCTTCTCGATGACTCATCTATGGCCACACACAGGCCATGCGGGGGAGGGTGGTGATGACCTCTATCACTGAGATGATTTATGTGTGAGGTGGAGCCGAAGTTTCGAATTTGAACGAAATTGGTTGAAAAATGTGGGAGCTAATGATAGGTTCTATGTAGTATAAAAGTTGAACCAAATAAATTGATTTATGTATGAGGTGGAGCCGAAGTTTCGCATTTGAAGGAAATTGGTTGAAAAGTGTGGGAGGTAGAGCCAAAAAAGGCGGAAATTTGAGCGAAAAGGTGGTATTTTCGAATATTTAAGCGGCTGCCACGCCGTTCCTGAACAAAAAATCCAAAATGTAAAGCCACTTTAAGATGTGAAATAATCAGATCTAGCGTAGTGTAAAATTTGAACAAAGGTTGATTAATGTGGGAGCTAGAGCTGAAAAAGTGGAAATTTGAGTCTAAAAGTGGTATTTTTCAATAAGCGGCTGTCACGCTGTCCCTGAACAACAAATGCAAAATATAAAGCCATTACAGGATGTGCAATGATAAATTCTATTTTGCTTTAAAATTTGAACGAAATCGGTGGCAAAATCTGGGAGCTAGAGCCAAAAAATCTTATTTTTTGATACCTAAAAAAAGGTGACCCCCTATCGATTTTTATCTGCAGAATGACCTCGGAATAAAAAAAAAAACGATACGCTGATATATAGAAAACACTCCCTGATGACTAATCTATGAGCCTGTAAAGTTTCATGAAAATCGGTCGTGAGATGTAGACCCCTATATGTAATACACACATACACACACACATACTTAATTTTATATATATACATAAATATATATACATATATATATATATTAGAATTGGTGCTCTGAAATAGCGATGTATACATGAATGTATATATAGTATATTTGGGAATATACTGTCTGCTTAATTAAAAACATTTTGAAGACCTTGCACTATTATTTTAAAGTAGTGACCGTGTCACTTCTTTTTTCAACAAACAAAGGGAGATAAGATGACAGATCTGTTTCATATTGTTGGTAATCATCAGAGCTTAGCACTCGCCGATGCCTGTTGAAAATTATAGATATTGGATTCTTATAGAATTCCAGTAATAATCAGGAACTGATTATACAGAGCGATTGCTGGTCCAGCAAAAATTGAAAATTAGAATTGGTGCTCTGAAATAGCGATGTATACATGAATGTATATATAGTATATTTGGAATTATACTGTATGCTTAATTAAAAACATTTTGAAGACCTTGCGCTATTATTTTAAAGTAGTGACTGGAAGGCATAATATGTAAAGAGGAAGCTCAGGAAAATACCTCGACCTTCTAGACAAACATTTTCTCCCTAATCATAGATATAATAAGATAAGCTACTCTTGCTGCCCATCTATGAAAATAAAATTATCAACTCTAATGGTACTAGAGTGAATCCAGGATGCAGCTGCAGGAAACCGGAAGAATGCCCATTACAGGGCAAATGTAATACCAAATCCATTGTGTATGAGGCCAAGTTGTCACCGATGATTAATAACCAGCTAGCCAGAAGTGAGCGATATGTTGGCATGACTCAGGACAGATTTAAAACCAGGTACTGACAAATAGAGTGTGAGAGTTTAAAGACAAAAACATTCCATACTCTATTGATTAGACAACTCAAGAGAATACCAAAGGGGCACAAAAATTCAGAAAAATTAGGAAAAATTCAGAAAAATTCAGAATTCTCTAAAACCTGAAAACCCCTCTCACTTGCCTCAACTCTAAGACCGAGATCTTTAGATG
>OZ024740.1:253737583-253742583 GCA_964016885.1 Eledone cirrhosa | reverse complement strand
ACCTGATGATGATGATGATGATGATGATATATGTATATATCATCATCATCATCATCGTTTAACGTCCATGTTCCACGCTTGCATGGGTTTGGACAGGAGTTTTCCCACTTGAGGCAAGAGTGGTTGTCTTGCTCGCATAGGACTGTCTGGCGGGTTTTCTACAGCTGGATGCCCTTCCTAACACCAACCACATTTACAGTGGGACTGGGAGGTTTTAACATGTTGCCTACACGGCCACATTACAGCGTGGACTGTGTGTTTTTTTGTCGTGACACCTACACGATCTCATTTGTTTCGGCCTGGATGTTGTGGCACCAACGTAACTTTACATTGAAAGGGGCGGGGGTGGTGTGACGGGGGCGTATTTTGTTAGAGATGCCTACTGACTGTAGTAGGTTTACTTTGTATTTAGGCAAGGCGGGTCTTCTCTATTACTGAGTACCGCCAAAGATCTCGGTCCAGTGACATTGTCTTGGAGAGGTGTAAGTGTGTGAGGTCGGAATTTATCAGGTCGTCCCAGGTTTTTCTGGGTCTGCCTACTCCGTGGCTACCGTCTATCTTTATTGCCCTGCACTTTTTTATACAGCTGTCGTCTTTCATGCGCATCACATGACCATACCAACGTAGCCTTCTCTTGATTAAACAACATCTGACCCCTCTTATTTCTAATTTTTCCCTTAGTTCGTTTATGCTTTGCCATTCACGTATATTACTATTACACATCCAGCGGAGCATGCAAGCTTCGTTCCTCTCTAGTCTGCGTATATCCTCTGCACACAATGCCCAGGTTTCACTGCTATGCAACATTGCTTTTCGTATGCAGGCATCATACAACCTGCCTTTCATTTTTAGGGAGAACCCTTTATCGGCTAATAGTGGTATAAACTCTCTGAACTTTTTCCATCCAGTTCTGACTCTAGCTACTGTACTTTCAGAGCACCCTCCCCCACTGCTGATTTTGTCACCCAGGTAACGGAAGTTGTCCACTATTTCTATAGAACCTTCTGCGCAATTGAAAGAGCTAGTATTTTGTGGCCACTTGCTGCTACTTATTGCACCTGAGCAGAGCACCGGCCACATATAAAATCTATGTTCTTAGTTAGCTTACCTGTGATCCCACTACATCTTTTATGCACCCATACTTTGCATTTGGGACATAAAATAGAGTTTCTACCTACGCCTTTCCTACACACTGAGCATGGCCATTTCCCGGAAGGGACCGGCGCCTTATTTTCTTTCCTACAAACTAGAACTTTAGTCTTAGCCAGGTTAATTTTAAGGCCTTTTGATTCTAGGCCGTGCTTCCATGTTTGGGATTTCTTCTCTAGTTCGGCCATTGATTCAGCTATGAGCGTTAGATCACCTGCGTATAGGAGTTCCCATGGGCAGCCGATCTTGAACACCACTGTTATAGCCTGAAGGGCAATAATAAATAGTAGGGGGCTAAGAACAGAGCCCTGATGAACACCAACTTTTACGCTAAACTCTTCACTATATTCATTGTTAATTCTAACCTTGCTGACTGTTTCTTTATACATGGCTTGTATAGCTCTCACATGCCATTCGTCAACACCTAGTTTTCTAAGAGCCCAGTATAGGGGTTTACTTTTAGCTAGGTACTTCTCCTGTAGTTGTCGTACAATGAAAAGAGCATCTGTGGTACTTTTGCCTGACACAAACCCGAACTGCATTTCTTCTAGATCAATTCGCTCTCTGATTAGTTGCGGTATTATTTTTTCCGTGACCTTCATGACCTGGTCGATTAATTTAATGCCTCTATAGTTACTCCTATCTAGAGCATCTCCTTTACCCTTGTAACAGTTAATGATGATGCTGCTACGCCAGTCCTTCAGAACAACCCCATTCTGTATGACTTGGTTTACTATCCGGGTGACCATGGTGTGTCCCACCGTTCAGAGGCTTTCAGCATCTCAGCAACTATTTCCGAAGGCCCAGCCGCCTTACCCGTCTTCATATCTTTGATTGCCTTACTTATTATACTACCTTCGACTAACACTGCTGGTCCCTCTATTGGATCGATGTGGGGGAGACTGTCTTTCTCCCATTTATTCTTCTCATTTAGAAGCCTTTCGTAATGACACTTCCAAGCTACCTTCTTATCAGCGTCAGTGATGGCAAGTACGCCATCATCATTAAGTACACACTTCTCCCCGACAATATCACGGTTTTCCTTCACACATTGCCTAGCAATCCTGAACACCTCACGTTTTTGGTCCTCACGTTGTAGAACATGTTCCTCTGCTTCCCTTCTTGCGAAGTACACTTGTCTCCTAGCTTCCCTCCTGGCCATTTGATAGTCTTCTCTACTCCCATCCCGCCATACTTTCCAAGCCTGCTTTTTGGCCTTAATTGACTCCTCCACCTTACTGTTCCACCACCATGTTACTCTCCTCCTGCCTACAGGCCTGCTCCAGCCACAGACTTCGTCTGCCGCCGTCAGCAGGTTTGCTTTCAGGAATTTCCACTGTTCCTCTATATTGTACGATATATATATGTATATATGTATATATATATATATATATATATATATATATGTATATATATATATATATATATATGTATATGTATATATATATATATATATATATGTATATATATATATATATATCATCATCATCATCATCAACTTTTAACGTCCGTGTTCCACGCTTGCATGGGTTTGGACGGGGGTAGTCCCACTTGAGGCAAGAGTGATTGTCTTGCTCGCATAGGACTGTCTGGCAGGCTTTCTACAGTTGGATGCCCTTCTATAATAAATAGGTTAATTTTAAGGCCTTTTGATTCTAGGCCGTGCTTCCATGTTTGGGATTTCTTCTCTAGTTCGGCCATTGATTCAGCTATGAGCGTTAGATCATCTGCGTATAGGAGTTCCCATGGGCAGCCTGTCTTGAACTCCTCTGTTATAGCCTGAAGGGCAATAATAAATAGTAGGGGGCTGAGAACAGAGCCCTGATGGACGCCAACTTTTACGCTAAACTCTTCACTATATTCGTTGTTAATTCTAACCTTGCTGACTGTTTCTTTATACATGGCTTGTATAGCCCTCACAAGCCATTCGTCAACGCCTAGTTTTCTAAGAGCCCACCAGATAATGGAGCGGGGGACTCTGTCGAAGGCTTTCTCCAAGTCGACAAAAGCTAAGTAGAGGGGTTTACCTTTAGCTAGGTACTTCTCCTGTAGTTGTCGTACTATGAAAAGAGCGGCTGTGGTACTTTTGCCTGACACAAACCCGAACTGCATTTTATCTAGGTCGATTCTCTCTCTGATTAGTTGCGCTATTATTTTTTCCGTGACCTTCATGACCTGGTCGATTAATTTAATGCCTCTATAGTTACTCCTATCTAGGGCGTCTCCTTTACCCTTATAACAGTTAACGATGATGCTGCTATGCCAGTCCTTCGGAACAACCCCATTCTGTACGACTTGGTTAACTATGCGGGTGACCATGGTGTGTCCCACCGTGCCAGATGCAGTCAGCATCTCAGCAACTATTTCCGAAGGCCCAGCCGCCTTACCCGTTTTCATATCCTTGATTGCCTTACTTATTATACTCCCTTCGACTAACACTGCCGGTCCCTCTATTGGGTCGATATGGGGGAGACTGTCTTTCTCCCATTTATTCTCCTCATTTAGTAGCCTTTCATAGTGACA
Source organism: Eledone cirrhosa (assembly GCA_964016885.1). Lineage (NCBI taxonomy): Eukaryota > Metazoa > Mollusca > Cephalopoda > Octopoda > Eledonidae > Eledone > Eledone cirrhosa. The sequence continues at coordinate 253,738,911 of OZ024740.1, read as the reverse complement.
CTTCCAAGCTACCTTCTTATCAGCGTCGGTGATGGCAAGTGTGCCATCGTCGTTTAGTACACACTTCTCCCCGATAATATCACAGTTTTCCTTGACGCATTGCCTAGCAATCCTGAACACCTCACGTTTTTGGTCATCGTGTTGTAGAACATGCTTGAACTTTCTTTCCTCAGCTTCCCTTCTTGCTAAGTACACTTGTCTCCTAGCTTCCCTCCTGGCCACTTTATAGTCTTCTCTACTTCCCCCATCCCGCCATACTTTCCAAGCCTGCTTTTTGGCCTTAATTGACCCCTCCACCTTACTGTTCCACCACCATGTTACTCTCCTCCTGCCTACAGGCCTGCTCCAGCCACAGACTTCGTCTGTCGCCAACAGCAGGTTTGCTTTCAGAAATTCCCACTCTCCCTCTATATTGTCCGACTCTAAATGTTCTTCCTTACTGTCAAAAGCATCAAGTAATATGCTTTGAAATTTATTCCTGGCTGTGGGGTCCTTTAGCTTCCATATTTTTCTCCTGAGGATAGTCCTCTTCTGCTGTCGAGTACGTCTCGTCCTGACTATGAGGTCGCTAATTATCAGTCTATGTTGGGAGGTGCATTCTTCTTGGGGGAGGGATTTGGTGTTTACAACAGACACTCTGTCACGTCTTCTGGTAAGGATATAATCTACCTGGCTTGTGTGTTCCCCGGATCTATAGGTGATCAGGTGATTGTCACGTTTTTTGAAGTTAGTGTTACAGATAGTTAGGTTATTTGCATCACAGAATTCCAGGATTCTGGAGCCTTCCTCATTTCTAGTACCAAACCCATAGCCTCCATGGATTTCGTCGTAGCCGTCACAATGTTGTCCAACGTGACCATTTAGGTCGCCTGCAATAATTATATAGTCACTGTCGGATATTTGGGAGGTAGTTAGCATCAGTGTCTCATAGAATCTGTCTTTTATAGTGCCGGGCAGTCCGGATTGGGGTGCGTACGCAGATATTACTGTCACCGTAGTTCTATTGAGGACAAGTCGTATTTTAATTATTCTGTCGTTCACTCTATTTACGTCTATTATCTTATCTGCCCACTTTTCCGCTACCATGATTCCTACTCCACCCAGCCCATCGTCGTTTCCCACCCAGAAAAGCTTATAACATCGTTTTTTACCCTCAATGAATCTAGCAGACCCACCCCTCCACCTGGTTTCTTGAATACAACAAACATCGACCTCCTTACGTTCAAGCATTTCTACAACCTCGTTAGCGCGACCCTTTAGGGTGCCTACATTTATGGTACCAACTCTGAAGTTTTGGATTGCGTTTGGGGGTTGGGGTCGGTGGGGGG
>OZ024740.1:253702583-253735083 GCA_964016885.1 Eledone cirrhosa | reverse complement strand
AAAGGCACCACTGATGCCCTCTTCCTTGTGAGGCAATTACAGGAAAAGTACCTAGCTAAAAGTAAGCCACTCTACTTGGCATTTGTCGACCTTGAGAAAGCCTTTGACAGAGTTCCACGTGCAGTAATCTGGTGGGCTCTTAGAAAACTAGGAGTAGATGAATGGCTTGTGAAAGCGGTACAAGCCATGTATAGGGGAGCAGTCAGCAAAGTTAGGATTGGCAATGAGTATAGCGAGGAATTTAGCGTACAGGTTGGGGTCCACCAGGGCTCTGTTCTTAGCCCTCTCCTGTTCATCATAGTCCTGCAGGCAATAACGGAGGAGTTTAAGACCGGATGCCCATGGGAACTCCTGTATGCTGATGACCTCGCACTCATAGCTGAATCTATGGTAGAACTAGAGAATAAATTCCAAACCTGGAAGCAGGGACTAGAGAGAAAGGGCCTCAAAGTCAACATGACAAAGACTAAGGTCCTTGTAAGTAGACGAGAAAACAGAACCCAGATCCCCTCAGGGAAATGGCCTTGCTCAGTATGTAGGAAAGGTGTAGGTAGGAACTCCATTCTCTGCCCCAAATGCAAACAATGGGTACACAAGAGATGTAGCGGGATCTCAGGAAGCTTAATTAAGAGTGTAGGATTCACATGCAGCAGCTGTGCTGAAACAGCAAGCAAACAGCTACAGGAAACAAGTACCACCAATCTCTGGGAGGGCCCTGTAGAAACAGTAGACAGCTTCTGCTACCTAGGTGACCGAATTAGCAACGGAGGTGGGTGCTCAGAAAGTACAATAACTAGGGTAAGAACGGGATGGAAGAAGTTTAGGGAACTACTACCACTGCTAGCTGCAAAAGGCTTCTCCCTCAGAATGAAAGGCAGACTGTATGATGCGTGTATCCGAACAGCGATGTTGCATGGTAGTGAGACCTGGGCGCTGAAGGTGGAAGACTTACGTAGATTAGAGAGAAACGAAGCCTGCATGCTCCGATGGATGTGTAACAGTAATATACGTGAACGACAAAGCATAAATGAATTGAGAGAGAGACTGAGCATAAGAGGAATCAAATGCTGCGTGCAGGAGAGGCGGTTACGCTGGTATGGACATGTGATGCGTATGAAGGATGACAGCTGCATAAAAAGGTGCAGAGCACTAGAAGTTGATGGAAACCGCGGAGTGGGGAGACCCAAGATGACTTGGGATGAGGTGATAAAAGCCGACCTTACCCAACTACACCTCTCAAAGTCAATGACACACGACCGTGACTTCTGGCGTCACGCAGTAATACAGGGTACCCGACCTCCCATGGGTACACGCTGAAGCATATAAATAATATGCCCCCCCCCCCCCCCCCACCGCAAGGTGGCCGTGGAGGTGCCACGGCAAAAAAGCACCCAGCCCACACTGTAAAGTGGACGTGTAGGCGCCACGAAAAAGCACCCAGCACTCACTGTAAATGAGGTTGGTGTTAGGAAGGGCATCCAGCTGTAGAAATCAAGCCAGATCAGTTCCTGTATGAGCAAGGCATGGTCAGCCGACCAGACACTGCCCACAACAGGACAACCCGTCTAACCCATGCTAGCGTGGAAGAACGGACGTAAAACGGTGATGATGATGATGATGATGATATATATATATATGTATATATGTATATATATATATGTAGGAGGTGAGTTTTAATGTAGTACAATAAAGCAATGCAGATATCGGATAAGAAGAACTCTACAGTTTGTTGGACTGGAGTATACATAATATATAAGATCAAAAGATGGTTAAAAGAGTTCCACTTAACATTATTTTTCTCTTCGTTAATTTTCAAATTCATTTAATTTATATATTATCTTCCAACGGTTTTTCAACCTCCCTATGTAAAACAATATATTTTTCTCAGTTATAAAAGCTATCTCTCTCTCTCTCTATCACCCACCTCTCCTCCTATCTCATCCTTCCTCATTATACTTCTCCCCCTCCACTTTTTACTCTCATCTCCTCCTCTTTGTCATCTCGCCCCCCCCCCCCCCCCCCAAATTTTTTTTCTCCCAATATCACACATCAATCTAAAACTACTTTTCATATGTTGATTTAAAACTGAACTATCCACAAGTGTTTTTAACCTTCATATCATGTCTTCCTATTTTATCTGCTGAAAACACAAATGTTATTGCATGATGATATTTGTTTTTGAAATGCACATAATAAAATACATGGAACTCTTTTAACCATCTTTTGATCTTATATATTATTTATACTCCAGTCCTACAAACTGTAGAGTGCTACTTATCCGATATCTGCATTGCTTTATTGTACTACAATAAAACTCACCTCCTACATATATATATGTATATATATATATATATATCATTATCTATAAAAGGCAGATTGTTGTTGTTGTGTGTGTGTGTGCACATGTTCCATGTTTATACATTTGCACAATTTCAAACCGATTCGACTGAAGGTCTGTGAGAATGTTGTAAATGGTCTAACTTAGGTCAACGACTATTTATTCCATTCAAACTCCCCCACAATTATGGAAATAATCGATAAAACTAAATACATGACGCTTTACCCCTCTAATAGAATCTGCTCACCTCTCTACTCCCCTTCAAATTCGACAAAACTACATACATGCTTACAAACTTACTTTAGGAACGCCGAAGAGAGAGGGAGAGAGAGAGAGAACGTTTGTTTTTGAGTGGAATGGTCAAACATTTATTTACTTCAATGACAAAGAGAACTTAACTCTCCCCCATATCACACCCCTCCCTACTGTCTTAAATTTAGAAAACATATATTCTTTTGATCTTATATATTATGTATATATATATATATATATATATATATATATATGTATATATATATATATATGTATATATATATATATATGTATATATATATATATATGTATATATATATGTATATATATATGTATATATATATATACATATATATATATATATATATATATATATATATATATATATATATATATATATATATGTATGTGTTTAATGTAAAAACATGTTCATTAGTATATGTGTTGTTATTTCTGCTTACATTTTACATACATATATATATCAATGCTTACGTGGACCTCTCAAACTTCGTTGGATTTTCACCCCGAAACTGGATACCAACCCTGAGTACACCTGAACTTCCACCAGGAAATCTTTCGTATCGTTGAAAAATTTTCTTTGCTTCTTATATATTAAATATACTTGTCCGCCATTGCAAGGGGTCATAAATTCAAAAATTTTGAAGAGAGAGGAAAGGAGACAAGTGAACTATGAACTTGTACATCTCACTGACCCCCACCACCACAATAACAATAACGTCTACACTCGCTCCCCACCATCACTGCAATAACAATGTCTACACTCGCTACCCACCATCACCACATTACTCATTACTCTATCTAAGGTGACTGACCTGTTGACATACTGCTGACTCTTTTGATGTATGTATGTGTATATACATATATATATGTGTGTGTATATGTATATCTCAGTGGATGTGACCAGATTTCAACACAGCAACACCAACAACAACAACAACAACGGCAACAACACCATTGTCTGTGTTGAATGTGTGTGTATGTATGTATTTATATGTATGCGACTGCAATAACAGCATCAACACCATTGTCTGCAGCAACAGCAGCAGTGAAATGAAGAAGAAGAAGAACAACAACAACGACAGCAACAACAACACAACAGCAACAAAACCATTGTCTGTGTTGAATGTGTGTGTATGTATGTATTTATATATATGCGACTACAGTAACAGCATCAACACCATTGTCTGCACAACTGCCACCACCATCACTGACCATCCACCACCACCACACTGACACCATCCACCACTCACCGCCATTACCAGCATAAAGCAAACTATTATTATTATAATTATTATTATTATATACAAGTTGAACTGGACTGGGAAAGGTCAACAGTTGACATGATATTGATTTTGATTTTGTATTTGTATCAGTACTGCCGGTAATATATATATATATATATATGTGTGTTTATGAGTGGTGTGTGTGTGTGGTTGTGGTTTGTATGCATGAGTGTTGGTGTGTGCGTCGTGTCAATAATTTTTTTTTTTAAATTTTTTTTTTAAAAATGACCATGCTGTAAAATGGAGGGGTAGAGAGGGCCCTTGAGTCTAGTAAGACATCCTCTCTAGTGCTGGTGGCACAAATAAAAGCACCCAGTCCATGCTGTAAAGTGGCGCTGGTGTTAGGAAGGGCATCCAACCAGTGTATCAATGCCAAAACGCTTATCAGCACAGCAACAAATAGGAACAACAACAAAATATGAAGACGTCGCATTTCAGAGTTACAACACTTAATGTTGGCACTCTCAGAGGTAGATCTGCTAAAATAGCGGAGATGCTGGAGAGAAAGCAGGTGGATGCGTGCAAGAGGTGAGATGGAGAGGTGCCTCTGCGAGACTAGTCGTAGGCAAACATCTTAGCTATAAGCTTTTCTGGGTAGGTAAGGATGATGGGTTACGGGGAGTAGGCATTTTCCTGGCTAAGAAATGGATCAATAAGACAATAGAGGTAGTTCGAGTTAGTAATCGAATAATTAAGCTTAGATTAGTTGTAGGCAGGAGACTACTGACAATCATCTCGGCCTATGCTCCCCAAGCAGGCCTAGGCAAAGATGAGAAAGACTGCTTTTATGAGCAACTTCTACAAACAACCGCAATGACAGAAGACGGAGACATCGTTATGCTAGCAGGAGACATCAATGGTCATGTTGGACAGCTCCAGGATGGTTACACTGGGGTACATGGTGGGAACTGTTACGGTTCAAGAAATGAAGGAGTACATTGACTATTTGCAACACAAACTTCCAGAAACCTGCCAATCACCTAATAACCTACAAATCTGGTGAGCACATAAGCCAGATTGACTTCTTACTAGTTAGGCAGCGGGACAGGCAGATAGTGTCTAATACCAAGGCATACCCTGGGGAAGAATGTACCCCACAGCATAGGCTAGTTGTTAGTGATATCTCAGTAAGCAAGAGATGGAATGAGACATATAGGAAGGTGTGGAGAAGAAAGGTCTGGAAGCTAAAAGACCTTTCACTAAAATACAAATTTAGGAAAGTCCTTCAAGATGTATATGACGAAAAAGAAGACGATTTAGAGACGTATGACATAGATAATAACTGGAATTTCTTACGTGACAACTTGCTGCAGGCTACTGATGAAACTTGTGGCTGGAGCAGAGCTCCAACCAGACAGAGAGTGACCTGGTGGTGGAACAGCACAGTAGATAAGGCTATTAGAGACAAAAGACTAGCATGGAAGGCTTGGAAAAAGGGTGGGAGTAGGGAAGAATATACAGCCACTAAGAGAGAAGCTAGACGTCAGGTGTACTTAGCACGCAGGGAGGCAGAGAGTAGGAGGTTTGCCAATGTTCTGCGACGGGAAGATCAGAGGCGGGCGGTGTTCCACATTGCAAGGCAGTGTGTCAATGCAAATCAGGATGTTGTTGGAGATAAATGTGTCCGGGATGAGGCCTGGAAATGTCATTATGAGAGACTGATGAATGTGGAGAACGAATGGGAGAGAGAGAAATTACCCTTGGTAGATCTGACAGAGGGACCAGCTATTGAGATTGACGAATATAGGGTCCAAGAGGCGATTAGGGAAATGAAAAATGGTAAGGCTGCCGGACCATCGGGAATAGTTGCTGAGATGCTGAAGGCATCAGGGGACGTAGGCACTAAACTGGTTGCACGCATCATCAATCAGGCTATATATGGTGGTGTCATACCCAAAGACTGGTGCAGCAGTATTCTCATAAATTGCTACAAAGGTAAAGGGGATGCTCTGGAGAGGAGCAATTATAGGGGTATAAAACTGATAGATCAGGTTATGAAAGTGGCAGAAAGGATTTTAGCACAACTAATTAGAGAAAGAGTCAAACTAGATGAGATGCAGTTTGGTTTTGTGCCTGGGAAGAGTACAACAAATGCCCTCTTCTTGGTGAGACAATTGCAACAGAGGTTCTTAGAGAAGAATAAGCCACTATACTTAGCCTTTGTTGACCTAGAGAAGGCCTTTGATAGGGTACCCCGATCTGTCATCTGGTGGTCCCTAAGGAAGCTAGGTGTTGAGGAATGGCTTGTGAGGACAGTGCAAACTTTGTACAGAGGTACTGTCAGTAAAGTCAAGGTAGGAATGGAGTTTAGTGAGGAATTTCAGATACAAGTAGGAGTACATCAGGGTTCGGTCCTCAGCCCGCTCTTGTTCATTATAGTCCTCCAAGCCATAACAGAGGAGTTTAAGACTGGCTGTCCATGGGAACTTCTCTATGCTGACGATCTGGTTCTTATAGCAGAATCAGTAGAGGAGCTAGAGAATAAATTCTGGCTATGGAAACAGCAGTTGGAAGCAAGAGGACTGAGAGTGAATCTAGCTAAGACAAAAGTGTTGATGAGTAGAAAAGAGGACAAAACCCTGATTCCGTCAGGGAAATGGCCATGTTCGATATGCAGAAAAGGAACTGGCATAAATTCTATAAAATGCACACAATGCAGATCCTGGGTGCACAAGAGATGTAGCGGGATAGCAGGCAAACTAACAGGTAGGGAGAAATATGTATGCAGTAGATGTACAGGGAAATTAGACAGTAGAAGTCAAATTGATAGACACATTTTTCAAATGCAGGAGGGCGCTATAGAAGTGGTGGATAGCTTCCGGTACCTAGGAGATCAGATTAGCATGGGAGGAGGGTGTTCCGAGGCCATAGTATCTAGAATAAGGACGGCTTGGAAGAAGTTTAGGGAGCTGCTTCCTCTGTTGACGAAGAAGGGTTTCTCCCTGCGTACGAAAGGCCCGTTGTATGATGCCTGTGTGAGGAGCGCGATGCTGCATGGTAGTGAGACATGGGCAGCAACTGCAGAGGATATGCGACGGCTGGAGAGAAATGAGGCAAGCATGCTCCGTTGGATGTGCAGTGTAAATGTGCGTGAACGTCCTAGCATAAATGTATTGAGAGAGAAACTGTCTTCTGAGAGGGATAGAATGTAGTGTACGGGAGAGGAGACTGAGGTGGTATGGACATGTGATGCGCATGGAGGATGACCGATGGGTGAAGAAGTGCCAGGAAATGCCAGTTGAAGGAAGACATGGTAGAGGTAGACCACGAAAAACATGGGCGGAGGTGGTGAGAACAGACCTCAGATCATTGAAGCTCATGGTGGAGATGACGAAGGTCCGTGACGAGTGGAGAGTGTGCTGAATAAGACCCATCCCACCCGTGCAAGCAGGGAAAAGCGGACCTAAAATGATGATGATGATGTATATATATATATATATAAATATATATATTATATATATATATATATATATATATATATATATATTATATATATATATATATATATATTATATATATATATATATATATTATATATATATTATATATATATATATATATATATATATATATATATATATGTATATTATATATATATATATATATATGTATATTATATATATATATATATATGTTTCGTTTCTGAATTTGTTTAGCAAGATTCTTTATCTGAAATCGTGTGTTGAAACCGATATTGTTATACTTTGGGAGGGTCTGTTGCCAATAAGGCAACATGACCCTCCCAAAGTATAACAATATATATATATGTATATATATATATATATATGTATATATATATATATATATGTATATATATTGGTAAACGGAATAGAAAATGCTGACAAATTGTTCACAGTTGAAAAATGGTTTAATTAGGAATAAAAGAGTATTAGTGATTGTATGGGTTAGTATTCAGTTGTGGTTTTAAGTTTTTAAGTTTTTACCGGTTGCGCATTTCTAAATGCTTTTCAAAAATAATTTTGAGATAGAGTGTCTGTGCTGTTTGCTCTGATCTGATTAGTTTTGGGAATTCTACCTGTTTTTATGTTAAAAAAGTGGCTCCAGCGTTACTTTGGTGTTGCAAAATTTTTGAAGGAGCAAAATAGCGGTCGCCCTCGGGTCCTCGATTTTCAGCCCCATGGATTTTATCTATTACATTCACGTATTATATTTCGAATACCTGATGATATCACCGGATTCATATGCAACCCTGTCATTGAAATGATCATAGTATAATAAACCTTTCAAGGATTTACACAAATCCAACCTCCTGTCATTTCATTATAATATTTAACTATCAACGCATCTCTTCAAAAGTAACCAGTATAATAAAACCCCTACCATAACATTTTGATTAAGATATCTACAAACCACTCTCTCCTATTTCTCCAACCCCTGCATATCTTTCTCTCTCTCTCCCTCTCCCCTACTTTTCTCTCTTCCTTTTCTACTCTATCTTCTCCAACAACCCCACTTAAGGGTATTTACATTGTGTATTTTAACCTTCTGCTCTGAGGATACAGTGGTCACAGCATTGGATATTTGAGTTCTGCAAATAGTTGTAAATTTGCACATAGCATAACTAGGCTGTAGTACCACCGTGGAAACATTTGTAAGCACACGGAATAAATTGCCTTTTTATGATGTCTACCTGTTATTATTCATTCTTTATATGTATATATATATCATCATCATCATCATCATCATCAGCACCGTTTTACGTCCGTTCTTCCACGCTAGCATGGGTTAGACGGGTTCTCCTGTGTCTGGTCGGCTGACCATGCCTTGCTCATACAGGAACTGATTTGGCTTGATTTCTACAGCTGGATGCCCTTCCTAACACCAACCTCATTTACAGTGAGTGCTGGGTGCTTTTTCGTTGCGCCTACACGTCCACTTTACAGTGTGGGCTGGGTGCTTTTTTGCCGTGGCACCTCCACGACCACCTTGCGGTGGGGGCATATTGTCTATATGCTTCAGCTTGTACCCATGGGAGGTCGGGTACTCTGTATTACTGCGTGACGCCAGAAGTCACGGTCGTATGTCATTGCCTTTGAGAGGTGTAATTGGGTAAGGTCTGCTTTTATCACCTCATCCCAATTCATCTTGGGTCTCCCCACTCCGCGGTTTCCATCAACTTCTAATGCTCTGCACCTTTTTATGCAGCTGTCATCCTTCATACGCATCACATGTCCATACCAGCGCAACCGCCTCTCCTGCACACAGCATTTGATTCCTCTTATGCTCAGTCTCTCTCTCAATTCATTTATGCTTTGTCGTTCACGTATATTACTGTTACACATCCATCGGAGCATGCAGGCTTCGTTTCTCTCTAATCTACGTAAGTCTTCCACCTTCAGCGCCCAGGTCTCACTACCATGCAACATCGCTGTTCGGATACACGCATCATACAGTCTGCCTCTCATTCTGAGGGAGAAGCCTTTTGCAGCTAGCAGTGGTAGTAGTTCCCTAAACTTCTTCCATCCCGTTCTTACCCTAGTTATTGTACTTTCTGAACACCCACCTCCGCTGCTAATTCGGTCACCTAGGTAGCAGAAGCTGTCTACTGTTTCTACAGAGCTCTCCCAGAGATTGGTGGTACTTGTTTCCTGTGGCTGTTTGTTGCTTGCTGTCTCAGCACAGCTGCTGCATGTGAATCCTATATTCTTAATTAAGCTTCCTGAGATCCCACTACATCTCTTGTGTACCCATTGTTTGCATTTGGGGCAGAGAATGGAGTTCCTACCTACACCTTTCCTACATACTGAGCAAGGCCATTTCCCTGAGGGGATCTGGGTTCTGTTTTCTCGTCTACTTAGAAGGACCTTAGTCTTTGTCATGTTGACTTTGAGACCCTTTCTTTCTAGTCCCTGCTTCCAAGTTTGGAATTTATTCTCTAGTTCTACCATAGATTCAGCTATAAGTGCGAGGTCATCAGCATACAGGAGTTCCCATGGGCACCCGGTCTTAAACTCCTCCGTTATTGCCTGCAGGACTATGATGAACAGGAGAGGGCTAAGAACAGAGCCCTGGTGGACTCCAAGAGACAGGCATGGAAATTCCTCACTATACTCATTGCTAATCCTAACTTTGCTGACTGCTCCCCTATACATGGCTTGTACAGCTTTCACAAGCCATTCATCTACTCCTAGTTTTCTAAGAGCCCACCAGATTACAGCAAGTGGAACTCTGTCAAAGGCTTTCTCGAGATCGACGAATGCCAGGTAGAGTGGCTTACTTTTAGCTAGGTACTTTTCCTGTAACTGCCTCACAAGGAAGAGGGCATCAGTGGTGCCTCTTCCTGGTACAAACCCAAATTGCATCTCATCTAGTTTCACCCGGTCCCTAATCAACTGTGCTATAACTCTTTCTGTTACTTTCATGACCTGGTCCATCAGCTTTATACCTCTATAGTTTCCTCTATCGAGTGCATCACCTTTACCTTTGTAGCTGTTGACAATGACGCTACTGCACCAATCTTTTGGTATGACACCTTCTAGTATTACCTGGTTAACAATACGTGTGGTTATAGTGTGACCTACAGACCCTGATGCCTTCAGCATCTCGGCAGCTATACCCGATGGACCGGTTGCCTTCCCCATCTTCATATCTTTGATTGACTACGCTGCTGCTGACTTGTACTGCTGGCCCCTCTATAGGGTCTACTTGGGGTAGGGTCTCTTCTTCCCATGCATTCTCCTCATTTAGTAATCTATCATAATGACTCTTCCATACATCTTTCTTCTCAGCACTTGTGAGGGCAAGCTCACCTTTATCATTCCGGATACACTTCTCTCCAATGACATCACAATTCTCTCTGACACACTGCCTCACAATATTGAACACCTCCTGTTTCTGGTCCTCACGTTGCAAAACATGCTTGAATTTTCTATCCTCTGCTTCCCTCCTAGCTAAGTATACTTGTCACCTAGCTTCCCTCTTGGTCTCTATGTAATGTACCCTGCTCCCCCCGTTCTTCCATTCTTTCCATGCCTGTCTCTATATGCCTGTGTGTATATATATATATATATATGTGTATAATGTGTGTATATATATATATATATATATATATATATCATAAATCATGTCCTTAGAATTATTAGATAAAATATATACCATTTCCTCTCCCAATTTAATTTATTAATTCTTCATTGAGCCACAAAGTGACCGGTTGCCACATATATATCTATGACTTTATGTATATGTAAATCTTTATATATATATATAAATGAAGTAATTCCGTCGGAAAAGTCCAGGAAAAAAGAGTGCTCTATGTAGGTAACAGAGCTTAATAGTTATGTAATAAACAACATAAGGCAATTATTTCATTTACCAGTGGTTTCTTAAAAGCAAACAAATTTTGCTTTCAATCATCAGAATGAAAAAATCCTGGTGTATTTATTGGCGTTGGATTTTAAAAACAAAAATATAATCTATATGAAAGTGAGGCTGGAAAAGGAAGAAGGAAAGGAAAAATAAAAACACACATGCAAACACACACACAATTATATACAGACACATATATATATATACATACACAGATACACATACACACACACACACACATATGTGTATATACATACATACACATACATATACACATACACACATACACATAAATATCAACATATCCATACATACACATACACAAACGTGCATACACACACACACATATATATGCATATATATATATAAATATATACATAAACATATATATATATACATACACACACATACACATATATACACATACATATATATATATATATATATATATATACACATACATATACATACATATATAAATACACATACATACATACGTATATACACACGTACATACATACACATACATACACGCATACATACGCATACACACATATACATATATACACACACATACATATATATATATATATATATAAATATATATATACATACATATCCATACATACATACACATACATATAGGTACATATCACAAACACATACATACAAATACAAACACACACATATGTATGTGTGTAAAACTCATTCTTAGATATATTCATGTGAACCTTGTTTAACTCTTAAATATATATATATATGTATATATATATATATATATATATATACATACACACACATATATACATTTACATATATATATACCTACACACACATATACATACTCATTCGTATGCATATATACATACATACACACACACATATAATTATATATATATATATATAAGAAAGAACATAAATATTATATAAAAAAAACCTAAATATTGTATATATAAAAATAAAAATAAAAAGTTGGGAATACGACAAATAAGACCATTCGAGGGAGTACCAAAGGTACACAAAGAATTGTTCTTTGTGTACCACGGAAAAATATAGGATTTTACAAAACTTCAAAGCCACTTGTGCTTGCCTGAACTCAAAGACCTCGAGATCTTCAGATGTTGTCCTCATCTGAAATCACATCTGATCTGTAACTGGATTGACATTCCTTCGATAACTCAACCACCTTGAACTCCTTCTCTGCCTTTTACTTCCACTACGGTTTTTTTACCTGCTGAATCCACGTTCTGTACTCTCGTATTCTCTTTCTCCCTTATCTCCCCTTATATTTATTTAAAACTTTTCCTATGTCATTTATTTTTCTTTTTTCCCCCCCCTACTTTCTGCCTTACCCTTCACAAACCCAATTTTTTTATTTTTAGATATTTATTTTTGTGTGCGCATGTGTGTTGCGTATATGTATGTACATGTGTGTATATATATATATATATATATATATATATATATATATATATGTATATGTGTTTGTAAATATATATATGTGTATGTATATATGTTTATATTTATCTGTATGTATATGTATATATAATTGTATATTATATACTTCTGTTGTATTTGTGCGTGTGTATATATGTATATATATAAATACAATATCGGAGAAAGCTTTTTAGCGATACTCCCGCCAAATTCCAACTCACTCAACAAACATTAGGAAATAAGTGATTATATTCCCAATTATGTGTTCGGGGTGCTAACTAAAAGTATTGCGTGGAAAATTGGCTGTATTATTTCAAATGAGACATATCTAATATATCTCTTCCCAGACAGACGTCTCGTTTCATTATAGGATTCCTACAATTTGGGTGAAATTATACCAATTTATGTAGGAGCTTGTATACCATCAATAGATATATATTCAAGTGGGCTCCTATAATTCATCAGTGTGTGCCCCAATAATACTAATATTGATAATCTAACCAACATCAGCATTTAGCAATAATCACTTTCTGTGCCTGAGGTATCTGTCAGGTTGCCAGTCCAGCAGTTCTGAAAGAAGTGCTTGAACTGATTCAAAAAATGAGGAAGTGAATTACCGCCAAAAAAAACAATACAAGCGCGTGACAATAAACTCTGAAAGGAATTCAGGCCACGTGCTAAGAACTCAATTGGAAATTGAAAAAATATCTATGTGTGTACCAAAAATATCTATGTGTGTGTATATATATATATATATATATATTTCGTTTCTGAATTTGTTTAGCAAGATTCTTTATCTGAAAACGTGTGTTGAAACCGATATTGTTATACTTTAGGAGGGTCATGTTGCCAATAAGAAACACACGCACCAGTTGCTTTCACTTCAATTTATTATAATAAATTTATAAATTTCCGGTTGGTTGTTTGGTTCCACAACCAGATGGTTGTTTATATATTGTCAAAGTTCTTTCGTCACATTCTGTGACCTCTTCAGTGGCTGGGGATTCTTTTCTTTGTTTTTGTGCCTCTCCTTTGTTCTGTCCTACGCCATCTTGTTTCTGTGTGTGTGTTGTGTGCTCAGTCTGCGCATGCGCCACATCCGGGTGTCTGTGTGTGTTTATATTCGTTTATTTATTTGTTTATTTACATGTTACAGGTTGGTTGTTCTATGGGCGTGTGTGTTTTCATTTTGTCCTTAATTGTAAGTTGTGATGTTGCTGTTCCACTCATGTTTTCTATTTA
Source organism: Eledone cirrhosa (assembly GCA_964016885.1). NCBI lineage: Eukaryota > Metazoa > Mollusca > Cephalopoda > Octopoda > Eledonidae > Eledone > Eledone cirrhosa. The sequence continues at coordinate 253,721,184 of OZ024740.1, read as the reverse complement.
ATGTTGGTTGTAATTCTTTTATGTTTATTGCCTCTGTGATTTGTCTAAACATTGCGTCTTTTCTGTGTGTAGATTCTATTTTTATTTCTATGTTCCTTAATTTACCCTTATGTTCTATTTTAGCATGTTGGTAGAGTACAGATGATTCTTTACTATCTTGAAGGTCTCGCCAGTGTTCAGTTATCCGTTCCCCTACACTACGAGCTGTCTCACCTATGTACACTATATTTTTGTCTCTACATTGTCCTTCAGTACATTTTATGCTGTATACTACATTTCTAGTTTTACAGTTAATATGGGGGCTTAATTTACAGGTTATACATTTCTTATGTATACAGGGGGGTCTTTGAAAAGGGTATGTCTTGCTAATAAGTGTTTTTATGGAGGCACCTGGTCTTTCTACTATCTTAATATTGAGTTTATGTTTATCTAGGGCCCTTCTAAATTTGTAAGCTAATTCACCTCTAGGGGTTGTATCGATGAACATTACACTCTGGTATTTATTGCTATCATACCATGAGTTTATTCTATTAGCCTTATTCCTAGTTCTTTCTATTCTATTCCAAAATTTGCTCCTATGCAAGGGGCAGGTCCCATTTGAGTCATTATTTACCATTTTTTCCCATTTGGTTCTGGCTCCTCTATACACTCTGATTTTATCTCTCTGATTGTAACCAAAGAACTGCATACGGTGGATGAAGTGTTGTATGTGTCTCTCTAGTTCTTCGGGGTTGCACATGCGGGACACGTTTCTCATCACCCGTACCAAATCCCCAATCAGTATGTTGATTTTGGTATGGTCCGAAACAGCTGAGTTTCGGTGGATCAGATATTTGGAAGTCATGGGTTTGGCATAATGGGAATGGAGGATTTGTTTTTTGTTATTAATGGTATCTAACCAGAGCTCTGTGTCTAGTACAGGTAATCGATGGTTGGGGTGTTTACTTGGGTAGTCTATAGTAACTCTAATACTCTGGTGGATGGAGTTAGCTATTTGCTGGATGCTTACCATTGTGTTTTTCTCTAATTCCTGACTGTTCTCTAGTGGGGGTGTTTTAACTATGATGTTTATATCATTTAGTGGGAGTACATTATCAGGGTTAAGGGGTCTTCTAATTGTTCTTTAAGTTTAAGTCTACTGTTCCACCATACCATGAATAAGGTAGCTATGTCGCCTGCAATGCTAACACCAATGGCTCCTCCTTCCTCTTGGGCATATGTTTTTCCATTAAATTTGAACATATGTTCCTTAAGGGTTAATTTTATGCTGGCCCCTACCGCATGTGCAATCATTTTCTTTAGTTCGTGGTTTTCGGGGGTCCGTATGGCTCTGGTCCACCCATTCCATCTATCTGTGTGGGTTTTCTTGGCCATTGAGGTAATGGTAGGTGGTCTGCCTCTTGCTGGTCTTGTAGGGCACAGGTTGCTAAGGTCATATGTGTCTAGGTAATTATTACTATAGGTAAGTTTAAGTAGGAGTCCCAGCTCACTTGTATCAATCCCACGGAACTCAACATTGCTCTCACTGATCATTTCTACGCATTTCTCCATAGCAAAATCCACGTCAATAGATGGATACACAACATCCACACTACCTATTATGCAGTTTGTTAGGTCCCTAGATCGGTTACTCTTGCCGATTCTGCTGAGGAGGTCCTCCGTGCTGTCACATACATCTGGGGACATTTCAATGATGGGGCGTATGATCAGGGAGAGGAAGTAGGACAGTCTGTAGTTACTAGCAATGTTAGCTCCACAGACTGGCCGTGTTGGTGGTCCCGTGACAGGGTCACTGCCCGTTTTATGGTCTTTTCGAAGCCCATACAACGCCGTCACGTCATTGTTTCAGGCCTGGAAGTTGTTGGCAGTCCTTTTGTTGGGCTGCATTATATTTGTCCACATCACCATATGGGCATTGAGGGCTTTTTCTCTATCCTCATGCTCTTGTGGTGTCACTTCTCTTGTGTTAGTGATGTGGGGTTGCATTGCCTGGATGTAGTTTGGCAGACTGTCAACCGACATTCTGCCAGATTTGTCTGTTGGAAAACATGCTATCTCTCCATTACGCGAGCGCTGCATGAGCTTACGCAAGCCATTTGCAGATTTTTCTCCCAGTTGCTGGGCCTCCATTCTATTATGCTTCTTGATATACTGTTCTATAATATTTCTAAATTTAGATCTACCTATACTAAATTGAGCTTCTGTTTGTTCATCGACCTGCGACGGCAATTGCGTGCGTTTGTTAAAAGCTAAAGTCGTGGCGTGGACTCATCGCAGGTCGAACGACTTATCGGAGGGATTATAAAAAGTAGAGTTCCAGGCTGCTGCTTTATGTGTACTAGTGCTATTGTTATTGTTAGTTGTGTTGTTTCTATTTCTATTTACACCAACAACCTCATGGTTGTTTCTATGTCTCTCATTATTACTCCTGTCTCTTTCCTCTGGCTCATTGTTATTATCTACTCTATTTTGCGTGTCTGTGTTGTCTTGGTTATTTTCTCTGTCCATAGTCTCCCTTCTCCTTTCAATCCCATTACCTTCCCTTACTTCTGTGTTACTGCCATTACCTGTTTTCTGTGTCTGTGTGTTTGTTAAGATTGTGGTGGTGGTGAGAGGCATTGAATGTGTGTGTGTTGTTGTTGTTGTTGTTGATGTGTGCTGTTGTTGATGTGTGTTGTTGTTGTCTCCGTGTGTGTGTGTGTGTGTGTGTGTGTGTGTGTGTGTGTTATTATTGTTGTGTGTGTTATTGTTGTTTGTGTCTGTTGCTGTTTCTGAGTATGTTATTATTGTTGATGTGTGTGTAGTTGTTATTGTTGTTTGTATCTGTGTCTGTTGTTGTTGGGATGTGTGTTGTATATGTGTGTGCGTATGTTTTTGTTTTTGTTTTTGAGGCTCCAACGTAATTTTGTAAATGATTTTTCTATTTCTGACAAACATCAAATCATATTTACCTTCTTGAATGTCGCATACTTAGGTGGTAGTTGTAATACAGATAATTCATCAGAGTCGACCGTAGTGTTGCCGTATATATTTGTGTTGTTGTTGTTGAACTCATCTGTTAATGAGATGTCGGCCATATTTATACCGTCAATTTTGTCGGGATATCTATTGGTATTCTCTAAAGTATCTTGATTTAGTTTTATCTGTTTAAGCCACTTTAGTTTCTTGTTAAAGTGCTTATCACATTCTTGAACAATGTACAATGGTAAATAATGACACAAATGGGACCTGCCTCTTGTATAGGAGCAAATTTTGGAATAGAATAGAAAGAACTAGGAATAAGGCTAATAGAATAAACTCATGGTATGATAGCAATAAATACCAGAGTGTAATGTTCATCGATACAACCCCTAGAGGTGAATTAGCTTACAAATTTAGAAGGGCCCTAGATAAACATAAACTCAATATTAAGATAGTAGAAAGACCAGGTACCTCCATATATATATATATATATATATATATATATATATATATGTATAATATATATATGTATAATGTGTATATATATATATATATATATATATATATAATGTGTGTATATATATATGTGTGTGTGTGTGTATAATATATATGGTATGCGTGTATATATATATATCTATATACATATATTATATCTAGGGAGTGTAACTTGGAGTTACTGTAGGTTCACCCGTGTGAGCACTCGATGTTTAGGTTCACTTCTGTGTCAAGGTGTGGAACTCTACAGAGCGTATTATATTGAAAAGATAACAAGGGTGATTGGTTACTCCTTCATTACATTTATTAGTTGGTGACGCGCGTTTCGCCACTGATCAGCTCAAGGTTCGATCTGTATCAATCTTACCCGATTCTATAATCCGCAGCTCTACGGACCCTTTAAATGCTAGTTGAAAATGAATACATGCTATATGATAAAGTCAGAAGTTCATATGTTGGTCAATAAGGCTTGTTTTGATTGGTGGAATAGATCATAGGGATGTTTTTGCCTGTAGTGTATGTGGGGGTGGATGTGATGATAAGATGGTGGTGACGGTCGCAGGCTGGGATGGGCTTTGGTGAGGGTCTGGTGGATTGTCGGTAGACAGATTGGCGTGTATTTGTGGCTGATTATTGTGTGTGGTGTGGGTGTAGTGTTGTTGTTTATGGTACTGGTGTTTATGGTGGTGTGGTGGATGTGTTGTTGGTATCAAATGCAATGGGGAGATACGTACCTAGACACACTTAGTCTGACAATAACTTTGTATACATACACATACCACATACACTCTCACATACACATACCACACACACACTCTCAAGGGACACTGTTCTGTTGTAGTTATTTATGCTATCTTCACACCCGCATCATAGCCATTTTACCTATTTCAGTAAGTACTATGATGGTTATGATGATGGTGGTAATTTCATTTCTTATGAAAATGGCAGATTATTGCCCCAAAGTGTAATTAATATCCCAGTATAGACATCAACCCCTTAGAATCAATACTGACTGTGTTAGGGACCCCTGAGTTAGAGTTATCATTTTATGCCTGTCTTTCCATGTTTTCAGGGGCTGAATAAAACCTAAAACTTATTTTGGGTCTTAAATGATTGAGTGACTGAAAACACAAACTGCTCTCCTGGATAGGACACCAGTCCATTGCAGGGATAATCATCAGCTACCACAAGTACTCATTTTTAGCTGACTAAACTGAAGCAAAATGAAATGAAGTGCCTTGCTCAAGGATACAACATGTTACCTGCTCTGGAAATTGAAACCACAACGTTAGGATCATGATCTCAACACCCTAACCACTAAGCCACATGCCTTCACATTGTTAGATATAGAATCTTGAAATATGTCCTCACCACCAAAATAAACTGTTTTCGTGGTGGGCTAAATCAGCCAACTCATCTCTGAGACCATTGACTATCATCAAAAATTTCATACCTGAATAGTAAGGAGTAAGCAAAGTCTAATGGCCTAACTCGGAATTGAACCTATGCCTCATACTTAACTAAGATATCTTACTACCACTCTATGATACGACTTTGACAATAAGCATTTCAAGGCTATGATGGCACATGTACTTATAATTTTTATTTGTTTGAAATCTTTAAATGGTGAATTTTACACAACAATAATAAGTATTTTGGAGCTATTTTCTCTGCTTTATGACAAGTTTTTCTATTTTGCCCTATTCTCTTCATACCCCCTTCACTCACTTCCCAATTTTCATTTTCTCCATCATCTTTTTTGGTCTTTTCCTTTCTCTACTTTCCTCTTACATTCATTTCTATCATTCCTTTCACCCTTAACACATTGTCACCAAAAGGACCTCATGAAGGGTTTGGCACTTACACATGATATAATGTAATATATCTTTAGAACATTGTAGGTTTCTGTAACACAGTCATGCCTTTTCTCAAGGGAATTAATTATGTAAGGAAATGTTTTTAGTTGATAACATTCTTTTCTTTTTTCATCCCTTTTAAAATTTATGTTTGAAAATGGGAGGCACCATTGTTTTCTATATTTTTATGGTTTAAAATGTTTTTCTTTGTTTTGTTGATCCTTAGATTTCTAAAAACGTATCATGGGAGATAAAACAGATAAAAAGAAGGTTGTACTAGCCTACAGTGGAGGCTTGGATACGTCCTGTATTCTTGTTTGGCTGAAAGAGAATGACTATGATGTGATAGCTTTCCTCGTAAGTAATTCTTTGTCAATTTGTATTCTTCTAAGTCATTATCATCATAACCACAGTTGAACATTCCTGACAAAGTCTCTCCACAATTCATGATTTTCCATTGTTGCTGGCAACTGTTCCCCACTCAGGTTTGTATCATCTGAGAGTTGGTCGATGAAGGTTCGAGCAGGTCTTCCTCAACTGCGTCTCCCGTTAGTTGGTTCCCACAATAGTAACTGGTTTATAAGTTCCTGCTTACTTCTCCAACAATGTCTTGTAAATCGTAACTGTCATTGATCAATTGTAGTTGTTATCTTAGGCAAGTTTCCATGAAAATGGCGACAGGGAATGATGCATGACCAGGGCTCTCCTATTTAAACATAATATCATCACCTAAAACTGCCCTCTTAACACATGTCAGATGGATTACAATATTCAATATTGCAAATACTTTCACTATTCCCTGACTAGTAGAACTAGTTTCAGCATAACATCATTTTAACAAAGCAAATCTAATTTTTTCCAACAAACCACGTGTAGACATGAATGAAAAAAAAATCACTACATCCCGTAGGGATCACAGTAAGTACATACCAAATTCTATAAACAACAATATACACACAGATTTATATGTAGACTAGCATTAAAGCCCGGCGTTGCTCGGGGTCAGTAAGTTACCAAAGTTAGGTTGCACCACCCATTTTATGGCAGCACTTTTTTGTCTGCAAGGCACTGGTTGAATGAATTGCAGACCTGGACTGCCGAAGCAGGAGCTGCGCCAGCAGTGACAATTGTAGTTTCGCCTATGGATATTATCTCTGTGCAAAGAAGTGTTGAAATTTATTGTTTCACAGTACTTGCGCAACACGCGCGTAGACGATGCCAGCCGAACAACAGAGCTGCGATGGAGTTGTTCTGCATGGTTGTCTAATGTTTGTTTTCTAAATTTAAGACAGTAGGGAGGGGTGTGATATGGGGGAGAGTTAGCTGCTGTTTCTAGCAGGTTTAGTGACCTCATAGAGGATATGTTTTCTAAATTTAAGACAGTAGGGAGTGGTGTGATATGGGGGAGAGTTAGCTGCTGTTTCTAGCAGGTTTAGTGACCTCATAGAGGATATTATTGTGTATAGAAAATGAACTGATACTTCTTTCTTTCACGTTCATTGATAGATGTTTTAAAAAAGATTTATCGCTATTTTTTTTGTTGTTGAATAAACTTATCTGTTGCTTTTGAATAATTGTTGTTTCGTATGAAATGTAATAAGTTCTCTTTGTCATTGAAGTAAATAAATGTTTGACCATTCCACACTCAAAAACAAACTTCCCTCTCTCTCTCTCCCTCTCACTCTCTCTCTCTTAAAGTTTGTAAGTTTAATCGTATATCAGAGAAAGTTGCAGCATGTATGTAGTTTTATCGAATTTTAAGAGGAGTAGAGAGAGGTAAACTGATTGTATTAGAGGGGTAAAGCGTCATGTATTTAGTTTTATCGATTATTTCCGTAATTGTGGGTGAGTGTGAATGAAATAAATAGTCGTTGACCTAAGTTAGACCATTTACAACATTCTTACAGACTTTGAGTCGAATCGGTTTGAAATTGTGCAAATGTATAAACATGGAACATGCACACACACACACACACAACAATAATCTGCTTTTTATAGATAATGATACATACCACACACGCATACACACACAAAGTGAAAAGAAATCACACTATTTCGTGTGAGGGACACTATAATGGCCATCGTACATACATAATAAAACCACTCTGGACATTGACTTCATTTCTAACCTACATACATATTCCAATTATATATACGTGTGCAGAGCTCTTTGTACACACACACACACAATATCTAGCAAAACGGAAACAAAAAAACCAAACATTTTATTTATCTTAATAGCAAGTGTGCTAAACTTATGCAGCATATCTATTTGTTTACCTTTTGTTCTACTGTATGGATGGACAGACAGAACAAAATTGCTATTGCGACATCCATGGATGAAGTGTGTGACCAAACTGGTTGTTGTTCCAAAATAGAACATTGCTCAGAAAATCCCGTCTGTCATCTATGTACAGAACACGAGAACTCTTTCCCGTGTTTCTGTCTACCTTCAATGTGCCACAAAGATCCCAGGTCAAAAAAGGGGACACCATATTTCTATGATGGACTCTAGGAAATGGTCTAGCTACCAAATTGGTCCTTTCAGTGCCTGGCCTGTGTTTATTCCTCTACCATTGCTGTTGAACAACAACAAAGACTGATGACTGTATCTTCCTCTACCAACAACGGCAAAAAACCGACGACCTTAGCTTCTGCTACCATTCCTGTTGAAGAACATTATCAACAACAGCAAATCATGTCTTCCTCTTGTTACTTCCCAATAACAACAGCCGACGACCGTGGCTTCCCCTATCATTCCTGTTGAAGAACATCAACAACAAAAAAAATCAACCATCAATACAGAGTTTGCGGAAATATGACAAATGATTTCTGCTTTTATGCTGAGAAATAGCAGGACTCAAATCAAGCATTCGTGTAGACCTCACAATGAGGGATCTTATTGGTGTGCCTTGCTAAAACATCTGCCCGTAGTTCTTGCCGAATCTAGACACATTGAGAAAGCCACTGAATCTGCCACCCATGAAGTAATTGCCATTGGTGTATCAGAAGACATAGCTGATTTTCAGGCATTTGCTGGCAGCTCATCCAAAGACCTAGGCTGTGCTCTCCAGTTGGTCCTTTTCGCAATCCCTACACAAGCCAGATTACTGACGATCCCAAAGAATGTGCAGAACTCATTGCTGAATGCTATGCAGGCATTTTTACTGTTGAAAACCAAAATATACCATCTCCACCATTTCTGACATCAAATTCTATAACAACTATGGAATTTACAGCTGCGATGCTGCGACGTCACCTTAAGAATATGCACAACTGTGCCTCTCCTGGTCTTGATGGTGTTACATACCTGCTTCTTAAACGTAGTGGGTACTTTCTTCTGCACCAGCTTTCACTCTTCTTTCAGTTCTGTCTTAACAACGTTGCTACTCTGGAGCAGTAGAAAACTGCCAGTGTCATTCCTCTGTTCAAAAAGGGTGACTGCATGTCGCCTGTCAATTATCATCCAGTCAGTCTTACTAGCTGCATCACCAAACTGATGGAATCCTGATTGGAACTTCTGGAATTCTCACAGCCTTATCCGGCCCTTGCAATTTGAATTTATCCCTAACTCCAGCTGCTGTGATCAACTTATCGAGTTTCTTGATCACCCGGATCACTGATGGCGGCTCATGGGCAGATGTTGTTTACCTTGACTTTGCTAAAGCTTTTAATTCTGTGCCACACAAAAGAGTTATGGCAAAACTCACTGCAATGGGTGTGAGAGATGATCTTTTTAACTGGTTGAAGTCCTTTATTCTCAGTCGAAAAGAGGTAGTGACGGATCTAGGACAGCATTCTTCACCCTATGAAATGTCATCTGGTATACCGCAGGGGTCTTTCTTGGTGCCCTTTTGTTTGTTGCATAATGACATAGATGCCAACTTAAAGAATGCCACAGTACTGAAATATGCAGATGACATCAAGCTGTACCTTGAGATAAAAAGGACAGATCCTGAACACTATAGAGCTTTCCTGTAATCATACCTGGACACAATGTAGCAATGGATCACGGACTGGCAACTCAAGCTGGCTGTGAATAAGTGTACCACCATGCATTTTGGGAGGAAAAATCCAGTGTCCATATACTCCTTCCACAACACTAATGTCAAGAAGTCTTCTGGTGAACGTGACTTGGGCTGTCAGCAGCTATTTGCGTTGGACAAAGCACATCTCTAAGATTGTCAAGAAGGCCAAGGGCGTCTTGGCCTCACTCAGCTTGACCTTTGTCAGTTTCTCTCCAGCTATCTATTTAAAGCTGTATATAGCTATGGTGTGGCCACACTTAGAATTTGCATCACCAGTATGGAACCCCTAACTTGTTCAGAATATTGACCTCCTGGAAGCTGTTCAGAGATGTGCAACCAAGCGAATACCCTCCATCAGGTATCTACCATACTCTGAATGCCTTGCTTCCTGGGCATGGATGCATTGAAGCTCCGACATCTGGCAATTGACTTGGTAAACACCCACAAAATTATTAACCAACTTGCCAACAACAACCCTGAGCACTTTTTTGAATTCCAAAGTCAAAAAACAGCACAGCTCCCATGACTCTTGGAAACATTTTTTCACGCTCAGAGTTGTTGAAGCATGGAACAAACTACCTGCATCAGTTGTTAGCTGCCAGGACACTGCATCCTTTAAAACCTCCATGCTTCCTGAAATTCGCCAACAATACACCTGATATTCCCCTCCATACACACGCACACATGTATATCATGACTCATACACTGTTCACTTTCCTGAGATTTGTACATTATTCTATTTACTATACATGCACCTTTGCTGGGTTGTAGTGCACCTGAGCACTGTACACAATAATTTCATTATTATTATTATTATTAATAGCTGAGGTACCTGGCTTCTCCTGGGAGAACAGTTAAAAGAAGACGGATAAAAAAGAAAATGACTGTATTGGATGTGTTGTCTGGTTTACAGTATGAGATGAGGCCATAATGTGCGTATGTGTAAGAGAGACATAAAAAATAATCATAAAACTTCCTTATTAGGTGTTGGGAGTAAACTGCCGATTAAATGGTAGCATTGGCCCTTGCTTTTAAATGTTGTGAAATAACCATAGTCAGTATGACCTTTTTCAGCTCCAAAGGACGTCATCTGAAATGCAGCAATATACCTTATAACATTGCTTCTGAAGTGTTTAGCTTCGTTAGTATGGTCTGTAAGCAGTATATGGATAAAAGCTGGAGGGTCCTCTATCAGTGAAGTCTGACCTTTCCTCCTAAGCAACACAGGCCAAGCGTAATATCCATGCTCCCAATCGTGACTTTAGGATCATTTCTATAATTCTTCGATGGATCATATGAAAACGCAGCTCTTAGCTAGTTTATTCTGCCTTGGAGAGTCTCATTACCTCTTGGTGATTTTCAAACCTCTGTTTGTTGCGATAGTCTTTCTTCTTGCCTTAATCTTTCTGTTTCCCGTATCATATTCTGCTGAATGTCACAATGTTGGCTTGTCCTTGTATTCCCAAGTCTTTTTTAATATTGTTCATGAGTTTCTCTTTTGCTTGAAGATTTCAGCTATTTGACAGACATTGTAACTTCCCTGATAGAAGAATGGTGTTTTGGTGACATGATGAAATTAATTTTTGGAGAAAATATTGCGAAAAAAAAAACACTACGAAGCAATATAAAGAAAATAGAAATAAATGCAAATAGCAGCCTTAGAGAATAGGTTGACACTGTCATCTGAATTAGGTCAATAATAACATGTGACACTATCCTCAAAAAGCTAAATTAATGTACACCGTAGATTAATTTCAAATAGTATCAATTGTTTCTGTGTTCTGTAAAATCAAAGACTGGTGTAAAACAACTTTATAAACGCTAACGCAATATTGTTAAACATTCCACATTGTAAATGTGGTTGGTGTTAGGAAGGGCATCCAGCCGTAGACAACCCGCCAGACAGTCTTGCCTCAAGTGGGAAAACTCCCGTCCAAACCCATGCAAGCGTGGAATATGGATGTTAAACAATGATGATGATGATTCATCTGATACTTTGATAGTTCAAGACGATTCTAGGTTTTTGTGGGAGTCACCCTCTCTCTGAATATCTAACACTTTAATTGTATATCACTCTGCATAACCGTGTATCTCTCTCCCCTCTGACTCTCCTTCTGTGTCTCTCTCTCTCTTTAGATGTGTGTGTAGTTTTCGTGTGATTCAACCAACCAACAAACATCTCTCTTTTATTCTTTTATATTATATATAGATTGTATTTTCACAGTAAAGGCTTTACCTCACATAATATCTCACATAGCATTTACATTACTCTATATATACTACTAGCTGAATTACCCGGTATTGCCCGGGTTACTGCTGTTCTTATTCAGATTAGTAAATAATAAATATGAAGATATGTTTTTTTCCTCATGATTATTTTAAAATATCTATATTTTATAAAAAAATATCAAAATTGTAATGATAATAGAATTTAGAAATGAAAATATGTCAATCTTGAAGCACCTTAGGGTAAACAAAATTCATTGTGTACACACTCACACACATACACTCTCACATACATATACTAAGACAGACACACACAGACATATATTCACGCAAACACGCATAGCTTTTCACCTAATTTTTTTTTACAGTCGCTACATATGTGTAGATGTGTGTGTGTATTTAATAAGGTACCTAATGAATGCGCGCACACACACACACTCACAAACACTTACATATTCATATACAAAATGTGGCGTCGTGTTGTTTTCTATTGTTTTAATCAAAAAAATGAAAATAAAAATTATCACACATACACTCACACACACATACTCACATACACTCATGGACTCTCACAGACTCTCACATACATATACTAAGACAGACACAGATACTTTCACACACACCTATCTGTCATCACATATGTATCTATGTGTAGATGTGTGTGTGTTTTATTGTCTGAGTATGAAGATAATGTGTATGCAACTTACTAAGGCCATATGTGTAGCGAAATCTATCCGCACCTTGAACCTTGAGTGACACCTAAAGATCAAATTCTAGGTCAACACCTTTTTGGTGTGATCAAGTTCATGTGTAGGCTGTCCCCTCAGGTTGGGGGACAGGAAGTGACAGCTATATATAGAGCCTGTATCAAGCTATTTCATCAGATACATCGGAGCATTACACCTATAACAAACTATGTAAGAATTCACTGCTATCAATAGACCCCAAGGGTCTACAGCCAGAGACATCGGCACATTACGCTAGCAACTAACTATGTAAAGATTCACCACTATCAACAGACCCCCGTGGTCTACAGAAATACCCAGAGCGATTGGAGCCCTATTACTACAGAACACAAATGTGGAAGATTTACCGCTGTCTGCAGGCCACGGTGGTTCACAGTTACGACAGACCATAACAGGTATACAAACCATATCTCTCTCTCTCTCTTACTAACTACGGTCTCACAACTACTACCACAGACTCCAAATTCTAACAACAACAGACTACAACAGCCTCACATCAACAACAAAATAATATTGTCAATCTTTGCAACTTATGGTAACTTGTTTATTGTACCTTTTAATTGATTCATGTGAAGTAAACTATATATAAACCAAATCATTTCATCATCATCATCATTTTACGTCCGCTTTTCCCTGCTTGCAAGGGTGGGATGGGTCTTATTCAGCACAGCATCTCTCCACTCGTCACGGTCCCTCGTCATCTCCACCGTGAGCTTCAATGATCTGAGGTCTGTTCTCACCACCTCCGCCCATGTTTTTTGTGGTCTACCTCTACCACGTCTTCCTTCAACTGGCAATTCCTGGCACTTCATCAACAATCGGTCATCCTCCATGCGCATCACATGTCCATACCACCTCAGTCTCCTCTCCCGTACACTACATTCTATCCCTCTCAGACAGTTTCTCTCTCAACACATCCATACTGGGTCGTTCACGCACATTTACACTGCACATCCAACGGAGCATGCTTGCCTCATTTCTCTCCAGCCGTCGCATATCCTCTGCAGTTGCTGCCCATGTCTCACTACCATGCAGCATCGCGCTCCTCACACAGGCATCATACAACCGGCTTTTCGTACACAGGGAGAAACCCTTCGTCAACAGAGGAAGCAGCTCCCTAAACTTCTGCCAACCCATCCTTATTCTAGATACTATGGCCTCGGAACACCCTCCTCCCATGCTAATCTGATCTCCTAGGTACCGGAAGCTATCCACCACTTCTATAGCGCCCTCCTGCATTTGAAAAATGTGTCTATCAATGCGACTTCTACTGTCTAATTTCCCTGTACATCTACTGCATACATATTTCTCCCTACCTGTTAGTTTGCCTGCTATCCCGCTACATCTCTTGTGTACCCAGGATCTGCATTGTGTGCATTTTATAGAATTTATGCCAGTTCCTTTTCTGCATATCGAACATGGCCATTTCCCTGACGGAATCAGGGTTTTGTCCTCTTTTCTACTCATCAACACTTTTGTCTTAGCTAGATTCACTCTCAGTCCTCTTGCTTCCAACTGCTGTTTCCATAGCCAGAATTTATTCTCTACCTCCTCTACTGATTCTGCTATAAGAACCAGATCGTCAGCATAGAGAAGTTCCCATGGACAACCAGTCTTAAACTCCTCTGTTATGGCTTGGAGGACTATAATGAACAAGAGCAGGCTGAGGATCGAACCCTGATGTACTCCTACTTGTATCTGGAATTCCTCACTAAACTCCATTCCTACCCTGACTTTACTGAGAGTACCTCTGTATAAAGTTTGCACTGTCCTCACAAGCCATTCCTCAACACCCAGCTTCCTTAGGGACCACCAGATGACAGATCGGGGTACCCTATCAAAGGCCTTCTCTATTCTTTATATTCTCGTTATTACACCTATTCTTATTATTCATGTTATTTCCTCTAACAATTTTATTATTACATTTAACAATCTTGTTATCACAAATCTAAATAACCATATATATCCATCTAACTTTTCATTTTAACCCTTCATTAAATATGTATGTGTAGATATGTGTGTGTTTAATTGTCTGAGGCCTAACGTATGTAATGAACTTGCACACACACTCACAGACATACACACTCGTATACAAAATGTGACGTCGTCGTCATCGTGGTGCTGGTTTACTTTAGTTCACTTTAGAAAGGTTATTTTAGATAAAATATTATATTGTTTTAATCCAAATGAAAATAAAAATTATGTGTTGACACTCCCAGGGTCTAATACTATTACCTTGTAAAATTTGATTTGATTTGGTCGAGCCATTTGCGAATGCATAGGAACAGACAGACAGAGAGACAAAGAATTTTATATATACTAGCAGAAAAACCACCTTTCGGGTGGTTTTCTGCTAACATGTAGTGTGTATATTGATATTATACGCAAATATATATACATGTAGATATGATACGTCAAATAAAATCGTAATTGACAATATACACAGAAATTGAACGAAGACACTTTCTTATGTAATCAGTAGCGTAATCCATTATACATTAAAAAAAAAACCGATATTATATAAAAACTGCATTAGGAGAAAATTAGTGACAGAAAATTAATGTTTATTTAAGCGATCGCCACCGGAAGTGTTGACATTTGAAGATTTTAAAGAAGTGAATCTTTAAATAAATAATAAAATATATTTAATGAACAGCCACGAAATTTAGTAGATAAATTATGTAATATTCATTCATTATTTATTCAAAGAGGATCGGACACCATGCTTTGACGCATAGAGTTACAGCCCTTGCCATTCTGAGTTCAAATCCCGCCGAGGTTAACTTTACCTTTCATCCTTACGGGGTCGATAAAATAAAGTACCAGTAATGTACTGGGTAATTGCTGGCCTTGTGCCGAAAGTAGAAACAATTATTTATTCAAAGTAATCCAACTTATTTTACTAATGGGATATGAAATTATAAACCGTATGGAGTCCCGCGCTTCTTACTTTATTATAGTTTAGATAGGGATTGTATTTTCACAGTAAAGACTTTACCTCACATAATGTCTCACATCTACATTTATATTACTCTATATATGCTATTGTACTTTCACAGTAAAGGCTTTACCTCACATAATATCTCACCTAGCATTTACATTACTCTATATTGTATTTTCACAGTAAAGGCTTTACCTCACATATCTCACATAACATTTACATTACTTTATATATACTATTGTATTTTGACAGTAAAGGCTTTATCTCACATAATATCTCACTGCATTTACATTACTCTATATAAACTATTGTATTTTCACAGTAAAGGCTTTACCTCACATAATATCTTGCATAACATTTACATTACTCTCTATATATATACTACTAGCAGAGGGAATGAAATTGTTCCCTATATATTAGAAGAAAAAAGCAAAATATGTTGTATAGAAATTTGTTATTCTAAATTCCATTTATTCTTCAATTGGGATACATGATGAAATCAATTCTGAATTCATAATAAAAAAAAAAACGAAAATACAAAATTTACCACTGTTATGAAGGGAGAAATTCTATCATATATGTTGAAGGAAATTACATAAGAGCTTCTGGGTAAACAACATTCTTTGTTTTCTGGTTTGGAGCATAGACAAATAAGTATTGTACCCACTCTGGAGCAACCAACATAAAGTTGACCATGAGAAAAGCAAGGCTCAATTAAGTGCGAGCCAGTAGATTTGAGTCTGACTTTGAGCTTTATTAATAGACACTGCAAAGCAAAGTTGCACTGGGAGTTGTGTTCGTTTGAACTCAAATGGTATGTTTGTTGGTTTAATTGGAATTCTTGGAATGAAAGCATCTTCCCCAAAGGCACATCCAGTGATGATGGTAGCTTCTGTCACATTAGGTGATAATGTCTTCATAATCAAGCTTGTCTCATCGCATAATTTAGGAGGATCTAAATTTCTTAGAAGCATTATTAGGACTCCTACCTTTAGAAAACGTGGAGGAGTTCCAGGTGGCTCAAGAGAATTAAGGAACTCTCTTGGATAGTGGACAGCTTAATTTTCATCAAGGACTGAATCAACCGATTTGTACTCCTTAATTACTGTTGGAATTTTATTCATTAATTCATGGTTAATCCTTGCTACTGTCTCTTTTTTTTTTTTAGCAAGAATTGCCCTTTCACACAACCATTTATGTGAATTATAATTATTACTTAAGTATGGAAATACCCTGTTCTTCAATTCAGCTGGGGAATTCACCATGATAGTAATATGAGCCAAATTGATATCACCATTCCCATCAATTGGTACTTTCCCATTTCCTAATTGGAGGAATCGGGTTGAAAACTGTTCTGTACATTGGTCTCCATGTAATAAAGCTTGCATGTTAGTATTGAAGGAGAATTTCTGTTCATCATTTCCTAAAAAACCTTGTTGATAGCATTTGGAATGATTTGGGACCACATACTTCATGCAAAAGAAGCCGTAAGTAGTAACATTACACTGTAAACTCTTGTAAGAGCATCAGCCCCACATTTCCTCTTGTGCCATTTATTGTTTCTCCAGGTGTAATACTTGTAATTCTAGGTAAAGGAGTTTTCTTGCATCTTCATCTTCTTGACACAACTTAAAAAAGCAGTAAGGGTAGTTTCTTTTGAAGAAAGTGCTTGTTGCAAGGCTGTTTGTTTTGTAAAGATAACCATTTGGCCATTGTCTAGATGGACACTCAGATGAATGATGGCTGGGTGAGAATGAGAAAATTAAAGATGCGGCAAAAGGCTCATTGCTACTGATGTATCTTTCTCTCTCATACTGTGTAACTTGGGCATTTTTATTTATCTGCTGACTGCCATTCTGCATAAGAGTGTATGTTGCAGCATCTAAACCTTTGTTTATATATTTGCAAACATACTTAATAGATTTAACAGAGTTGCAGAATTCAACATTGATGTGGGCTTTGAAAGTTTTTGTAAAAGAACAGTAGGGTACAACCCACTGATTTGTCAATGATGAATTCTTGCCCATTTCTCATTTTTTTTTCCGAAGTGAATCCACCATGCCCAGGTTTTTTTCTGTAAAAGTGGGTAGCCACCTTCTCCAGTTTGGGTTTCTTGTACAGAGGGATGTGGGTACACTTATTATCCCTCGTGTATGAGGAGGATGGATTAATTGAACCACAGGGCCCATGAATCATCTGGGACTTGACAATTTGATGCAGCAAAGGATCTTGCTGTGGATCAAGCAGTTCATCTGAGATAAATAAATCAATATCATTTGGCCGAAGTTTTTCATGTAACCAAATCAAAATGTGGGTATGTAGAAATCTTCGTTTTTGCCATTCAACTGTGTACATGTCACATTTGACTGGTCTAAAGACTTCCCTCTTTTTTAGGAGATCCATCAGCTTTATGACTTTAAGTCTGAACTCCTTAGCCATGGCGATCTTTGGGTTCTTGATGATAAAGCTCACTCTTTATTTCATGCCATGTTGGGTTACATGTGAATGTAATGAAGAAGTCTGGACGACCATAGTGTTTGCCATATGTAAGTGTACCTTAGTTACGCTCATGCATATACTGTGGACTTCCTGTAAAGCTTGATGGAAGAATAACACAAAGCTGTCCAATGTTATCAGCAGCCAATGCTCCTTCATTACTGATTGCATCTCTCAGGTGAATGTAATCTGATGCACAGAGATCTTTCTGATGTGTTCTAATGTAAAGAAGCCTTTCTCCTTTTTGTATATATATATCTCAATTTTTGTATATATATATCTTAATTTTTGTATATATATATCTCAATTTTTGTATATATATATCATCATCATCATCATCATCATCATCATCATCGTTTAACGTCCAGCGTGGAAGATGGACGTTAAACGATGATGATATATCAACTGCAAATTGCTGGAAGAGCTCACATGAACGATAAAGAATATTGAAGTCTTGCTCTCTTAATATGAAAAAGTAAGCATAGAATTCCATGCAGCTTACTGTTTTTGTCAATGCAGAAGCACTTGTTTTAAGATCTATTTTTTTTTTTTATAATACCAAACTGATATTCATCTTGGCCAAATACACAGATTAATGGATACTGGAATGCATCATATGATCGGTGGGTTGCATTTATCTGCTGCATCTTATTTCCTCTTCCTTGAATAATAATATCTCTCTTCCCATACTCGTCGCCTATAATAATTGCTGCTACTTCATTTGTGGCAGAGGCATTGTAGCGGCCTCTGTGTTCGGCAACAGGCTTTTTGTCTGTATCAATAACTATCTTCTATTCAGTGGGTGGTTTCAGATTATAATCTATACTTGAAGCTTCTGATGTAGCTATTGTT
>OZ024740.1:253685083-253692583 GCA_964016885.1 Eledone cirrhosa | reverse complement strand
ACAGATATTAATATATCAAAACGCTAAGAATATTTTCATCACTCCCTAGAGTATCTAGGGCCGTAAAAAACACAGTATGCCCCCCATATCAACCACAGAAATCTACTCTTCCAATTTATCTGACAATATATTGCCAAGTTCATTAGAAGCAATCAGAATCAAAAAGCGAACAAAAAACCAAAATTATTCAACAAAACTTATTTAGCAGAAATCATTTAAAAGATTTAGGAGACCCTGTTGTTCTACAGATGCTCTTATATTTAGTATAGAAGTTTATCTAGCATAAAATTTATTCAATAGATTGGGAGCATCAACATTTTAGGGTAGTTTAATTACATCATTAGTATATATTTATGAGGAAGGTTTAAAAGAAAAAGTTGAAGGAATCGAAAGATTTATCGTCAGGTTTCATAATTAATTAAATATCTTAACTAAATATACTACATTTTAAATTTATATTTATATTTAAACGTTGAGTTCAATCTATGTCTGCAGCAACTGAATAAATTGCTCCTTAAATTAAGGGAATTTTTAGATTTTAATATAAAGAATATCTCCTCCACGCAGAGGTCACATGTCTCAGATGAGGAATTAAAATGAATCCCTCTTGAGACTATATTCCAAAACATCGAATATCCAACGTTATCATGTTTAAGTTGCCAGAGTAAGCCTGATAGTGAAGTTGAAGATTTTTTGTTTGGATCTGTGAAAGAATTCTTATGATTATTATAGCGAAGTTTAAATTCTGTCGAGGTGGAACCAACATAGTTAAAAGAATTTAAGTTAGTTTTAACATTACAATTGTATATTATATTTTTAACTAAGCAATTGTTATTTAACGGACATTTAGATTTATTTCTACAGTTACAGTTGTTTAATTGAATATTGTTTAGGCTATTATCGGTATTTTGGCTAGGTTTTAGATTCCTATTATTTATTCTGTTAATATTTTGTGCTAAATTTTTGGTGGACGAGTAAGTTAATTTTATAGTATGTCTATTAAAAATTGAGTGATATTTATGTGTTCTAGGGAAGCGTTTGTCAAGAGCATTACAAAATAGTTTAGCAATGTGGGTTTTAATATTTAGTGAGAAAGGGGGGGCAAACCATATTATATTTCTAGTTCTATTTCTTTTCTGGCTTTTGGAATTATTGTAATGTTTTCTATTATAGTTGTTAAAGTTGTTACCGTAATTAAAATTGTTGTTATTTTGGTTAGTTTGCCTATTATTATCGATGTACATAATTTTATCACTATATCCTGCTCTAGCTAACGCTTCATACTGCGCTTTTTCGTCGAAAATATTTTTATTAGATGAAATTCTTGAGATACGTTCTTGAACAGAGTTCACTATAGTATTTTTAACAGATCTGGGGTGATTAGAGTTAAAACTGACATAATTCAAGTTTTCATTTAGTTTGTGAAATGGATAGTGAAGACATGTGTTGAGATTTAGTGTTACATCTAGGAAATTGACTATTCTATGGTTATTCTCTATTTCTATTTTTAGATTAAGGTAATTAAAAAATTGTATAATTTGTTTTCTTTTTCTATTTATTTAGTTCAGAGTTATTATTTTCAATAAGTAAAAGTATGTCATCACGATATAATCCTCCGGTTACACCAGGTATTTTTCTATGCAGCGAATTAATTATAAATAGGCCCACAAGGTCCGTTACCTGAGCTGAGTCAGATGATCCCATAGTAATGTCGAAATTATTATGTCTATCTGCCCTAGTCCATAATTGGTTATTAAATTCTATCAATGTTTTCCTTGCCGATAATATAATGTGCATTTCATTGCTAGTTAGGTCAGTATGTTTGAATGCGTAATTTAGTGCCTTATTCAGTAGATTAGGGGTAATAGATGAATAGTAGTTAGCAATATCTAGTTGAATAAATTTATTATTATTGTTATATTTAATTTCTTTAAACCACTCAATAACCTCACCAGTTCCCTTCCACAAGTTTAAGTTAGGTAAACCATGTAAGTTTTTAATTTGCCATATGTATTAATATGAATATGGAATGATTACAGAGTATATTCTATTTTATCTGTTTATTTTATCTGTCCATGTACATATATGTGCGCACGCATATATATATATATGTATGTGTGGCTATGGTTCTGGATATGTTACAGATATGCATAATATTCTATACATGAACGATAATCATGTATGTGAGGGCAGGAATATTAATATTAATATATATTTTTTATGTATATGTATGTATATATATAGTAAAATCTTTTATAACGCAAGGGAAAAAATTTTTTCATGTGAAATAAGAAATTACAAAGCTGATCACGTAAGTTTCACGGGTATGTCTATAGTGTCAACTAGAACTTGAGATGACCTTCTCTTTTTCTCTTTCTTTCTTTTTCCGGAAAGTACATATATACTTATGTATTTCCGTATTTTTTGAAGTTTTATCTCAGTTTTTGGTACATCAACCTAAGAATTTTTAAACTAAACATATGGTCATTATTTTTCACACATTATATATCTATGTCTCATTCATGAATATTGATATTTACATTATAATACCCAATTCATATGAATTGATAATTCAAATTGATAGGACATAACGTAAAGTTGTAAATCTATCATCCTCTCTCTAGATATAGCTCTTTCTTCTCCTCCCTCTATACATGATGAAATTTAAGTATCGGCTACTTTAACTTTGCCTCTCGAGCTTCTCTATTGTTTTCTCTCTTACTTCTCTCCTATTTCTCTCACCTCCCCATATATAATTATTATTATTCGGTCTACCTCTTTTTCCCCCACCTCTATCTTTCTCTACCTCTCTGTTTTCTCTTTATTTATTTTTTATTTCTCTCCGTCTCCTTAACACTATAACTAAATAAATAAATAAATAAATAATTACAGTACTCCCTCCCTCCTAAATCTCTCAATTTGTATGATGAATTATTATTATTCATCTGTTGCCTCAGCTGCCTCTCATTTTTCACCTCCTCACTATTTCTCTCTCCCCTATCTCTCTCTATCTCTCTCTGTTTTTCTTTACATACACTTCTTCCTTTTCTCCGTCTTTCTTTCTAACTGTGCTTAACACTAAATATTTATAAACATCTCACTACCAAACCAACTTCGCACATAGAAGTTGATCAATATTTATGGTACGTCAAATTTATTTATAAAACTGCTTATATATTGTATTTTAACTGAAGAAGGCATGCCATATTTTTAATATGGTATCCCTGAAATATGTATAATGAAATAAATATGGTTTTATAAATATAGTTTCCATTTGTTTAATATCGTATATCTACTCCAAAACTTGTTGAGTGCTTTATATCAGTTATAAAATATTTACTTGTTGTAACCCAACAATTTTAAACAAAACTTTTGCATGTATATATATATATATATATATATGTATATTGGTAAACGGAATAGAAAATGCTGACAAATTGTTCACAGTTGAAAAATGGTTTAATTAGGAATAAAAGAGTATTAGTGATTGTATGGGTTAGTATTCAGTTGTGGTTTTAAGTTTTTAAGTTTTTACCGATTGCGCATTTCTAAATGCTTTTCAAAAATAATTTTGAGATAGAGTGTCCGTGTTGCAAAAATTTTTGCAACACCAAAGTAACGCTGGAGCCACTTTTTTAACATAAAAACAGGTAGAATTCCCAAAACTAATCAGATCAGAGCAAACAACACGGACACTCTATCTCAAAATTATTTTTGAAAAGCATTTAGAAATGCGCAACCGGTAAAAACTTAAAAACTTAAAACCACAACTGAATACTAACCCATACAATCACTAATACTCTTTTATTCCTAATTAAACCATTTTTCAACTGTGAACAATTTGTCAGCATTTTCTATTCCGTTTACCAATATATAATAACTTGTGTGTTACACCTCTATTCTTTTAACTATATATGTATATATATATATGTATATATATATATGTATATATATAAATATATGTATATATATATATGTATATATATAAATATATGTATATATATATATATATATATATATATATATAAATATATGTATATATATATATATATATATATATATATATATATATATATAAATATATGTATATATATATATATATATATATATATATATATATATATATATATATATATGTATATATATAAATATATGTCATCATCATCATCATCGTTTAACGTCCCTGTTCCACGCTTGCATGGGTTTGGACGGGGATTTTCCCACTTGAGGCAAGAGTGGTTGTCTTGCTCGCATAGGACTGTCTGGCGGGTTTTCTACAGCTGGATGCCCTTCCTAACACCAACCACATTTACAGTGTGGGGCTGGGAGGTTTTTACCGTGTTGCCTACACGGCCACATTACAGCGTAGACTGTCTGGCGTGTTTTCTACAGCTGGATGCCCTTCCTAACACCAACCAAATTTACAGTGGGGGACTGGGAGGTTTTTACCGTGTTGCCTACACGGTCACATTACAGCGTGGACTGTGTGTTTTTTTGTCGTGACACCTACATGATCTCGTTTGTTTTGGCCTGGATGTTGTGGCACCAACATAACTTTGCGTTGAAGGGTGCGGTGTGGATGGGGTGGGACGGGGGTGTATTTTGTTAGAGATGCCTACTGACAAGTAGGTTTTACTTTGTATTTAGGTAAGGCGGGTCTTCTCTGTTACTGAGTACCGCCAAAGGTCTCGGTCCAGTGACATTGTCTTGGAGAGGTGTTAGTGTGTGAGGTCGGAATTTATTAGCTCGTCCCAGGTTTTCCTGGGTCTGCCTACTCCGTGGCTACCATCTATCTTTATTGCCCTGCACTTTGTTATACAGCTGTCGTCTTTCATGCGCATCACGTGACCATACCAACGTAGCCTTCTCTCGAGTAAACAACATCTGATCCCTCTTATTACTAATTTTTTCCTTAGTTGGTTTATGCTTTGCCGTTCACGTATATTACTATTACACATCCAGCGGAGCATGCAAGCTTCGTTCCTCTCTAGTCTGCGTATATCCTCTGCACACAATGCCCAGCTCTCACTGCCATGCAACATTGCTGTTCGTATGCAGGCATCATACAACCTGCCTTTCATTTTTAGGGAGAACCCTTTAGCGGTTAATAGTGGTATAAGCTCTCTGAACTTTTTCCATCCAGTTCTGACTCTAGCTACTGTACTTTCAGAGCACCCTCCCCCACTGCTGATTTTGTCACCCAGGTAACGGAAGCTGTCCACTATTTCTATAGAACCCTCTGCGCAATTGAAAGAGTTAGTATTTTGTGGGCACTTGCTGCGACTTATTGCACCAGAGCACTGGCCACATGTAAAGTCTGTGTTCTTAGTTAGCTTCCTGTGATCCCACCCATACTTTGCATTTGGGACATAAAATGGAGTTTCTACCTACGCCTTTCCTACACACTGAGCATGGCCATTTCCCGGAGGGGACTGGCGCCTTATTTTCTTTCCTACAAACTAGAACTTTAGTCTTAGCCAGGTTAATTTTAAGGCCTTTTGATTCTAGGCCCTGCTTCCATGTTTGGAATTTATTCTCTAGCTCGGCCATTGATTCAGCTATGAGCGTTAGATCATCTGCATATAGGAGTTCCCATGGGCAGCCGGTCTTGAACTCCTCTGTTATAGCCTGAAGGGCAATAATAAATAGTAGGGGGCTAAGAACAGAGCCCTGATGGACACCAACTTTTACGCTAAACTCTTCACTATATTCGTTGTTAATTCTAACCTTCCTCACTGTTTCTTTATACATGGCTTGTATGGCTCTCACAAGCCATTCGTCAACACCTAGTTTTCTAAGAGCCCACCAGATAATGGAACGGGGGACTCTGTCGAAGGCTTTCTCCAAGTCGACAAAAGCTAAGTATAGGGGTTTACTTTTAGCTAGGTACTTCTCCTGTAGTTGTCGTACAATGAAAAGAGCGTCTGTGGTACTTTTGCCTGACACAAACCTGAACTCCATTTCATCTAGATCAATTCTCTCTCTGATTAGTTGCGCTATTACTTTTTCCGTGACCTTCATGACCTGGTCGATTAATTTAATGCCTCTATAGTTACTCCTATCTAGGGCGTCTCCTTTACCCTTGTAACAGTTAACGATGATGCTGCTACGCCAGTCCTTCGGAACAACCCCATTCTGTATGGCTTGGTTTACTATGCGGGTAACCATGGTGTGTCCCACCGTACCGGAGGCTTTCAGCATCTCAGCAACTATTTCCGAAGGCTCAGCTGCCTTACCCGTCTTCATATCTTTGATTGCCTTACTTATTATACTACCTTCGACTAACACTGCTGGTGCCTCTATTGGATCGATGTGGGGGGAGACTGTCTTTCTCCCATTTATTCTCCTCATTTAGTAGCCTTTCGTAGTGACACTTCCAAGCTACCTTCTTATCAGCATCAGTGATGGCAAGTATGCCATCATCATTAAGTACACACTTCTCCCCGACAATATCACGGTTTTCCTTGACACATTGCCTAGCAATCCTGAACACCTCACGTTTTTGGTCCTCGCGTTGTAGAACATGCTTGAACTTTCTTTCCTCTGCTTCCCTTCTTGCGAAGTACACTTGTCTCCTAGCTTCCCTCTTGTTCACTTGATAGTTTTCTCTACTTCGCCCATCCCGCCATGCTTTCCAAGCCTGCTTTTTGGCCTTGATTGACCCCTCCACCTTACTGTTCCACCACCATGTTACTCTCCTCCTGCCTACAGGCCTGCTCCAGCCACAGACTTCGTCTGCCGCCATCAGCAGGTTTGCTTTCAGGAATTCCCACTGTTCCTCTACCTTGTACGACTCTAATTGCTCTTCCTTACTGTCGAAAGCATCAAGTAACATGCTTTGAAATTTATTTCTGGCTGTGGGATCCTTTAGCTTCCATATTTTTCTCCTGAGGATAGTCCTCTTCTGCTGTCTAGTACGTCTCGTCCTGACTATGAGGTCGCTAATTATCAGTCTATGTTGGGAGATGCATTCTTCATGGGGGAGGGATTTAGTGTTTACAACAGACACTCTGTCACGTCTTCTGGTAAGGATATAATCTACCTGGCTTGTGTGTTCCCCCGATCTATAGGTGATCAAGTGATTGTCTCGTTTTTTGAAGTTAGTGTTACAGATAGTTAGGTTCTTCGCATCACAGAATTCCAGGATTCTGGAGCCTTTCTTGTTTCTAGTACCAAACCCATAGCCTCCGTGGATTCCGTCGTAGCCGTCACAATGTTGTCCAACGTGGCCATTTAGGTCGCCTGCAATAATTATATAGTCACTGTCGGTTATTTGGGAGGTAGTGAGCATCAGTGTCTCATAGAATCTGTCTTTTATAGCGCCAGGCAGTCCGGATTGGGGTGCGTACGCAGATATTACTGTCACAGTGCGCCCCAATCCGGACTGCCTGGCGCTATATGTATATATATATATGTATATATATAAATATATGTATATATATAATATATACATGTATATATATATATATGTATATCATCATCATCATCATCATCATCAAC
>OZ024740.1:253670083-253677583 GCA_964016885.1 Eledone cirrhosa | reverse complement strand
TTAGATATTATTCTAATTTCTATGTTGTCTATGTTACCGTCATGTTGTTGTCTAGCATGTTCGTATAGTACTGACCCGTTTTTTCATCCCTTTAGTTCCCCCCAGTGTTGGTCTATCCTTTCACCTATGCTACGAGCTGTCTCACCTATGTATGTTGTTGTCATGTTTCTGCAAGTACCCTCTGTACATCTTATGCTATAGACTACGTTTCTAGTTTTACAGTTTATCCGGGGGTTTACCTTACATATGATACATTTCCTATTGGTACAGTGGGTTTTCTTAAAAGGGCAGGTTTTGCTGATCACGGATTTCATGGTGGTTCCTGGCTTTTCTACCACCTTAATTTTTAAGTGGGTCTTTCTCAGGCCTTTCTACACTGGTTAGCTAATTTCCCTCCTGGGGTAGCGTCCACAAACATGACACTCTGGTATCTCTGGTTGTTGTACCATGAGGTGGCTTTCCCTATCTTATGTCTAGCCCTATCTAGATAAACTGTAAAACTAGAAACGTAGTCTATAGCATAAGATGTACAGAGGGTACTTGCAGAAACATGACAACAACATACATAGGTGAGACAGCTCGTAGCATAGGTGAAAGGATAGACCAACACTGGGGTGAACTAAAAGGACGAAAAAACGGGTCAGTACTATACGAACATGCTAGACAACAACATGACGGTGACATAGACAACATAGAAATTAGAATAATATCTAAACATAGAAATGACCCAGCAGATAGGCAAATCAGAGAGGCCATCACAGCAAACAAAACACTATACACACACGCAAACGCATGCGCAAAGAAGACAAAATAAAATAAACAAACAAGCAAATAAATAAATAAATATATAGACAGACTGAATAAAAATGGCGTAGACATACAATACAACAGGAGGAAACGATAACACCACTGACGATGTTGCAGATGTGCAACGAAAGATTTATGATAAACTATATATATGTGTTTGTGTCTATATTGTATCTGTATTATTTTTGACCGTCAGTCAGTCAATGGCAACATTGAGGACCGAGTAAGTTAGATTACCGATATAAAAGACACAGAAACGAGAAGCGAAAACCAACCAAACAGTGAGTGTGTTCTGTTATTAATTCTGGCAATATTACACAAATATGACCCTCCCCAAGTATAACAATATTTGTTTCGACACACGATTTCATATAAAAAACCTCGCAAAACTTATAAATATATGTATATATATATATGTATATATGTATATATGTATATATATATATATATATATATATATATATATATGTATATATATAAATATATGTATATATATAAATATATGTGTATATATATATATAAATATATGTATATATATATATATATGTATATATATAAATATATGTATATCATCATCATCATCATCATCACCGTTTTACGTCCGTTCTTCCATGCTAGCATGGGTTAGACGGGTTGTCCTGTTGTGTGCAGTGTCTGGTCGGCTGACCATGCCTTGCTCATACAGGAACTGATCTGGCTTGATTTCTACAGCTGGATGCCCTTCCTAACACCAACCTCATTTACAGTGAGTGCTGGGTGCTTTTTTGTGGCGCCTACACGTCCACTTTACAGTGTGGGCTGGGTGCTTTTTTGCCGTGGCACCTCCACGACCACCTTGCGGTGGGGGGTGTGGGGGCATATTGTTTATATGCTTCAGCATGTACCCATGGGAGGTCGGGTACTCTGTATTACTGCGTGACGCCAGAAGTCACGGTCGTGTGTCATTGTCTTTGAGAGGTGTAATTGGGTAAGGTCGGCTTTTATCACCTCATCCCAGGTCATCTTGGGTCTCCCCACTCCGCGGTTTCCATCAACTTCTAGTGCTCTGCACCTTTTTATGCAGCTGTCATCCTTCATATGCATCACATGTCCATACCAGCGCAACCACTTCTCCTGCACACAGCATTTGATTCCTCTTATGCTCAGTCTCTCTCTCAATTCATTTATGCTTTGTCGTTCACGTATATTACTGTTACACATCCATCGGAGCATGCAGGCTTCGTTTCTCTCTAATCTACGTAAGTCTTCCACCTTCAGCGCCCAGGTCTCACTACCATGCAACATTGCTGTTCGGATACACGCATCATACAGTCTGCCTTTCATTCTGAGGGAGAAGCCTTTTGCAGCTAGCAGTGGTAGTAGTTCCCTAAACTTCTTCCATCCCGTTCTTACCCTAGTTATTGTACTTTCTGAACACCCACCTCCGTTGCTAATTCGGTCACCTAGGTAGCAGAAGCTGTCTACTGTTTCTACAGGGCCCTCCCAGAGATTGGTGGTACTTGTTTCCTGTGTGCTGCTTGCTGTTTCACCACAGCTGCTGCATGTGAATCCTACATTCTTAATTAAGCTTCCTGAGATCCCGCTACATCTCTTGTGTACCCATTGTTTGCATTTGGGGCAGAGAATGGAGTTCCTACCTACACCTTTCCTACATACTGAGCAAGGCCATTTCCCTGAGGGGATCTAGGTTCTGTTTTCTTGTCTACTTACAAGGACCTTAGTCTTTGTCATGTTGACTTTGAGACCCTTTCTCTCTAGTCCCTGCTTCCAGGTTTGGAATTTATTCTCTAGTTCTATCATAGATTCAGCTATGAGTGTGAGGTCATCAGCATACAGGAGTTCCCATGGGCATCCGGTCTTAAATTCCTCCGTTATTGCCTGCACGACTATGATGAACAGGAGAGGGCTAAGAACAGCCGTGGTGGACCCCAACCTGTACGCTAAATTCCTCGCTATACTCATTGCTAATCCTAACTTTGCTGACTGCTCCCCTATACATGGCTTGTACCGCTTTCACAAGCCATTCATCTACTCCTAGTTTTCTAAGAGCCCACCAGATTACAGCACGTGGAACTCTGTCAAAGGCTTTCTCAAGGTCGACAAATGCCAAGTAGAGTGGCTTACTTTTAGCTAGGTACTTTTCCAGTAATTGCCTCACAAGGAAGAGGGCATCAGTGGTGCCTCTTCCTGGTACAAACCCAAATTGCATCTCGTCTATATTCACTCGGTCCCTAATCAGCTGTGCTATAACTCTTTCTGTTACTTTCATGACCTGGTCCATCAACTTTATACCTCTATAGTTTCCTTTATCTAGTGCGTCGCCTTTGCCTTTGTAGCAGTTGACAATGATGCTACTGCACCAATCTTTTGGTATGGCCCCTTCTAGTATTACCTGGTTAACGATACGTGTGGTTATAGTGTGACCTACAGACCCAGATGCCTTCAGCATCTCGGCAGCTATACCCGATGGACCGGTTGCCTTCCCCATCTCCATATCTCTGATTGCCTTACTTACTACGCTGCCGCTGACTTGTACTGCTGGTCCCTCTATAGGGTCTACTTGGGGTAGGGTCTCTTCTTCCCATGCATTCTCCTCATTTAGTAATCTATCATAATGACTCTTCCATGCATCTTTCTTCTCAGCACTTGTGAGGGCAAGCTCACCATTATCATTCCGGATACACTTCTCTCCAATGACATCACAACTATCTCTGACACACTGCCTCGCAATCTTGAATACCTCCTGCTTCTGGTCCTCACGTTGTAAAACATGCTTGAATTTTCTATCCTCTGCTTCCCTCCTAGCTAAGTATACTTGTCGCCTAGCTTCCCTCTTGGTCTCTATGTAATGTACCCTGCTCCCCCCGTTCTTCCATTCTTTCCATGCCTGTCTCTTGGCCTTGACTGCTTCATCTACCTTATTGTTCCACCACCAAGTCACTCTCCTCCTGCTTGAGGTCCGTCCGTCGCCTCTAGTAAATTATTTTTTAGGAACTCCCAGTTCTCTTCTACATTAAATGTCTCTATCTGTTCTTCTTTACTGTCGTAGGCGTTGAGTAAAATATCTTTAAATCTGTTACTGGTTGAGGGGACTTTCAGCTTCCAAATCTTTCTTCTCCAGATTGGCCTCTGTTTCAGGGCTCGTTTAGTTCTGACCGTGAGGTCGCTGACAACTAAGCTATGTTGGGATGTACATTCCTCACTAGGGAAGGCTTTTGTGTTTACGACCGTCCATCTGTCACGTCCTCTGATGAGGATAAAATCTAACTGACTAGAGTGCTCCCCTGATCTATAGGTGATCAGGTGGTTGTCGGGTTTTTTAAAGTTTGTGTTACATATCGACATGTCATTGGTGTCGCAGAATTCTAGAAGTCTGAATCCTTCCTCATTCCTTGTGCCAACTCCATGGCCTCCATGTACTCTATTGATGCCGTCGCAGTGTTTACCTACGTGTCCGTTAAAATCTCCTGCGATGATTAGGAAGTCCTTGTCGTCTGTTAGAGCAGTAGTGTGTATTAGGGACTCGTAAAACCTATCCTTAAGTTCGTCTGGCAGCCCCGATTGGGGTGCGTAAGCTGATATTATTGTGGTAATTGTCTTATTCAGGACTAGTCTGAGTTTAATGATTCTTGCATTTACCCTGTACACTGAGATTACTTTATCTACCCACTTGTCAGCTAATAGTATACCTACACCACCCATCCCATCGTCATTTCCCACCCAGAAAAATTTCTAGCACTGACTTTTTCCTACAAGGACTCTAGCAGACTCTCCTCTCCATCTAGTCTCTTGCACACAGCATACATCAACTTCCTTTCGCTCTAGCATTTCTACGATTTCTCCTGCTCTTCCTTTCATTGAGCCTACATTGATGGTACCAACTCGGAGCTTTGGGCATTTGTCGACACTGGTAGGGGAGGGTCTCTGGGTTGGCGCTTCACGTGGGTGCTTGGTAGCTCGCAGATTCATATTTCATCTATTGATTCAGAGTTGCTCAAATGTATTCTCAGCTCATCCATCCATAACGGTAGGAAAATTGAGGGCTAGAAGAACAGTGGTGGTGGGGTAATGGCAGGGTGTGTTGGGCTGCACCAGAGGAGGAGAGAGTTAGTTAGGTAGGTAGTAGCAGCAGCAGCAGCGGAAATGGCATGCTGAGGTTTGATTGGTCGAATAGGCTATGGTGGTGCGTGGGGGTGGGTGGGAGGGAAATTGTGAGGTGGCACTGAGGGCCGCATGGTAAATAACTGAGAGAGATACGATAGAATTAGAATACCGCATGGTAAATATCCGAAGTTAAAGCAGCAGTAGTATTAACAATAGTGACGTCATAGGAACTAAGATACCTTAGTATATATATATATATATGTATATATATATATATATGTATATATATAAATATATGTATATATATATTTATGTGTATATATATATGTATATATATATATATTTATGTGTATATATATAAATATATGTATATATATATATGTATATATATATATATGTATATATATAAATATATGTATATATATATATATATATGTGTATATATATATATATATATATATATGTATATATATATATGTATAAAGAAAAAGAGATGAAATCGAAAATGCAACTGGAGTCTTATTTTAAAAAAAAATATATATATTTATTTGGTTCCTTTACCGGTTTCGCAGTTCTTCTGCTTTTCAAAAGGTGAGTTGAGATGGAGGGTCTGTGGTTTTTCTCACATCTGGTTGGTCTCTGAATGTTACTTGTTTTATATGGAAAAAGTGGCTCGAAATGCCAGGTTTTTCGAGAAGTAATTTGATTGGTTTGTCAATAATTATAATAAATTTCGCGCCAGTTCGCGTTACAATAGTTCTTCAAATAAGAGAGGGGGAGGGGGGGGTTGTCACAGGTTGTTTTTTCATATATGAGTGTTTGAATTTCTTTTTACTTGAAAAAAGGAGGCTCACGAAGGCTTTTTTTTTTTTTTCAAAAAAAAGCCTTCGTGAGCCTCCTTTTTTCAAGTAAAAAGAAATTCAAACACTCATATATGAAAAAACAACCTGTGACAACCCCCCCCTCCCCCTCTCTTATTTGAAGAACTATTGTAACGCGAACTGGCGCGAAATTTATTATAATTATTGACAAACCAATCAAATTACTTCTCGAAAAACCTGGCATTTCGAGCCACTTTTTCCATATAAAACAAGTAACATTCAGAGACCAACCAGATGTGAGAAAAACCACAGACCCTCCATCTCAACTCACCTTTTGAAAAGCAGAAGAACTGCGAAACCGGTAAAGGAACCAAATAAATATATATATTTTTTTTAAAAATAAGACTCCAGTTGCATTTTCGATTTCATCTCTTTTTCTTTATACTTTCACTCGTGTAGGACACCTCGGTTATTTTTCATTTTGTAAAAAAAACCTCACTTTCTAATATATATGTATATATATATATATATATATATGTATATATATAAATATATGTAAATATATATATGTATATATATATATATGTATATATATATATATATATATATATATGTATATATATAAATATATGTATATATATAAATATATGTATATATATAAATATATGTATATATATATATATATATGTATATATATAAATATATGTATATATATGTATATATATAAATATATTTATATATATAAATATATGTATATATATATATGTATATCACTGTAAATGTGGTTGGTGTTAGGAAGGGCATCTAGCTGTAGAAAGCCCGCCAGATAGTCCTATGCGAGCAAGATAATCACTCTTGACTCAAGTGGGAAACCCCCGTCCAAACCCATGCAAGCGTGGAACACGGACGTTAAACGTTGATGATGATGATGATAAATATATGTATATATATGTATATATATAAATATATGAATATATATGTATATATATAAATATATGTATATATATAAATATATGTATATATATAAATATATGTATATATATAAATATATGTATATATATAAATATATGTATATATATAAATATATGTATATATATAAATATATGTATATATATGTATATATATAAATAAATGTATATATATATATATATATGTATATATATAAATATATGTATATATATATGTGTATATATATAAATATATTTATATATATATATATGTAGCACGTTTAGTAGCACGCTCTAATCACCTTTCTACACATACTAAATTTTGTAATCTCTGTATCCTCGAGACACTCTATAATTTTCTCTAGCGAATCCTTACTTAATAGAAAGTCTGAGATATTCTCTTCTTGCCCCCATGCTATTTCTAATTCATACTTTTATTATAAACCTAAACGTTCTAGTAGTACAAATTGTATCCATTAGCTGATATATTCCATTACTTATTTTTTAGTTTAGGTTCTTTTGTTTACCACCATTATTATCATCATTATTATCATTGGTTTTTAACGACTCTTTATTCTAGCTCTCATAATCTTTTGGCTACTATACCATATCTATCTTCTTACGCATTAAATTTTCCCTATTAACACCTTATGAATATATATCTGATTATATATTTTATTTCATTTTATTTTATTTTATTTTATTTTATTTTATTTTATTTTTATTTTTATTCGGAATCTTCTTTGGATAATCCCCCCCCCCCCATGCGCACATAAACTTATTGTCAACCCCTCCAAATAGACTATGATTATATTTAATCC
>OZ024740.1:253657583-253660083 GCA_964016885.1 Eledone cirrhosa | reverse complement strand
ATGTAGTCAACCTATACTCCAACATCCCCCACAACCTAGGAATAGAAGCTATCCAATTCTGGCTGGATAATTACCACAATGAACTCCCACAAGGCATCGAAAAAGAATTTGTGATAGAGGGACTCAAATTTATCTTGGAGAACAATTACTTCGTTTTCAATAACAAACCCTACAGGCAGAAATCTGGGACCGCTATGGGAACGAAAACAGCCCCCACTTATGCCAACCTAGTCATGGGATACCTGGAAATCACCCTCTACACTAAAGTCCTAAACAAATTTGGAAACACTCTCCACTTACACATAGAAAGGAACTGGAAGCGATATCTAGATGACTGCTTCATCCTTTGGCACAAAAACATCGAGAAACTTAAAGAATTTCACACCCTTATAAATGGGTTCAACACGAATATTAACTTCACGATGGAATACAGCCATCAACAACTCGCCTTCCTCGACATCCTCATTAAGATCCATAACAAAAAAATAGAAACAGACATATACTACAAGCCCACAGACTCCAAGCAATATCTTCCTTTCAACTCTTGCCACTCTAACTAAAGATGTTAAAATTAATATTCCCTACAACTTAGCCAAGAGAATCTGTACTATAGTCTCCAATAAAAACACCTGCTACTTACGGCTACAATAACTAAAGGACACACTCATAGGCAGGGACTACCCTGCATCACTAATTGACAATGGAATCCAACGTGCCCTAAAACTCAGTACCCAGGACCTTAGACACCCTAAAGTAATCAACCAAAACTAAAAGCTCTTCCATACATCTCCACACACAACCCCCTCAACAATGAGGCCTTTGACACCATCCTCCAGAACATCCCTGTGTTGAAAAAGGACCATAGAATGAACCAAATCCTACGAACACACGATATCATAAAGAGCAAAAGACAATCCAAGTCAATGAAAAACATCCTAACACACGCCAAAGTACTGCCAACCACAACAACGAAAACCACAGTAAAAAAATGCGATAGACCCAACTGTGGCATTTGCATCAACCTAATAGTGGGTTCGGAATTCTATTTCAAAGAAGGACAACGTTTTATAGTAAAACACAATTTCACATGTGCATCGGAAAATCTAATATATGTATTAACTTGCCCAGGTTGCCGAGAACAATACATATGCCAGACCAAAAACAGCCTCCGCGAACGCATGACTGTCCATAGATCCCAAATTAAAATACGGGAATACAGGAAAATACCACTGAGTGAACACATTGATACCTGTGCCGCCCAAAATCATCCCAACTTCAGAATCTTTCCCCTCTACAAATTTAAAGATAATGCCAGCCACACCCATCGCATCAGCAAGGAATCTTACTTTATTAACAAATACGGACCCCGTTTAAACACTTCTCCCTAAGACGAACCCACAACATACACACGTCAACATACATACCCACATATAAACACAATGACATACGTAAACACACATGTTCTATGGTGCAACACAAAAATATATATATATATATATATATATATATATACGGATTAACAAATAATAGTTAAATGCAGTCCACTTAGGTGAAGTCCAGTTATGGTATTCCAGGTAGTGGATGATATTAACGCTTGGCTTGGTTTGACTCAACAAGGCGTTTTCATAGTGATGCTGCGGGTATGCTGTAATTCCTATGTTGTAAACACTTGGAGTAATAATAAATCAGGAAAGAAGGTTTACATGGTTTGCTATACAAAAAAGTTTTTAATCACAAAGCTTACATTTGTTTCACTGAACTGGTATGTCTAGAGATCGCTATCCGCCTAATTTTGCGTCACTCGATCGCCAATACAGAATTATAACCAGTCAGATCTTCGGAGCATGCGAGAATGAAGAAAATACACAGGCAAGAAAAGAAAAGAAAATATGGAGTAGTTATGGCATTCAATTAGAACAATAACAACAACAATTATTACAACAATGCTATCAATAAACTATTTAAGGAGACCCTGACATTACTTAGGTGGGGGGTATATAATGTATCTAATGTTACGGCGTGAAAACCAGCTGTCATAAGGCAAAAAGTATCGTAGTGTGTATCAATTTTAAATTATAAAGATAAGCTAGTTTTTACAGTCTTCCTCTTCATCTTCAACTGTATACATGAGTGGGACCACTGTCAAAGCTCAATAGTTGTAGAGTTAATACAGAGGTTAACGAATTAATATACGCATATATCCACACACACACACACACACATATATATATAAATATAAATACAAAGTAAAAACCTACTACAGTCAGTAGGCACCTCTATCAAAACACACCCCCGTCCCTCCACACCGCCCCTTTCAATGTAAAGTTATGTTGGTCCCACAACATCCAGGCCGAAACAAATGAGATCGTGTAGGTGTCACGACAAAAAACACACAGTCCACGCTGTAAATGTGGCCGTGTAGGCAACACGGTAAAAACCTCCCAGCCCCACACTGTAAATGTGGTTGGTGTTAGGAAGGGCATCCAGCTGTAGAAAACCC
>OZ024740.1:253587583-253652583 GCA_964016885.1 Eledone cirrhosa | reverse complement strand
CGAGGGCATGGCGGTCAACCGCCCCAATACCTACATCATGCGGCCAAACCTCCCCCCCTCTCTCTCTCTTAGCTCTCTCTCTCTCTCTTTATATATATATATATATATATATATAATATAAGATCAAAAGATGGTTAAAGGAGTTCCATATATTTTATTATGCGCATTTCAAAAACAAACATCATCATGCAATAATATTTGTGTTTTCATCAGATAAAACAGGAGAACATGATATGAAGGCTAAAAAACACTTGTGGATAGTGCAGTTTTAAATCAACATATGAAAAGTGGTTTTAGATTGATGTGTGATATTGGGAAAAATATTTTATTTAGAGAGGGGGGGGGGGAAGGATGAAAAGGGAAGGAGAGATGGGTGATAGAGAGAAAGAGATAGTTTTTATAACTGAGAGGAGATATATTTTTTACATAGAGAGGTTGAAAACCGTTGGAAGATACTGTATAAATTAAAAATTTTGAAAATTAACGAAGGGAGGATATGTGAGAGGAAAAAATATTTTATTTAGGGAGGGGGGGTGGAAAGGATGAAAAAAAGGGGGAGGAGATGAGAGTGAAGGTGGAGAGGGAGAGATGGGTGATATAGAGAAAGAGATAGTTTTTATAACTGAGAAAAAGATATAATGTTTTAATATAGAGAGGTTGGGAACCGTTGGAAGATAATGTATAAATTAAAGGAATTTGAAAATTAACGAAGGGAAATTATGTATGAAGATAGAGAGAAAAAAATAATAATTGTGGGTGAATATTCTAACGTCAAAAAAAGAAATGTATGTATTGTGGCAATTTCAAAATTAACGAAGAGAAAAATTATTAAGGTTTGTGTGTAGAAGGATTTGAGAAAAATAATGTGAAGTTAAAGTTTGTATATTGATTGAATTGATAATATATGCAAATAAAGAGTTAATATGTATTAATAATGAGTTCGTTGATGGGGAGAAAAAAATAATAATAAATTAAGGATGAAATTGAGATTAAAAAGATTTATGATAGAGAGAAAAAATAATAATGATTGCGGATGAATATTCTAATGTCAAAACAAATGTTATGATTTTACAAGGAGAAGATAGAATGAGGGTAATGAGTAAACGAGTATTATAGAGTGTATAATGCCCTTTAAAGTAAGGTAGATGGGTATATTTTAAAGAGGTGTATGTATATGTGCCTTTGAGAAAAGATTCTAAATTGATAAAGAATTGAATATTAACTGTATACTTTGTGAAAAGTTCTATGGAATTTATGCAGGCAGATAGAAAACAAATCTGTGCGTCTATTTATTATAGAATCTAGGTTAGAGATAATGGTAAATTTTTCATTTAGGCAGAGATTACAGATTTTAGATAGAGAGCTGTTCAAGTATGAGGATGCAGAAGAAATCTTCTTCCAAAAGATGGTATATTTAATGTTTTTGTCTTTTAAGGACCATATGAGTTCTGAGAGAGCAGTGTTAGTTCTTTTAAGTTTGTATTTGAAAGATGAATGATGATTATAGAGACGAGCTTTAAAAGAGGTGGAAGTGGAGCCAAAATAGGTGAAGGAATTGGTGCTAGTTATAATTTTACATTCATAAATTAAGTTTTTATCGAGACAATGGTTGTTGAGAGGACATTTATTTTTAATGCGGCAGTTGCAATTAGAGAGATTATTAATGAGTGATCTAGTGTTATCTATAGAAGGAATTGGATTGGAGAAGTTGTTTGCGATAGGAATAATAGGAATAATAGTTTCTTGATTTAGAGTTGGATTATGAACATTTAGCGAAGTTGTGTTTGACGTTGTATTTGGGTTTACAGAAGTTAGCCTAGGGTTTACAATGACGTCGGGAGTACTATTACTGTTATTATGAAATTCAATATTGGAAGGAAGAGATTTAGTATTTAGTATTTTATTGTTGTGTTTAGAGATGATGTTGGAAATATTGGAGGATGTAGAATACGAAAATTTGATGGTGTGTTTGTTAAATATTTTACTATAGATATGTGAGGGAGGGAAGCATTTATTTAAGGCACTAAAAAATAATTTAGGAATATTGTTATTAATAGAGATGGAGAAAGGAGCATTATACCAGATTATGTTTTTGTATCTAGGTCTTTTATTAAAATTATTGGAATGGTCATGATTAATTATTCTACTGTAAGTTTTTCTAGAATTTGTTTCTTTACTATATTTGATTTTATCTGGATAGCCGGCTTTAGAAAGTGCGTTATTATAGTAATTGGCGTTAGCATCAAAGATGTTTTTATTAGAAGATATGTTAGATATTCTTTTTCCAATATTACTAACTATAGCATTCTTGATATTGGTAGGATGGTTAGATTTAAAGTTAACATAATTTAGGTTCTCATTGTTTTTATGGTAAGGGTAATATAGGCCAGTGTCAAGATTAAGAGATACATCCAAGAAATTAGCTAGTTTGATACTATTATCAAATTCAATTTTTAGGTTATGTTGGTTAAAGAGATTACGTATATTGTTCTTAATAATATTAAGGTTAACTATATTGCAATTTAGGATAGTAAAGAGTCCATCGTCACGATAAATTCCACCGCGAAGTTGAGGAATTTTCCGACTCAAAGAGTTCAAAATGAAGATACCAATTAAATCAGTCAATTGGGATGAATCGGATGCTCCCATTGTGATGTCGAAGTTGTTAGAGGTATCGGCTCTGGTCCAATATTCGTTGTTGAACTCTAGGATGGTTTTACGTGCGGTGAGGATGATGTGAAGTTCATCTGTGGTGATGTCAGAATATTTAAGTGCGAAAGATAGAGCATTATTGAGAAGTGAAGGCGAAATGGAGGAATAGTAGCTGGCAATATCAAATTGAATATATATATAAGATAGAAATCACTTCGCCAAATTTCATTGCATTGCTGTTCCCTCCACGATATTCATGTAACGTAATGTACATATTTTTCTTTCATCTCAACCTCCACACTCCTATTTCATATCAAGTCCAAATAGCCAATCTATTGCTAAAACAATCTGCATTTTTTGTTATCATTAATTGTTAGATACGAGAGTTTTTGTCGTATTGAACAGAACAAATCTTGTATTTTTGTTAATCGCTTGTTAAATACAAGGACCTCATTCAATCATTACCTTCTAGCTAGCTACCCAACACCCCTCGCTCCCGCCCCCACGCACCACCATTGTTATTACGTGGACCAATCATAAGCCAGAGCCCCCACGCATCACCAGTATTATTATTACGCGGACCAATCATAAGCCAGAGGCCTATACTATCGCTTGCCTGGTTGCCTTTCGATATATGATGGATGGATGGACTGCGGAATCCTGGAGAGTGGAGGAGAGAGAGAAAAATCTGGACGCTCAGCGACAATGCCAAACATAAAGACAAATTCACCTCGTGGATGAGA
This sequence comes from Eledone cirrhosa, assembly GCA_964016885.1. Classification (NCBI taxonomy): domain Eukaryota; kingdom Metazoa; phylum Mollusca; class Cephalopoda; order Octopoda; family Eledonidae; genus Eledone; species Eledone cirrhosa. The sequence goes on along the minus strand of OZ024740.1, from coordinate 253,649,188 downwards.
ATGCGAGCACTCCTCATTGTTTCGACCGCAGACGGCTAACATAACCCCATCGCCCCCCGCCCCCCACCGCCCCCAACCCCCAAACGCAATCCAAAACTTCAGAGTTGGTACCATAAATGTAGGCACCTTAAAGGGTCGCGCTAACGAGGTTGTAGAAATGCTTGTACGTAAGGAGGTCGATGTTTGCTGTATTCAAGAGACCAGATGGAGGGGTGGGTCTGCTAGATTCATTGAGGGTAAAAAACGATGTTATAAGCTTTTCTGGGCGGGAAACGACGACGGGCTGGGTGGAGTAGGAATCATGGTAACAGAAAAGTGGGCAGATAAGATAATAGACGTAAATAGAGTGAACGACAGAATAATTAAAATAAGACTTGTCCTCAATAGAACTACGGTGACACTAATATCTGCGTACGCACCCCAATCCGGACTGCCCGGCACTATAAAAGACAGATTCTATGAGATACTGATGCTCACTACCTCCCAAATAACCGACAGTGACTATATAATTATCGCAGGCGACCTAAATGGTCACGTTGGACAATATTGTGACGGCTACGACGAAATCCATGGAGGATATGGGTTTGGTACTAGAAATGAGGAAGGCTCCAGAATCCTGGAATTCTGTGATGCAAATAACCTAACTATCTGTAACACTAACTTCAAAAAACGTGACAATCACCTGATCACCTATAGATCCGGGGAACACACAAGCCAGGTAGATTATATCCTTACCAGAAGACGTGACAGAGTGTCTGTTGTAAACACTAAATCCCTCTCCCATGAAGAATGCACCTCCCAACATAGACTGATAATTAGCGACCTCATAGTCAGGACAAGACGTACTCGACAGCAGAAGAGGACTATCCTCAGGAGAAAAATATGGAAGCTAAAGGACCCCACAGCCAGGAATAAATTTCAAAGCATATTACTTGATGCTTTCGACAGTAAGGAAGAGCATTTAGAGTCGGACAATATAGAGGGACAGTGGGAATTTCTGAAAGCAAACCTGCTGATGGCGACAGACGAAGTCTGTGGCTGGAGCAGGCCTGTAGGCAGGAGGAGAGTAACATGGTGGTGGAACAGTAGGGTGGAGGGGTCAATTAAGGCCAAAAAGCAGGCTTGGAAAGTATGGCGGGATGGGGGAAGTAGAGAAGACTATCAAGTGGCCAGGGGGGAGGCTAGGAGACAAGTGTACTTCGCAAAAAGGGAAGCAGAGGAAAGAAAGTTCAAGCATGTTCTACAACGCGAGGACCAAAAACGTGAGGTGTTCAGGATTGCTAGGCAATGTGTCGAGGAAAACCGTGATATTGTCGGGGAGAAGTGTGTACTTAATGATGACGGCGTACTTGCCATCACCGACGCTGATAAGAAGGTAGCTTGGAAGTGCCACTATGAAAGGCTACTAAATGAGGAGAATAAATGGGAGAAAGACAGTCTCCCCCAGATCGATCCAATAGAGGGACCAGCAGTGTTAGTCGAGGGTAGTATAATAAGTAAGGCAATCAAGGATATGAAGACGGGTAAGGCGGCTGGGCCTTCGGAAATAGTTGCTGAGATGCTGAAGGTATCTGGCTCGGTGGGACACACCTTGGTCACCCGGATAGTTAACCAAGTCGTACAGAATGGGGTTGTTCCGAAGGACTGGCATAGCAGCATCATCGTTAACTGTTATAAGGGTAAAGGAGATGCCCTAGATAGGAGTAACTATAGAGGCATTAAACTAATCGACCAGGTCATGAAGGTCACGGAAAAAGTAATAGCGCAACTAATCAGAGAGACCTAGATGAAATGCAGTTCGGGTTTGTGTCAGGCAAAACTACCACAGACGCTCTTTTCATTGTACGTCAACTACAGGAGGAGTACCTAGCTAAAGGTAAACCCCTCTACTTAGCTTTTGTCGACTTGGAGAAAGCCTTCGACAGAGTCCCCCGTTCCATTATCTGGTGGGCCCTTAGAAAACTAGGTGTCGACGAATGGCTTGTGAGAGCTATACAAGCCATGTATAAAGAAACAGTGAGCAAGGTTAGAATTAACAACGAATATAGTGAAGAGTTTAGCGTAAAAGTTGGCGTCCATCTGGGCTCTGTTCTCAGCCCCCTACTATTTATTATTGCCCTTCAGGCTATAACAGAGGAGTTCAAGACCGGCTGCCCATGGGAACTCCTATACGCAGACGACCTGACACTCATAGCTGAATCAATGGCCGAGCTAGAGAAGAAATTCCAAACATGGAAGCACGGCCTAGAATCAAAAGGCCTTAAAATTAACCTGGCTAAGACTAAAGTTCTAGTTTGTAGGAAAGAAAATAAGGCGGCGGTCCCTTCCGGGAAATGGCCATGCTCAGTGTGTAGGAAAGGCGTAGGTAGAAACTCCATTTTATGTCCCAAATGCAAAGTATGGGTGCATAAAAGATGTAGTGGGATCACAGGTAAGCTAACTAAGAACTTAGATTTTGCATGTGGGCGGTGCTCTGGTGCAATAAGTAGCAGCGAGTGCCCACAAAATACTAACTCTTTCAATTGCGCAGAGGGCTCTATAGAAATAGTGGACAGCTTCCGTTACCTGGGTGACAAAATCAGCAGTGGGGGAGGGTGCTCCGAAAGTACAGTAGCTAGAGTCAGAACTGGATGGAAAAAGTTCAGAGAGCAATAAGTAGCAGCGAGTGCCCACAAAATACTAACTCTTTCAATTGCACAGAGGGCTCTATAGAAATAGTGGACAGCTTCCGTTACCTGGGTGACAAAATCAGCAGTGGGGGTGGGTGCTCCGAAAGTACAGTAGCTAGAGTCAGAACTGGATGGAAAAAGTTCAGAGAGCTTATACCACTATTAGCCGCTAAAGGGTTCTCCCTAAAAATGAAAGGCAGGTTGTATGATACCTGCATACGAACAGCAATGTTGCATGGTAGTGAGACCTGGGCATTGTGTGCAGAGGATATACGCAGACTAGAGAGGAACGAAGCTTGCATGCTCCGCTGGATGTGTAATAGTAATATACGTGAACGGCAAAGCATAAACGAACTAAGGAAAAAATTAGAAATAAGAGGGATCAGATGTTGTTTACTCGAGAGAAGGCTACGTTGGTACGGACACGTGATGCGCATGAAAGTCGATAGCTGTATAACAAAGTGCAGGGCAATAAAGATAGACGGTAGCCACGGAATAGGCAGACCTAGAAAATCCTGGGACGAGCTGATAAACTCCGACCTCACACACTTACACCTCTCCAAGACAATGTCACTGGACCGAGATCTTTGGCGGTACTCAGTAATAGAGAAGACCCGCCTTACCTAAATACATAGTAAAACCTACTACAGCCAGTAGGCATCTCTAACAAAATACACCCCCGTCCCACCACCCACACCCCCATCCACACCACCCCCTCCTATGTAAAGTTATGTTGGTGCCACAACATCCAGGCCGAAACAAAATGAGATCGTGTAGGTGTCACGACAAAAAAACACAGTCCACGCTGTAATGTGGCCGTGTAGGCAACACGGTAAAAACCTCCCAGTCCCACACTGTAAATGTGGTTGGTGTTAGGAAGGCCATCCAACTGTAGAAAACCTGCCAGACAGTCCTATGCGAGCAAGACAATCACTCTTGCCTCGTGTGGGAAAACCCCCGTCCAAACCCATGCAAGCGTGGAACACGGACGTTAAACGTTGATGATGATGATGATACATATACATATATATATGTATATATACATATGTATATATATATATATATACATATACATATATATATATGTATATATACATATGTATATATATATATATATATATATATATATACATATACATATATATATATGTATATATACATATGTATATATATATATACATACATATATATATATGTATATATACATATGTATATATATATACATACATATATATATATGTATATATTCATATGTATATGTATATATATATATATACATATATATATATATATGTATATATACATATATATATATATATATATATACATATATATATATATACATATACATATATATATATATGCATATATACATATATATATATAAGTATATATATGTATATATATATATATTTATATATATGTATATGTATATATATCTATATATGTATATATATATATAATTATTCCTACTACGGTGTACTCATGTAAATCGTAAAGTACAAATTTTTCTCTATCTATTCCACGCTCAATTTCGTACATAGTCCAAACATCCAATCTCGCAAAATCCGAAATCTGTATTTTTTGTTATCTATTTAAGGTTTAAATACGGTGTTTTTGTCGTATTGAACAGAACAAATCTTGCAGTTTTGCTTTTTGTTAAATCGCTTGTTAAACATTCATAACCTTCCAGCTCCTCAATTCCTTAATTCTATCGTATTCTCCAATTCCTTAATTCTATCGTATCCCCAAACAAAAAACAAAATCCTTCCCATTCTTAATTCTATCGTATCGTCCAATTCCTTAATTCTATCGTATTCTCAAACAAAAAACAAAATCCTTCCCATTCTACTTCTTATAAATTACTTTAAATATATATATTATGCTACTTGAAAGTCAAAAAAACCGCTCTACGCCCTTCACCCTCCAGCTACTCCACGAGGGGCTGCGGTCAGCCACAATCTCTCTCCCCCTTCCCCTCTCTCTTTCTTCCCTTTCCCCTCTCTCTCTCTTCCCCTTCCCCTCTCTCTCTCTCTTAGCTACACACACACACATATATATATATATATAAGATAAGTTCTCCTTCATGTTTATTCACTTTCGCCAATCCATCGCTGCTTCAATTATTCCTACTACGGTGTACTCATGTAAATCGTAAAGTACAAATTTTTCTCTATCTATTCCACGCTCAATTTCGTACATAGTCCAAACATCCAATCTCGCAAAATCCGAAATCTGTATTTTTTTGTTATCTATTTAAGGTTTAAATACGGTGTTTTTGTCGTATTGAACAGAACAAATCTTGCAGTTTTGCTTTTTGTTAAATCGCTTGTTAAACATTCATAACCTTCCAGCTAGCTACCCCACACCCCTCCCACCCGCCCCCACACACCACCATACTTAATACGTGGACCAATCATAAGCCAGAGCCCCCCCCCCTCACGCATCACCATTATTATTATAAGCCAGAGCCCCCCACCCCCACGCATCACCATTATTATTATTACGCGGACCAATCATAAGCCAGAGGCCTATACTATCGCTTGCCCGGTTGCCTTCGATATATGATGGATGGATGGATGGATGGATGGACGAACTGCGGAATCCTGGAGAGTGGAAGGGAGAGAAAAATCTGGACGCTCAGAGCGAAAATGCCAAAGTTAAAGTCAAATTCACCTCGTGGACGAGAATGCGAGCACTCCTCTTTGTTTCGTCCGCGGATGGCTAACATAACCCTATCTCCCCCCGCCCCCCACCACCCCCACCCTCCAAACGCAACCCAAAACTTCAGAGTTGGTACCATAAATGTAGGCACCCTAAAGGGTCGTGCTAACGAGGTTGTAGAAATGCTTGAACGTAAGGAGGTCGATGTTTGTTGTATTCAAGAGTCCAGGTGGAGGGGTGGGTCTGCTAGATTCATTGAGGGTAAAAAAACGATGTTATAAGCTTTTCTGGGTGGGAAACGACGATGGGCTGGGTGGAGTAGGAATCATGGTAGCAGAAAAGTGGGCAGATAAGATAATAGACGTAAATAGAGTGAACGACAGAATAATTAAAATACGACTTGTCCTCAATAGAACTACGGTGACAGTAATATCTGCATACGCACCCCAATCCGGACTGCCCGGCACTATAAAAGACAGATTCTATGAGACACTGTTGCTAACTACCTCCCAAATATCTGACAGTGACTATATAATTATTGCAGGCGACCTAAATGGTCACGTTGGACAACATTGTGACGGCTACGACGAAATCCATGGAGGCTATGGGTTTGGTACTAGAAATGAGGAAGGCTCCAGAATCCTGGAATTCTGTGATGCAAATAACCTAACTATCTGTAACACTAACTTCAAAAAACGTGACAATCACCTGATCACCTATAGATCCGGGGAACACACAAGCCAGGTAGATTATATCCTTACCAGAAGACGTGACAGAGTGTCTGTTGTAAACACTAAATCCCTCCCCCATGAAGAATGCACCTCCCAACATAGACTGATAATTAGCGACCTCATAGTCAGGACGAGACGTACTCGACAGCAGAAGAGGACTATCCTCAGGAGGAAAATATGGAAACTAAAGGACCCCACAGCCAGAAATAAATTTCAAAGCATATTACTTGATGCTTTCGACAGTAAGGAAGAGCATCTAGAATCGGACAATATAGAGGGACAGTGGGAATTTCTGAAAGCAAACCTGCTGTTGGCGACAGACGAAGTCTGTGGCTGGAGCAGGCCTGTAGGCAGGAGGAGAGTAACATGGTGGTGGAACAGTAGGGTGGAGGGGTCAATTAAGGCCAAAAAGCAGGCTTGGAAAGTATGGCGGGATGGGGGAAGTAGAGTAGACTATCAAGTGGCCAGGAGGGAAGCTAGGAGAGAAGTGTACTTAGCAAGAAGGGAAGCTGAGGAAAGAAAGTTGAAGCATGTTCTACAACGCGATGACCAAAAACGTGGTGTGTTCAGGATTGCTAAGCAATGCGTCAAGGAAAACCGTGATATTGTCGGGGAGAAGTGTGTACTTAACGATGATGGCATACTTGCCATCACCGACACTGATAAGAAGGTAGCTTGGAAGTGTCACTATGAAAGGCTACTAAATGAGGAGAATAAATGGGAGAAAGACAGTCTCCCCCATATCGACCCGATAGAGGGACCAGCAGTGTTAGTCGAGGGGAGTATAATAAGTAAGGCAATCAAGGATATGAAGATGGGTAAGGCGGCTGGGCCTTCGGAAGTAGTTGCTGAGATGCTGAAGGCATCTGGCAAGGTGGGACACACCATGGTCACCCGCATAGTTAACCAAGTCGTACAGAATGGGGTTGTTCCGAAGGACTGGCATAGCAGCATCATCGTTAACTGTTATAAGGGTAAAGGAGACGCCCTAGATAGGAGTAACTATAGAGGCATTAAATTAATCGACCAGGTCATGAAGGTCACGGAAAAAGTAATAGAGCAACTAATCGGAGAGAGAATTGACCTAGATGAAATGCAGTTCGGGTTTGTGTCAGGCAAAACTACCACAGACGCTCTTTTCATAGTACGACAACTACAGGAGAAGTACCTAGCTAAAGGTAAACCCCTCTACTTAGCTTTTGTCGACCTGGAGAAAGCCTTCGACAGAGTCCCCCGCTCCATTATCTGGTGGGCTCTTAGAAAACTAGGCGTTGACGAATGGCTTGTGAGGGCTATACAAGCCATGTATAAAGAAACAGTCAGCAAGGTTAGAATTAACAACGAATATAGTGAAGAGTTTAGCGTAAAAGTTGGCGTCCATCAGGGCTCTGTTCTCAGCCCCCTACTATTTATTATTGCCCTTCAGGCTATAACAGAGGAGTTCAAGACAGGCTGCCCATGGGAACTCCTATACACAGACGACCTGACACTCATAGCGGAATCAATGGCCGAGCTAGAGAAGAAATTCCAAACATGGAAGCACGGCCTAGAGTCAAAAGGACTTAAAATTAACCTGGCTAAGACCAAAGTTCTAGTTTGTAGGAAAGAAAACAAGGTGGCGGTCCCTTCTGGGAAATGGTCGTGCTCGGTGTGTAGGAAAGGCGTAGGTAGAAACTCCATTTTATGTCCTAAATGCAAAGTATGGGTGCATAAAAGATGTAGTGGGATCACAGGTAAGCTAACTAAGAACATAGATTTTACATGTGGCCGGTGTTCTGGTGCAATAAGTAGCAGCAAGTGCCCACAAAATACTAGCTCTTTCAATTGTGCAGAGGGTTCTATAGAAATAGTGGACAGCTTCCGTTACCTGGGCGATAAAATCAGCAGTGGGGGAGGGTGCTCTGAAAGTACTGTAGCTAGAGTCAGAACTGGTTGGAAAAAGTTCAGAGAGCTTATACCACTATTAGCTGCTAAAGGGTTCTCCCTAAAAATGAAAGGCAGGTTGTACGATGCCTGCATACGAACAGCAATGTTGCATGGTAGTGAGACCTGGGCATTGTGTGCAGAGGATATACGCAGACTAGAGAGGAACGAAGCTTGCATGCTCCGCTGGATGTGTAACAGTAATATACGTGAACGGCAAAGCATAAACGAACTAAGGAAAAAATTAGAGATAAGAGGGATCAGATGTTGTTTACTCGAGAGAAGGCTGCGTTGGTATGGACACGTGATGCGCATGAAAGTTGATAGCTGTATAACAAAGTGCAGGGCAATAAAGATAGACGGAAGCCACGGAATAGGCAGACCTAGAAAAACCTGGGATGAGCTGATAAACTCCGACCTCACACACTTACACCTCTCCAAGACAATGTCACTGGACCGAGACCTTTGGCGGTACTCAGTAACAGAGAAGACCCGCCTTGCCAGTAGGCATCTCTAACAAAATACACCCCGTCCCGCCACCACCCCCACCCCATCCACACCACCCTGTTCTATGTAAAGTTATGTTGGTGCCGCGCCATCCAGGCCGAAACAAATGAGATCGTGTAGGTGTCACGACAAAAAAACACACAGTCCACGCTGTAATGTGGCCGTGTAGGCAACACGGTAAAAACCTCCCAGACCCACACTGTAAATGTGGTTGGTGTTAGGAAGGGCATCCAACTGTAGAAAACCTGCCAGACAGTCCTATGCGAGCAAGACAATCACTCTTGCCTCAAGTGGGACTACCCCCGTCCAAACCCATGCAAGCGTGGAACACGGACGTTAAACGTTGATGATGATGTTGATGTATATATATATGTATATATATCTATATATATCTATGTATAAAGAAAAAGAGATGAAAATGCAACTGGAGTCTTACTTCAAAAAAAAATATATATATTTATTTGGTTCCTTTACCGGTTTCGCAGTTCTTCTGCTTTTCAAAAGGTGAGTTGAGATGGAGGATCTGTGGTTTTTCTCACATCTGGTTGGTCTCTGAATGTTACTTGTTTTATATGGAAAAAGTGGCTCGAAATACCAGGTTTTTCGAGAAGTAATTTGATTGGTTAGTCAATAATTATAATAAACTTCGCGCCAGTTCGCGTTACAATAGTTCTTCAAAGAAGAGGGGGGGGGGGTTGTCACAGGTTGTTTTTTCATATATGAGTGTTTGAATTTCTTTTTACTTGAAAAAAGGAGGCTCACGAAGGCTTTTTTTTGGTTGGTTATAAATGAAATTATGGCTGTCACGTGAACAAATTTTCATTAAATTTTTGTGCCCTTATTTGGAAATCCATTCTGTAGCCTTTTTAGAGAATCTTTTGATAAGTGAAAGATAATGGTCAAGAGAAAGGGGTGGGAGAATTGTTCTGGTTCAGTGAATATGGTTAGTTTGCTGGGGTGTCAGAATTCAGATTTTCTATTGAATAAAGAAAGTAAAGATATGTGTGTTTATTTGTGTGCTTGTGTGTGCTTGTGTGTGTGTGTGTGTTTGAATTTCTTTACTTTAAAAAAAGGTGGCTCACGAAGGCTTTTTTTTAATAAACGTGATTTGATTGGTTATAAATGAAATTTGGCTGTCACGTGAACAAGTTTTCATTACATTTTTGTGCCCTTATTTGGAAAACTATTCTGTAGTCTTTATAGCGAATGTTATGACAATGGAAAGATAGTGGTCAAGAGAAATGGGATTGGGAGAATTGTTCTGGTTCAGTGAATATGGTTAGTTCACTGGGGTGTCAGAGTTCAGATTTTCTATTGAAGTGAAGATATGTATGTTTATTTGTGTGCTTGTGTATGTGTGTGTGTGTGTGTGTGTGTGTGTGTATGTGTGTATTGGAAGATGATTCTATTAGTAGAAATGGTGGAGGGAGTTGTGTGTGTGTGTGTATATGGGTGTTATGTGTGTGTGTGCGAGTATGTTAAGATGGAGAGAATATATATTTTGTGTGTGTGTATATATATGTGTGTAGGAAAGTGGTTCTATTAGTAGAAATGGGGAGGGAGTTGTGGGTGTGGGGGTTATGTGTGTGTATGGGTGTTATGTGTGTGGGAGTATGGTTAGCATGTTAAGATGAAGAGAATATATATATATATTGTGTGTGTGTGTATGTGTGTGTGTAGGAAAGTGATTCCTTTAGTAGGAATATTTTTGAATGAACATATTTTCCTTACTTATTCGTGTTTGCTGTTGTAGCGTCAGTGCAAACGTATGTTAAGGTTTATTTAGTTCGGGTTTTTATTTTCTAAAGTAGAAGGTGTTATGTGTGTGTGTGTATGTCATATTATGGTGTTGACATAATGTATATTAAACCATATTTAATGTTGGTCTATATTTTTGAATAAACATATTTTCCTTATTTATTCGCATTTGTTCTGTTGTATTGTTAGCGCAAAGGTAAAATGGGAAGACTTGGAATTTGGGTGTCTTATTACTTGCGCAAATGTCTAGATGTGCACTTAGTGGTATCTGTCTCGTGGTTGGATCTCGTAATTGTTGGCGATGAACTGTCATTCTGTTTCTGAGTGTGAGTTTAGTTTGTCCTATATAATCTTCATTGCATCCTTTACATTTAATGGCATAAACTAGATTTTTTGATGAGCAAGTGAAGTGATTTTTTACAGTAAAATTTTGTCCTGATATAAATGTATACGTGTTGCCTTCAATGAGGTGAGTGCAGGTTCCACAATTAGAGCGACCACATTTTTTGATACTTGGTTGTGGGTTTGTGGTAGGTAATTTGGCATTGGTGAGTAATGTTTTCAGTGATTTTGGTTGTCTTTTGCTTTTGATTATTTTGTGTGTTTCAAGGGCTTTTTTCATTCTTGGGTTTTGTTTTAGTAGTGGGATGTTATTGTGAATAGTGTTGTGTATATATATATATATGTATATATATATATGTATATATATATATGTATATATATATGTATATATATATATGTATATATATATATGTATATATATATATGTATATATATATATGTATATATATATATGTATATATATATGTATATGTATATATATATGTATATATATATGTATATATATATATATATGTATATATATATGTATATATATATATGTATATATATATATGTATATATATATATATGTATATATATATATGTATATATATATATATGTATATATATATATATGTATATATATATATATGTATATATATATATATGTATATATATATGTATATATACATATATGTATATATATATGTATATATACATATATGTATATATATGTATATATACATATATGTATATATATATGTATATACACATATATGTATATATATATATGTATATATATATATATGTATATATATATGTGTATATATATATATATATGTATATATATATATGTATATATATATGTATATATATATATATATATGTATATATATATGATTAAAATTTAGCTTCGTTTATTACTGCTATATATATTTCAGATGTATATATGTATATAAATATATGTATGTATATATATGTATATATATATATCATCATCATCATCATCACCGTTTTACGTCCGTTCTTCCACGCTAGCATGGATTAGACGGGTTGTCCTGTTGTGGGCAGTGTCTGGTCGGCTGACCATGCCTTGCTCACACAGGAACTGATTTGGCTTGATTTCTACAGCTGGATGCCCTTCCTAATACCAACCTCATTTACACTGAGTGCTGGGTGCTTTTTCGTGGCGCCTACACATCCACTTTACAGTGTGGGCTGGGTGCTTTTTTGCCGTGGCACCTCCACGACCACCTTGCGGTGGGAGGTGTGGGGGCATATTGTTTATATGCTTCAGCTTGTACCCATGGGAGGTCGGGTACTCTGTATTACTGCGTGACGCCAGAGGTCACGGTCGTGTGTCATCGCCTTTGAGAGGTGTAATTGGGTAAGGTTGGCTTTTCTCACCTCATCCCAGGTCATCTTGGGTCTCCCCACTCCACGGTTTCCATCGACTTCTAGTGCTCTGCACCTTTTTATGCAGCTGTTATCCTTCATACGCATCACATGTCCATACCAGCGCAACCGCCTCTCCTGCACACAGCATTTGATTCCTCTTATGCTCAGTCTCTCTCTCAATGAATATATAAATATATATATATATATGTATATATATATGTATATATATATATATATGTATATATATATATATCTATATATATATATTTCTACCTGGAGTTGCGACCGATAGATAGTATCAGCAATTGGAAAGACCAATGGAAACATCGTTTCCTTGGTCCGATTTGACGAAAATCGATCTGGAAAAAAAAAAATATTTATATATATATATGGCCGAAACAAATGAGATCGTGTAGGTGTCACGACAAAAAAACACACAGTCCACGCTGTAATGTGGCCGTGTAGGCAACACGATAAAAACCTCCCAGCCCCACACTGTAAATGTGGTTGGTGTTAGGAAGGGCATCCAGCTGTAGAAAACCCGCCAGACAGTCCTATGCGAGCAAGACAATCACTCTTGCCTCAAGTGGGAAAACCCCCGTCCAAACCCATGCAAGCGTGGAACACGGACGTTAAACGATGATGATGATGATGATATATATGTATATATATAAATATGTATGTATATATGTATATATATATGCATATATATATATGTATATATATAAATTAATAACAACAATGAAACAGTTCCTTATATTAAAAAATTCATCATTTTACGATCGTTTCTAGGATATATATGTGTGTGTTGGTATGCATATCATATAGATCTATGTAAAAATTTTACAAACTATCAGAGGAAATATACATACCTACACATATATGCTGTCTTCAGAAATAATTGTTTCTAGTTTTGGCACAAGGCCAGCAATTACCTAGTGTATTACTGGTACTTTATTTTATCGACCCCGTAAGGATGAAAGGCAAAGTTAACCTCGGCGGGATTTGAACTCAGAATGGCAAGGGCCGTAACTCTATGTGTCAAAGCATGGCGTTCGACCCTCTACCGATACTGCCAATTCACTGCCCCAGAAATAATGAAAAAAACCAACAAAGATTTAATATAATAGGTCTGTTTGGGAACAGGTTTTGAATTGACCAATAGAAAAGTAGTAAGTGGTCAAGTTGATAGAATAGTAGTAGTAGAAATTTAATTTAGGGGTAGAGGAATGCAGACTTCAGTTTTGAATGGAAAGAATACTTTGAATGGAAAGATTACTTTGGGGATGAAAAGAGGTCAAGCCAGTGAAAGGTACACAAAAATGTTATGTTATTAAAGAATAATGCTAACGTTAAAATCGAAGGAGAATAAAATTTTAGGGTAAATGTGTTAGTGAGAAATACCAATCTTATTTAAAACACAAGGTATTTAGATCTATAACAAGAAATTAAATTAATTTAATTGATAGGTATACTTATAGGGATAAATTTATATTAATTCATATAGATGTGATAAATAAGAGTTAGATGTTATTAAAGAATGTTGTTAAAAACGAAGGAAAAATTTTTGGGATAAATATATTAGTGAGAAATAAAAAACTTATATAGACTACAAGGAATTTAGATTCATAACAGGAAATTAAAATAGTTTATATATATACTTATAGGTATTAATTTTAGGAAAAGAGCTGTAAAAGGGAAATAAAATTATGAAGTTCTCAGTAGTAAAATGCTAATTATAGGTTAACTAAATTAAAAGAACTAATGATAATAATTTGTAAAATATAAGTGTAAGGTGTATATTAATTAGGTTTATAATATTTGAAAGTTCTAATTTTATGATTGCACGATATAATTAATTCTTGTCGCTTATTTAATAGATTAGATTTCATTATTTCAAAAAGTTCTTGGGAACATAATCTACACTCATATCTGTTATTTTGATAAGGGGTGGCCCTTTTGATCACACTCCAGGTCAGGTTATTCTGTTTTCTATAATTATTAATTATTTCAGCCAAGGATGTTGTATTAGCTAATGCGGCATTTTTAAAACTATGTTTGTGGGTATTAAATCTTACTTTAAATTGGTTAGAAGTAGCTCCTATATATGAATAAGTTGAGTCCTTAGTGCTAATTTTACATTTATGTACTGTTATTAATAAGACAATTTCCTTTTAATGGGCAATTTGCTTTGTTTCTACAGTTACAGCCATTCGTGAATATTATATCAGGGGAGTTAGTCAAATTTGGTGTGGAATTTACTCGACTTGTTATATGTGATGGAGATGGTGGTTTAGTTTGATGTGTTGGTGGTTTAGTTTGATGTGTTGGTGGTATATTCATGTATTTTTAAAATTAGATGCATTGTAGTCACTTATATTTTGTTGTATATTTTTGGTTGTGGAGTAGGAGAATTTGACTGTGTAGGCGCCATGAAAAAGCACCCAGTACTCACTGTAAATGAGGTTGGTGTTAGGAAGGGCATCCAGCTGTAGAAATCAAGCCAAATCAGTTCCTGTATGAGCAAGGCATGGTCAGCCGACCAGACACTGCCCACAACAGGACAACCCGTCTAACCCATGCTAGCGTGGAAGAACAGATGTAAAACGGTGATGATGATGATGATGATGATCTATTTAAAATAGATGGTATTTATGGTATTTATGGTTTGGTGGAAAGTTTTTCTCTAGGATAGTAAAAAAATTTTTAGGGATATTATCTTTAATTTGTAGATTAAATGGAGCAATATACCAAGTAACTCATCTATTACGGTTTCGATATTGTTTTTCATATTTATACGATGTATCAGGATGTTTACTAAGAGAGTTAGTATTAGTGAATTTATTATATATAGGTTTAGTTAGATTAACTGATTTAGGTGTTTTAGTCTGATTATTAGGAATTTTGTTAGTAATGTTATTAACACATATTGGAGTATTAGGATGAATTGTTTTTTGAAAGTTATTACATTGTATGTGAGAAGAGGTAGAGAAATTAAGTTTTAAGTTGGTATTTTTGGGTGTAGTGTGAGTGGCATTTAGGTGTGTGTTTTTCATTTGGTGGCTGTTGGTAATATTGGGTTGTATGTTTGAAGTATTATTGGTGCAAGGTATATAGACTAATTTGTTTTTGTGGCCGCTTCTAGCTAAAGCTTCGTTATAAAAGGTCGCATTTTTATTGAATACATCCTGGTTAGATGAAAGGTTAGAAATTCTGAGTGAGATATTATATGCTAGGTTTTTAAGGATAGATTTAGGGTGATTAGATTGTGAGTTTATGTAATGTAAGTTTTGGTTAGGTTTATGGTAAGGTTGGTAGATACCCGTAGATAAGTCTAATGTTATATCAAGGAAATTAACTACTTTACTGGTGTTTTCAAATGTAATATCTAGACTATAATAGTCTTTAAGGAAAGTTCTAATAAGTTTTTTATTTTTTTCAATTTCTGATAGGCTAAGTTTATTGGAAAGAAGACAGTCATCACGATATAAACCACCTTTAAGGTGGAGAATATATATATATATATATATATATATATATATACCCCATATTTATTATACGTTGAGCAATCTCCGACGTCGGTTGACTCCATCCAATGCGACTACTTAGTAACATTGGAATACAGATTTATTAATTCTTCACACTCCTTTACAGTCGAGTAACCTATCAACCTACGTCTCAGAAATGGAAAAACATCATTGTGGTATGTCCTTAAAAAACATACCCATTCAGGGTAAAAAAGAATACATTCTTGGTATGATACAAAGGACCAACGAATTTATTCGGCGGATTAGATGGAAGGCCTTTCACTTCGATAAGAACAGGATTACACAAACTTCCGACACCAACAACGATAAGTTTGGTTTCAAATCCTACAAAAACCCACCCTCTAACCCTCTTCTGGATTCTTTCGAGCAGGACTTAATGAAAATGATAACCGGAATCAAATTTACAAACGGAAGGAAAAACGAACTGCAACGAGATATTAAAACTCTACTCGACAACCTGAGAAATACCAAAGGAATTATCATAAAGGCAGACAAAACATCGAATCTATACACCCTGGATGTAGAAACATATAATAATTTTATACGTAAGGAATTACATAAGAAGTACAAAAAAACAAACGCAACTACACTAACCAACATTAATAACGCAGCATGTAATATTGTTAAGAAACTGAAAATCGACGACAGAACAGTACCCTATCTCCAGCTACACCGACTTTTAATCTGAAGGACCAAATTAATATTATACTTGAAGCTAGACGCACAGTAGTTCATTTTGAAAATAGTTATTGGGTCCGCAGAGATAGACCCTCGGAATTTGACATTACGATGGGTTCTAATGATTTGGCGGAGGTTACGGATCTGGTTGGAATCTATATAGCCCACAGACTCCAGAGCGAATTCACTGACCTCCACGGTGGAATCTACCGCGATGATATACTTCTATTAGTCAAGAATATGAACAAACAAAACCTAGAAAGGCGACGTAAAAACATTAGGAAACTTTTCTTAGAACTAGGGCTTAATATTACCTTCGAACACAATCTTAAGGTGGTCAACTTCTTGGATGTCACTTTCAATCTTAATAACGGTAATATAGAGCCATTTCACAAACTTAATGAAAATCTCAAGTACGTTAATGTAAAATCGAACCATCCCCATTCCATTATTAAATCTATCCCTAAAAATATATCCATAAGGATCTCCCGACTGTCGTCTAATTTGCAGACCTTCAGCGAGCATGCTGAATATTATAATGACGCACTTAGAAAAGCTGGTTACTGCGAGAAAATAGAATATCTAGATGATAACCGCATAGGTACTATGAATAAACCACATCTAAGTCGAACTAGTATTGCACCACACAGACACATCAATAGGCATACTAATAGGTGCAAACCAACAAATAGAGTCAGACGTAGAGAGTACATATGGTATAACCCCGTGTACAATATTTCTATTAGCACTAAGATTATCTCACAATTCTATACACTGATCAATAAACACTTTACAACTTCACATAAATACTATAAAATCTTAAACTCGCGCACCATTAGACTCTCATACTCCACTGCACCTAACATAGAACAATTAATTAAAAAACTCAGCTCAACAATACTAAATAAGTACATCCCTAATGACACAGCGCACCAGCATAGCGACATACAACGCACTAACACGCAACTACAACCCCACCAAACTATCCAGGATTCTACTGCGAAACATAAAAATAATTGTAACTGCACCAAACCAGGTACGTGCCCACTGAATAACCAGTGCCTAGCACGCAATATTGTCTACCGATGCACAATAAATTCCGGAACCAACAAATG
This sequence comes from Eledone cirrhosa, assembly GCA_964016885.1. Lineage (NCBI taxonomy): Eukaryota > Metazoa > Mollusca > Cephalopoda > Octopoda > Eledonidae > Eledone > Eledone cirrhosa. The sequence goes on along the minus strand of OZ024740.1, from coordinate 253,631,876 downwards.
GTATTACGTCGGATGTACCGCAACATCTTTCAAAGCTCGCCTATACCAACATCGATCTTTGATCAGGCATGAGAAAATGCGCTCCGTAACAACCCTCGCCGATAAAGCCTGGCAGCTTCGGAGGAACAATCAAGCATTCTCCCTTGATTGGCAAATTATTACAGTTGCGCCTGCATATAAGCAAAATCATCGATTCTGTAAATTATGCAATATGGAGATATACTGCATTTTAACGTCGGAAAACAAACTTTTGAACAGCAAAATTGAACGTTCACTTTACTGTAACCATCGTTTGAAAACGACTTTTTCTTTTTTTAAATGCATGTAATGTTACCTTTGTACACCACCGTTTGCAAATTTTTGTTTTATATGTTTATACACACGATATGGCTTTCTATAATAATAGTACTAAACACTGTTTTTAGGACCCCTTTAGAAATAACCTGCTACTATAATAGCCCCAATAACTTGTCTGTAATTCTGTACTACTTTGACCCCTTTAACTAAATTTTGTCCAAACAACACCACTAGAAGAATTTACTTCCCCCACCAACCCTAACACGCCTCATTAAGCTAACTGCTGCCAAAACATTTTCTCCTTACAATCTCTACTACTCTGACAGTTTTAAATTCTAAGACTCCCTCCCCCTTACTCGCTTCCCTTTTCCTCTTCCCTTCCTACCTCCTTCTTTCTCTTATATCTAGTGTATAAAATATTTTCATATCATTCTACCACAAAGGTCTGACGACATGGTGTGTTTTCTTACAGTGCACCTACGATTTATGATAATATTTTTATATTATACAAATAGCGAGGTATAGGTAACCCATACACTATAGAAACAAGTGTTACCTAATAAATTCTTTATACCCGCATTTCCGTTTCATAAACTTCTTCTTTATATATATATATATACACATGTACATATATCATCATCATCATCATTTTACGTCTACTTTTCCTTGCTTACAAGTGGTGGGTCCTATTCAGCACAGCATCTCTCCATTCGTCACGGTCCTTTGTCATCTCCTCCTTGAGCTTCAGCGATCTGAGGTCAGCTATCACCACCTCTGCCCATGTTTTTCGTGGTCTTCCTTCTACTGAGATTTCTTGGCAGTTCTTTGCCCAACAGTCATCCTTCATGCGCATCACATGTCCATACCAATGCAGTCTCCTCCCTCGCACACTACAGCTTATCCCTCGTATACACAGTTTCTCTCTCAACTTGTCTATGCTTGGTCGTTCACACACATTGACATTGCACATCCAACGGAGCATGCTTGCTTTATTTCTCTCCAGCCGTCGCATATCTTCCGCAGTTGCTGCCCATGTCTCACTACCATGCAGCATCGCGCATCTCACAGGGGCATCATATAACTGGCCTTTTGTTCGTAGGGACGAACCCTTCTTTGTCAACAGAAGAAGCAGCTCCCTAAACTTCTTCCAACCCATCCTTATTCTAGTTACTATAGCCTCGGAGCACCCTCCTCCCTTGCTGATCTGATCACATACATATATAAAAAGAGAGAGAGAGAGAGAGAGAGAGGGGTTATAATAGAGAGGGAGCGATGACTTGGCAACGTAGCAAACAAAGCCAACAAGAGAGAGATAGTGAGAGAATATTTGTATCTGTATGTATATATGTGTATATAAGTATTTGTATAATGTAAGTAGGTCACGCAACAGCATTCCCAATTATGTCTTCATCCAAAACATAAACATAGACATACCGACCATAATTAAATATGGAAGGATATGCGATGCCCCCCCCCCCCCCCCCCTCACAGCATCGGCATTTTCCAGTCGCAGTCATTATACCATGTGTGTGTGTGTGTACATCTCTTAGAGTGACTGCAGTTGGCCCTTTATCTATCTGTCTGTGTGCCTGTCTGTCATACACGCAAGGGCCATGTTGTGGTAACCTGTCTTGCTAGATATGACAGCAAAATAAGCCTTAGCTTCTACAACACACAAACATTGATTTGTACCATTATGTATAATGCTTTCGGTATCTATCTATCTACCTACCTACATATCTAACTATTTATTTATCTACCTATGTCAAGAATATTTTTTTATTTTTATTATAGTTCATTTAATAATTTTACAATTGTTTGTATTTCTTTCCCCCATTCTTCTGGTAACCACAATAATCGATTTCAACTTCTTGAATTCATTTCCATATTCTGAACAGTAAGCCAACTACAGAAAGCATTCTCCAAAGGGGATGAATTGGATTTGTCTAGTATATAGATGTGGTGTGTGTAAACCAGCGTTCGTTGCCATTCTCTCTCTCTACCTGAATATTTAACACTTTAATTGTATCTCTCTGTCTCTCTCTCTCTCTAGATGTGTGTGTGTAATTTTCGTGTGATTAAACCAACCAACCAAGAAACATCTCTCTTTTATATTATATATAGATTACTATATAAATTTCCATTTTTCTAAGTAAGGTGAGGAAATTACAGAGTTGTTAATGCACTAACAACTCTGTAATTTCCTTGGATTAAAAATTGTTTCCCTATTTGTTCCAGCTCATTGCACTCTGTTTTTCAATCCTGCCGAGGTCAACTTTGCCTTTCATCCATTTCAAGATCGATAAATAAAGTATCAGTCCAGTACTGGTGTCAATCCCCCACTATCTTGCTTTCTCTTATGTTGTGTGAAGGCTGGAAAGAAATTAAGTAAGCATGTTTTGATAGATGTGTGATGTTAATGTTTGTAAACAGTGAAGCCTGGATTAGCTGAGAGAAAAACTGGGTATAAGAGGAATTAAATGTAGAAAAAAAGAAGACTGTGTTGGTATTGTGGTATTGACATGCGATGCATACAAATGATGATTATTAGTTGAATAAATGCCAAGAGTTCCCAATGGAAGGAAGCTGCAGTAAAGGAAGATCAAGGACCTGGGCAAAATACTGGATCTCACTAAGGAGATGATGAAGCAAGGCAACAAGTGGAGGGAGAGTGTGCTGGAAAAGACCTGTCTAACCTATACTAATATTAAAAAACAATGATGATAACGAAAAATCTTATCTGTTATTGAAGCTATTTGCTGTTTTTTTTTGTTATTTCAGGCTAACATAGGGCAAGATGAAGATTTTGATGCTGCCCGGAAAAAAGCAGAATCCCTAGGAGCTATCAAGGTAAACTTTATATAATTTCTATGAATTCTTGATTACCTAGCTATGAATAATATATATAAATAATATATATAAATCATGTCACTGTTCAGTGGTTAACAATAAGAAATCTCAATGTAGTAACAATACCTGTGCAATTCATTTGCAAATATATTTCTTCAGAAACCTGCTATTGAATTTCAACAAGGCCATGTTGATTGACTAAGCAACAACAGCAACAACAAAAAACATAGAGTCCTATAAACTGTTTAATTCAAAAGGCCTGAAACCATCCCTGGTTCAATAATACAAAGCGTTCACATAAAGTGTTTATTCTAAAGTATTTATATAAAGTATATTTTAAGTTGTTTATATAAAGCTTTATCATAATTTTATGTTCCAAACACAAACTTAATAATGAGAAAGTTAGTTTCACTATTAAACATCTCTAAATTTTTGATTATTTTCAAAGAGTTCTTTTTTTAGAAATATACTAATGAAAACGTTAAAGTGTTTTTATCTATCTAAAAATCTTTCATTATAATTTTATGTAAGAACCTTTGTTAAGTTATGTTCCAAGCACTAACTTAATACTGAGAAAGTTAGTTACATTACTAAACTTCTCCAAATTGTTGATTACTTTCAATTTGAAAATTATGAGCAATGTCCTTTATTAGAAATATGGTAACAAAAATGGTTAATAACCATTTTTTTGTTTTGTTTTATCACAGGTTGTCATTTCAGATGTGAAGAAATTATTTGTGACAGACTACATATTTCCAGGTATTCAAGGTAATGCTGAATATGAAGACAGGTATCTTCTTGGTACAGCTCTTGCCAGACCCTGTATTGCAAAGTAAGTAACATTACTGATTTCATTTATGACATTGACTTTAACATTATTAAGTGAGTGCTCCTCATTTCGAAGTGAGCATATATTACTTTAACTAGCAAAAAACCACCCTTCGTGTGGTTTTCTGTTAGCATGTGTAGTGTGCATATTGATATTATATGCAAATATGCATGTAGATATGATACATCAAATAACATCGTAATTGACAATATGCACAGAAATTGAAGAGAGACTGTGTTGCACTCTCTTCTGTAATAAGTAAAGTAATCCATGATACATTTAAAAAAGACAATATTATATATAAACTGCATTGCGGCAAAATTTTATGAAAATGAAAAAGAAAATTAGCGACAGAAATATAAACCTTATATAACGATGCAAATATATGAATGTTTACATAAGGAATGTAATAAGTGTTATGATATAATTGTTTCTACTTTTGGCACAAGGCCAGCAATTACTCAGTGCATTACTGGTACTTTATTTTATCGACCCCGTAATGGATGCTAACCGGAAGTGTTGACATTTGAAAATTTTAAAAGTGAATCTTAAAATAAGCAATCATTATATATAAGAATATTTATGTTTAATCAACAGCTACAAAATTTAGTACATAAATTATGTAATATCCATTCATTATTTATTCAAAGTAATCTAACTTGTTTTACTAACGGGATAAAAATATATATTCAGAACGCAGTCCCACACTCCTCCCTTTATTATATTATGATTTGAGAATAATGATTTCAAAGTGAGCCCATATCACTCATTTCAAATTGATAATAGCAATTTTATAGTGAGATTATATCACAACCCTTTTGATACCAACCTTGGTTTAATGAAAAGCACCCACTCCACTCTGTAAAGTACTAGTGCTGGTGCCATTCTGTAAGATGATAATGCTGGTGCCATGACAAAAAAGCACCCAGTCCACCCTGTAAGGTCATAATAGTGGTGGTGCCAAGATGAAAAGCACCACCCAGTCCACTCTGTAAGGTGATAATGCTGGAGTCATGATAAGATGCTCCCAGTATATGCTGTAAAGTGATTAGAATTTGGAAGGGCATCCAGCCATAGAAACCAAGCCCAACATGAAATGTACAAGTGGGACCTAGTCATTGGACCAATCTGGTCTCAGTACAATCCATCTAATCCATGCAAGCATGGAAAATAGACATAAATCAGTGATGGTGTATTTGGTTGATTACTGACTCTCTCTCTCTCTCTCTCTCTCTCTCTCTCTCTCTCTCTCTCTCTCTCTCTCTCTCTCTCTCTCTCTCTCTCTCTCTCTCTATCACCATCCCTCTCTCTATCACCCTCCCTCTCTATCTATCTATCTATCTATCTATCTATCTATCTATCTATCTCTTTTACGATGGACACATGTGCTGAGCTCGCTCGGTAAGTTTTGTTTAAATTCATCCGGAAATTGTAAACCGTAAACTTTCATTTTTGTACCATTTTGTAGAGGGACTGCCAGGTCAAACTTTGATCTGGTCAGTCTCTCAAAATATTCTGCGCCTTTGGGCGAAATAGTATTGTAAACATTTTATCTTTCGAAAAACTTCGAAAAACCCTATTTTGAGAAAAATGGCTGAAGCATCTTCACCATCAATCAAAGAAGGAAAGGGGAAGTCATACTCACAGCTTCCCCCTGCCACTGTCACAGCAGCAGATGCCAAAGGCAGAGGTCAGAGAGAGGAAGAATTGTCTTCACCTGTTGACCGACCACTAGATGTAGCCACAACTATACAAGAAATTGAAAACAACAACAACAACGACAACAATAAAGACAACAACAACAACAACACAAACGTCACAAGTATCCACACACCAAACGAGAAAGACAACAACAACAACAAAGATGAAAACAACTCATACGACGAGAAACAAAACAATACAAACACCAACAACGAAAACAAAATATCTTTTGCACAAACGGCTAAATTATCAGTCACGTATGTGCTGGAAGATATTTCAAAAGCAAAAGAAATGCTGGAAAAAGCCAAGAAATATGTATCTTTTGGCGAAAACGGTTCGTTTTCTATACATTCACCTCCAGAACTAAAAAAAACAGACGGAATTACGAACTGTCGTATTCCGTACAATTTTAAATAAAACAAAAAAACCAGCATAACCATCTCAAGCTGAAATTCAGTTAGTACTGAAAGAAGCGATGAGAGACATCACTTTTATACAAAAGGATAAACTCTATGGGAGTTTATCCATATTGATGAAAGACGAATTGGCGGCGAAAAAATACTCTGTGTCGCCAATTCGTTCCACACACTACACCTTCTTCCCCACCTACATGGGTAAAAAAAACCCAGAGGATATGGATAACCACCATCACCCCAAACATAAACTACTGGTGGTTACTAACCGGTTTCCTCAATTTAGACGAGGACAACCTCATTTCAATAGGTAAGGCATCCGGCGACGCGTTCAGTGGAACGAGCATCGAAGTTCTGACCCAAATAAGGCCAGAACGTATCGCCCAAATCCCTGAGCGCATCATGCTGGATGACCGTACCCACCTCAACATTATTGTGGAGGGTAGGCGCCCCTCCTGTTACCTCTGTGGCAATAGAGGTCACCTGAGGGCTGCCTGTCCCCAGCTCACACAGAAAAAAAAAACACTGCTAGCAACACCAACACCACCCCAATAACAACAACCACAACAACAACAAAAACCAACAACACCACCACCACCACCACAACAACAACAACAACAAACACGTGAAAAAATAACACAGAATACTGTCCCACCCAATCCCTCCCCACCAAAAACAAATACAAAAACACACACACCGCAAACACTACCAGAAAACATACCCCTCCCACCCAACAAGGAAGACGAACCTCTTTCGTCGCAAGACGAAAAAGATCCCTTCCAACAAGTAAAAAGAAAGAAGAGGAGACGCACCACAGACACACATGTTAACTTTAACCCCCCCCCCCCCAAGAGAACACAAACTACACACAAACCACCCCTCCCTGTCACACAACACTAACTGCTACACAAAAAAAGACCTTACAATACACATACATGAACACAGACAACAAAGAATTACGGAAAACAATTTCAGCAAACCCTTCGGTCCAAACTGAAGGACCTAACTTTATAACTGCTGTGGGACTACCTCATTTAAAAATGATAAAAGTCCCAATGAACTTGTACAAAACACTGAAAATAAATTTCACGGAGGACGTGGGCCCCCCCACTGCGCCAAACCAATCAACCGCGTCCTCCTAAAAAATCCCCCCCCCCACCCAGACACCCACTCAACCACAAACACCCCAACCCCACAACACACCGATGCCCCTTCACTTCCACAAACCACCACCCCACCCAACAACCCATCCCCAACCACCATGGAAATTGAGCGGCCCGTTTCCCGGGACGCAGAGAGGTAAGTGCCCTTTCTCCTTACCACCAACATGGCTGTGCTAAGAGTAGGGTGTCTAAATGCGCGTGGCCTGGGCTCGTCTTGGAAGCAAGCAATGCTTCTAAATGACCTCAGGTCACAATCTATAAATGTGATGGTTATCTGCGAGGCCCGGATCAGCAGCATGCGACAGCTCGCCCCCACCTTTGACGACTTTGAGATGCACGCATCTCTCTGTCAGCCCGGAGGTGGGGGTGGGGTTGTCGTTCTGCTGCAAAAATATATGGGCCTTGCAACACAGATAGTTCACTTGGACCCAGGGGGTCGACTGGTGGTGCTGGACCTTGGCAGTGGTGAAGGTAGAGCTTTTAGGCTGGTAGCCGCATATGCCCCTTTTGGGACAGAGCGGCCCGACTTTTTCCAGCGTCTGGAGTCTTTTCTAGGGACGTCCCGTTCCCTGCTTTTAGTGGGGGATTGGAATGGTATCCTGGATGCACGTTGGGACTATGCAGGGGCATGTCCCGATAGAGAGGGGTGCAACAGCCTCAAGGGGTTACTCGGCCGATTTGACTTGGCCGATAGATTTCGACTAGATTTTCCGACGGTGCCAACCTGGTCTTAGTCAAATCGCAGCGGATCATCTAGGTCGTACCTAGATAGATTTTTAGTTAGAAATAAGGACAGGGACTTTTTAAGTTGTCCAGAAATGCTCATGGTTGGCTATTCAGACCACAAGTTGGTGACCTGCATGGTCAACCTTGATAGAACGCATAGACAGGGCCCCGGTTACTGGAAGCTCAACTTGTCCTTGCCGGCAAGTGGAGCTTACAGGGATCGGATTAGTACGTTAGTTAAGGAATGGTTGACTGGAGCGATCGTCAACAGCAGGTGGTGGGTATCTCTAAAGAGAGAGATTAGAGTAGTCTCGATAGAATTTAGTAAGGTTCTAGCTGCGGATAGGAATAGGAAGGAAAGGGAGCTAATAGATAGAGTAGAAGAGGCAATTAGAAGCGGCGACGTGGCCAGAGTGCTAGCGTCGAGAACGGCTTTGAGCCAGTTTTTCGACGCGAAGCACGAAGGCTGCGTTGTCCGAAGTAAAATACGTGCTCTAGGGAACGAGGGGACCAAAGCTGTTAGCTGGGCCCGCGTGACAGAGGCCAACAGTGGAACTAAATCCACCATCCGGTCTTTGCGAGACCTGGATGGACGGGCGATTCTTGAGCCTAAGCAGATGTGTGAGGCCTTTCAAAGGCACTTTGCCCGACTGTTTGGGAGGGGCGGGGAGCCGGTTGGGAACGTGGACTTTGGTCCATACCTCGACGGCCTGCCGCGTCTCTCGGACAGGGAGGCGAAGTCCTGCGAGGAGCCGATTTCGGCCGCTGAGATAGAGGACGTGCTGAGCCAATGCGGCAAACGCAAATCCCCGGGTCTCGATGGTCTTCCTTACGAATTATATCTAGCTATGCCGGACTTGTTCCCCGATCTCCTCGAGGCGGTCTACTGCAACTGGCAACAGAACGGGAGAATTCCCTGTACTGTGACCAAGGGCGTAGTCACGCTAGTGAGGAAGGACGAGAACAAGGGTGACGAAATAAGTAACTTCAGGCCCATAACTCTGCTAAATACAGAGTTACAGATTTTGGCCAAGGTGCTAGCAAAGAGCTTGGCGCTTGTCGTGGGCAACCTGGTGGGAGATGCGCAGACATGCGCTATCCCGTCCAGGTCCATCCATGACAACCTCCACCTCATGCGATACATCATAGAGAGGGTTGGGAACGAACCCGGCTTTGGTGGGGCTCTGATCAACTTGGATCAATCTAAGGCGTTCGATAGGGTCGACCATGGTTACCTGGATGCGGTGCTAGCGGCGGCAGGCTTCGGACCCGTTTTCAGGGGCTGGATCACTGCTATGCACAGCGACCGCATCTGCTCTAGGGTCAAGGTGAACGGCTACCTTTCGGAGCCGTTCAAAATTGCGCGGTCCATCCGACAAGGGTGCCCTCTCTTCCTTCTGTATGTGTTGACTCTCGAGCCACTACTGCGGAAGTTGGAGTTGTTGCAGGGCATCCCTTTGGAACCAGGATTGCGGAAAGCGGTGTCGGCCTACGCCGATGACGTGACAGTAATGGTGTCGACGGCCTCCGAAATCGAAGCGGTCGGCACCTTACTGGAGGAGTACGAAAGGTTCACAGGGGGTAAGCTGAACCGGGACAAGTCGATCGGTTTGCAACTCGGCACGTGCAGGGGCAGACAGATGCCCTCCGATGGCGTCGTCGGACGCTGGATGGAGGGCCCGGTGAAGTTGCTCGGGGTCTGGTTCGGACCGGACCTCCAGGTGGAGAAGAACTGGGCGGAGGTTACGAACAGGGTGTTTGCACTGACCCAGAAGTGGGCCAGTTGCAAACTATCCCTGAAAGGTCGGGCGGAGGTGGCGAACACCTATATAGCGTCCGTCATCTACTACCGCCTGACCGTAGTGCCCTGTCCAAGGGAAACCCTCGCCAAGATGGAGCGCCCGCTCTTCCAACTCCTTTGGAAGAGGCGGGCTCCTATGGTGAGGAGATCCATCTGCTGTCAACACCCTTCGAAAGGAGGGCTAATGATGCGTAAACACGCATTAAGGCTACGATGCCCCCGGAGAAGCCCTAGACATGGAGGAGGACGAACTGGCCAGCCTGTTCGGTAGGACATTCAGCCCGGGACCTATGGACAACTTCCAGAAGTCCCTGGCCTGGCAGTGCTACCGAGGGGCTCTGCCCGTTCGAGAAAAGCTCTACAGACACGGGCGCCCGGGTAGGGACCCCACCAAAAAGATCTGTCCCAGATGCGTGTGCGACGAGGAAACTGTTGCACACGCATTGGTACACTGCTCGGGCGTAGCCGATCTGTGGGGCTATGTCGAACAACTGCTGTCAAGGGTGGGACCGATCTGGTTGACCACCGAGTCTATTGTAATGATCAAGCCGCCTCCCCCCTTCAAAGATGAAGGAGAGGCGGTGTTTCTGTGCATAATAGCCATGGCGAAAGAAGTTGTATGGTGGACGCGTCTGAAAGGACTGAGGTCAGGCACCTTTCTCTCTGGCCAACAACTGGTCCGTTTCTTCCGATATCATTTCGGAAGAAGGATCAGGATGGAGAGAGAGGTGCTCCACCCCAGTCGTTTTTATGAAAGGTGGGTGAAAGTGGCGAGAATGGCCCGTGTGAATGGGCCTTCTCTTTACATAAGCCTGTAGGTGGAAAAGAGGAAGGAACGAGGGAGCACCCCCTCTCTGTGCTCCTGAGGAAAAGGGTTGCACACTTTTTTCGGGGGTGTGTGCGACCCCCCAAGGCGCCTCCTCTCTATTGAGGATTTTGTTACAAATTTTATTTTTTGTTATATTTTATTTTATTTTTATATATTGTTATTGCCTCCTCCTTATTGAGGACGCCTTTTTGTGTAAACTCCCCCCTTTGTACTTGTCCCACTTTTGATGCCCTGGTGGCAAATAAAAGAAACATATCTATCTATCTATCTCTCTCTCTCTCTCTCTCTGCCTGATGCGTGGAACATCGCCGGTAAGATTTTTTGTAAATTTATATACGAAAAACAACAAATTGTTTGAAAAAACATATTATTTTGTAGAGTAACCTCCAAGCTGAATTGTCAGCTGGGTGGTGATCCCATTTTTTGCCCCTTTAGGGGCAAAAATTTAATTTAAAATTGTTTTAAAATATCCAATTTTGCCAACTATAAAACATGAATAACACGGAAAGAACGCTGGAGAATGTAAACAGAGAAAATAGAGAGAAAGAGGCAGATTTTAACGTTATATCTGCTTCTGCTACTATGGACGTCATCATAGATACGACTGTCAACAACAAAACTTCGTTTCGTAAAGAAATGGATATTTACACAACAAAAGATGCCTAAAAAATACAGAAATACAAAAGATGCCCAAAAAATACAGAAAATGCAGAAACAATTGACACAACTACAAACGAAAAAACCAACAACAACAACAAAATTGAAAAAACAACATTTGCACAGACTGTGATAAATAAAACAGAGTACAAACACATCGACATAAGCAACTCCAAACAAATGTTGACCGATGCAAAACAATTCATAACCTTTGAAGAAAAGGGTGGGTTTCATATAAACTCACCCTTGCAAATTAAACGAGAAACAGTTCGAAGGGCAGTAACCTTCTGAACTGTTTCAAATCAAACGAAAAAACCGGTATTCCTCAGTCAAGGAGAAATTGAAACAACCCTGAAAGAGGCTCTGCCGGACATTGAGTTTATGTAGAGGGTCAGACTATGTGGAAGTGTTTCGGTACTTTTTACAAGCGAGGCCCTCGCACAAAAGCATTCTGTTACACTAGTAATCACAAAAGCACACCTTTTTCCCTACTTACATGGGAAAAAGAACTCAAAAAATTAAAATAAATAATATACGACCAGACATCAACATTTGGTGGATCTTAGCAGGTTTTATAGAGCCAGAAAGTAATACAATTCTTTCGGTCAGGAAATCGACCAGACAAAGATGGGCAGGACAAATTTGGAAATTCTGATACAAATGACACCAGAAAGAATTTCCAAAATCCCCGAAAGAGTGCTGGTCGACAACCAGAACTACATCAACATTATAACTGGGGGTAGAAAGCCACACTGTTTTCGATGTGCAAGCACATCACACCTAAAAAAGCCTCATGCCCTTTACAAATAAATCTTTAAAAAAAAGTACTTTGACCAACACCAACACCAAAACAATCACCACCACCACCACCACAACAACAACAGACCAAATGAGCAAACACACCAAAACAAACAGCCACTCAACCAACAACGACAGAAAAAACAGAGACAACACCCCTGAAGAACATAGCCCTACCCCATCCCACTCCATCAAACACTACCACAAACACACACACCAAAACACCACCACCACACAACATACCCCTACCCCACACTCCTGACGATTATTATTCATCGACAGATGAGGCTGCTTCTCCTTCTTTAAGTGAAGAAGAGGGAGAGCTGCGGATATCTAAAAAACAAAAAAAGAGACACCACAAAACCCCCAAAACTCCAATCACCAACACCAAGACACAATCACAGACACAAACAACACCACAGTCAAACATCCCCCTATCAGCAAAACCAACACCAACACCACCCCAAACACAAGCACCCACCATAAAAAGAAAACTCCCGGATGAACAACAAACTAAAACAACACAACAAAAACACAAACAATAATACGCATACATCAACATAAACAATAAGAGTTTGATGGAGGTCATCTCCCAAAACCCCAAGGTGGAGATGGAGGGCAAAACTTTCGTCAAGGCAGAATCGTCTCCACACCTTAAACTTATAAGGGTTTCTATGGAAACATATAATGACCTGAAAAATAAATTTTCACAGGACGTGGGCAACCCCTGCCAGAAACCCATCAACCGCGTCCTGTTAAAATGTTTCCTCACACCACCCAACACCCCATCCAGCACCCAAATGGAGATTGAACAACCCGATCTCCAGGAAACGAAAAGGTAAGTGCACCTTTTGTCCTTTTTCTCCAACTCTTCTTCACCAACATGGCTGGTTTACGAGTTGTAAGCGTGAATGTGCGTGGCCTAGGGATGCCCTGGAAACAGGCCCAACTTTTAAACGACCTTAGGTCACACGGTATGGATGTGATAGCCATCACCGAGTCCAGGATCCACAACAGGCAGCAACTAACCCCCATCTTCGAAGACTTTGAGATCTATGCATCTCTCTGTCAGCCAGGAGGTGGAGTGGCTGTCAAGTTTCGGAAGAACCTGGACGTCGAAGTACAGTAAGTACACTTGGACCCGGAGGGTAGACTGGTAGTCCTAGACGTGAACAGTATTGGAGGTGGAGCCTTCAGACTGGTGGCCGTTTATGCCCCGACCGGGCAATCGCAATCACGGCCAGACTTCTTTAAGCGTCTAGAGTCTTTTCTGGGAATGTCTCGCTCATTACTTTTAGTGGGGGACTGGAATGGTATCCTAGATGCACGATGGGACTATGTGGGAGCATGTCCCAGAAGAGGGGGGTGCAACAGCCTCAAAACTTTAATCGGCCAATTCCAACTGGCCGATAGGTATCGACTGGATTTCCCGACTGCACCACAGTGGACGTGGGCAAACTGCAACGGGACATCTAGATTGTATTTAGATAGGTTCTTCATTAGAGAAAGGGATAAGGAGATGTTTAGCTGTCCACGAATGCACATGGTTGTCTATTCAGATCACAAATTAGTCGTCTGCTTAGTCAACCGTGATAGAACACATAAACAAGGACCCGGATACTGGAAGCTGAACGTGTCGTTGCCTGAACGGATAAGTAGACTAGTCAAGCAACAGTTAACGAGAGCCATCGTCAACAATAGATGGTGGTACTCTCTCAAGAAAGCAATTAGAATAGAATCGATAAGGTTTAGCAGAGAGTTAGCCTTAGAGAAAAACAAAATAGAAAGAGAACTAGTAGCCAAGGTAGAGGAGGCACTTAAAAGTGGCAACGCGGCTAGAGTGTTAGCGTCGAGAAGGGCACTGCCCAGTTCTTCGATGCGAAACACAAAGGCTGCGTGGTCAGAAGCAAAACACGTGTTCTAGGAAACGAAGGAGCGAAAGCTGTCGGCTGGGCCCGAGTGGCGGCGGCAAAAAGTGGCAACAAGTCCACGATTCGGTCTTTGAAAGACCAAAAGGGACGCGTGCTACTTGACCCCAAGCAAATGTGTGCAGCCTTTCAGCAGCACTTTGCTCGACTGTTTGAGCAGAACGACGATGAGCCGAACGGAGCAATGGACTTTAGTTCATACCTCGATGGCCTGCCGCGTCTCTCGAACACGGACGCCGAGTTCTGTGAAAGACCGATCACGGACACTGAGATACAGGACGCTCTGGGCCGCTGCAGGAAACGCAAGTCACCTGGTCTAGATGGTCTACCCTATGAGTTTTACATAGGCATGCCGGACTTGTTCTCTGGCGTCCTCGAAGCCGTCTACTGCAATTGGCAGCAGAACGGGAAAATTCCCAGTTCTGCAGGCAAGGGCGTAGTAACGCTCATGAGGAAAGACGAGAACAAGGGGGACAAAATTAACAACTTCAGGCCCATAACTCTGCTCAACACAGAGTTAAAGATTTTGGCCAAGGTGCTAACGATGAGGTTGGCGGTTGTTGCCGAGAACCTGGTAGGGAAAGCTCAAACGTGTGCAATCTCGACCAGGTCTCTACACGACAACCTCCACCTCATGCGATACATCATAGAGAGGGTGGGTAGTAAACCCGGCTTTGGTGGGGCTCTGATCAATTTGGATCAGTCTAAGGCATTCGATAGGGTCGACCATCGATACTTGGAAGCGGTTCTCAAGGCAGCCGGTTTCGGTCCCGTTTTCAGAGGCTGGATCGAGGCGATGCACACCAGCATCTGCTCAAGGGTCAAGGTGAATGGCTACCTATCGGAGCCGTTCGCAATCACGCGTTCCATTCGACAGGGGTGCCCTCTCACCTCCATTCTGTATGTATTGACTCTAGAGCTACTACTGCGGAAATTGGAGCTGTTGCAGGGCATCCCTCTAGAACCGGAACTACGCAAAGCAACGTTGGCTTATGCTGACGACTTGACGGTAACGGTGTCGAGCACCTCGGAAATCGGGGTGATCGGCAACTTACTGAAAGAATACGAAACGCTGACGGGAGCAAAACTAAATCCAGACAAGTCTGTCGGTTTGCAACTCGTTACGAGGAGGGGCAAACCGATGACATCCGACAGCGTCGTTGGACACTGGACGGACAGACCGGTGAAATTGCTCGGGGTCTGGTTCGGTCCAGACCTCCAGGTGTAGAAAAACTGGAACGAGGTCACGGCCAAGGTGTTTGCACTCATCCAGAAGTGGGCAGAGTGAAAACTGTCCTAGAAAGGTCGAGCGGAGGTGGCGAACACTTTCATAACACTTTCATAACATCTACTACTGCTTGACTGTCGTGCCTTGTCCTCGTGAACACCTCGCCAAGATGGAACGCAAGCTCTTCCAGTTTCTGTGGAAGAAGCAGGCTCCACCGGTGAGGAGAACCGTCTGCTGTCAGCACCCTTCCAACGGAGGGCTGGGAATGCCGTGGCTGATGATGCGCAAACATGCGCTGAGGCTGCGGCATCTCCAGGTATTCCTCACCGACCCCCAACAGGTGTGGGCATCGTTTGTGAGACAGGCTTTCCTGCAGCTGGTCTCGCTGACGGAGCTGCAGTCCTGGGTAAAAAAAAGACCGAAAATGATGGGCGTCTGGCACATTGAATGCGCCCAGGCGCTCACAGTCCTCTGGCAAGCGGGCACAGCAATCAGTGGAGACTCCACTTCAACATTCTATAGAGGGACTGTACGTTACAAGGGCAATGACATGCTTGGAGAGACTCTGGGCATCGAAGACGATGAGCTCACCAGTCTGTTTGGTAGGACTTTCCGCCCGGTACCTATGGACAACTTCCAGAGGTCCCTGGCCTGGCAGTGCTACCGAGGAGCTCTACCGGTTCGTGACAAGATCTATAGGCACGGACGCCCTGGCAGGGATCCTTCCAAGAGGACGTGTTCAAGATGCGCGCAGGACATTGAAACCGTCCTGCACGCAATTGTACACTGCCCGGGCGTAACCGACCTGTGGAACTATGCAGAACAACTGCTGTCGCGTATGGGACAAATCCAGATGACTGCCGAGTCCATAGTAAGGATCAAACCGTCAGCCTCTTTCAATAACGAAAGAGAGGCGGTTTTCATCTGTACAGTGGCTATGGTGAAAGAGGTTATATGGTGGACGAGATTGAGAGGACTGAGGACAGATGCCTTTCTCTCCGGACAACAATTGATTCCCTTATTTAAGTATCACTTTAGAAGGAGAATCAGAGTGGGGAGAGAGGCACTGCACTCCAGTAAATTTACTGAAAGGTGGGTGAATGAAGCGATATGGCCCGAGTGATTGGGCCTTCTCTGTTTATAAGCCTGTAGGTTAAAGAAGAAAGTAAAAGGAAGGAAGGAGCACTTGCACAACATGCTCCTGGAGTTGAGGGTTGTTCTATCGACGGGGTATTAAACAAGCCATTTGTGGCCCTTCCCCCCTATTGGGGATTTTGATTGTTGTAATTGTTTGTTTTATATTTTTTACACGACTGTATGTAAAATCCCCGGCATGACTTTGTATTGTCCCCTTTGCTTGTGCGCCTTTGTGGCAAATAAAGAAATCTATCTATCTATCTATCTATCTATCTCTAACTATCTCCATCTATCTATCTCCTATCCCCCTATCTCTATTTCTATCTCTCTCTATTTATGTATTTCCAGGGCAATGGTTGATGTTGCTAAAGCAGAAAGTGCTAAATATATTTCCCATGGTGCAACTGGCAAAGGAAATGACCAAATACGTTTTGAACTTGCATCATATGCCCTCTATCCGACAGTTGAGGTAAGTTGTTGTTCTACTGACATTCTGATTTGGAGGATTTAACATGTCTTTCGTGGAAGGGGTGCAGGAATGGCCATTTGGTTAAAATGTTCATTTTGCAATCATACTTTTCCTGGTTCAGTCTTACAGCATAACACTGTCTATCAAAGCTCCAGGTCTACCAACAACCTCTCTAGTGCTCGTGCCTTGAAAAATGCTCCCAGGACACACTGTAAGGGGTTTGGGGGAAAGGAAGAGCATCATGCTGTGGAAATCATGCCAAAAAGGGTTGGAACGACACTCCAGTTGTGTCAATGACATGACAACCTCTACATTCCAGCCTATCCCAGTGGTCAGTAGCTCTTCTTGAATACTGACTTGGTTTGTGATGAACCATTCAACCCTTCCTAGCAAAGGATATTAAATGATGATTGGCTGCATTTTATGGCAACACCAGCATTAGTAAGGTTGTTATTTCTTTGCCAGGACTAAAGAGTTCTTTTGACCCTACTTTGTCTTTACTTTATACAGAGTACTGGGGATATTATATCATGGCACCAGCACTAGTGATACCAGCCTTGAATATGACAAGACTAAAGAGAACTCAAACTCAATATTGTTGTGCAGTAATGTTAGCAGCAGCATTTACCAATTTCTTTGGAGATGATTAGTACTAGTAATTTACTGGGGCTTGATTCAAATGATTTCACCAATCAGTCACATTAAGAAAGACTCTCTCCCTAATAAAAAGAAACTTTTTTATTTCTGATTTGCTTTTTATTTGTTTTAGATTGTTGCACCATGGAGGATGCCTGAGTTCTATAACAGGTTTAAAGGAAGAGAGGACCTCATGGCATATGCTCAGGTAGCTTTGCAGCTTCATCTCTTAAGCAAGTTTTTTAATTAATTGAAAAAGTCTTTAGGGAATCAAATTAAATGTCTGTGTATTTGTTCCGGCTCACTGTGCTCTGAGTTCAAATCCATTCAAGTCAACTTTACCTTTCATCCTTTAGGGTGTCAATAAATAAAGTACCTACCCAGGGACAGTAGTTTGATAAAATTGTGAAAGATGCTTTTTGGTATCTAATCCAGAATTGTGCATTCTGCCTCCTTCTGCCTGGACTTGTGACCAACCAATAATATCATCAATGAAAAGACCGAAGGAAATATTGTTTCTTTGGTCTGATCTGACATTTGGTTCCTTCTACCAGGACCTATGACTAACTGATAATATCATCAATGAAGGACCAATGAAACCATTGTTTCCATTGGTCTAATTTGACAAGCAGTGTGAAGAAAGTTTTGACACTAAAAAATAAGTGATAAGAATAAAGTGAAGTTAACATATTTTATGTACGCCAGTGATTCTGCGGAGGTTACTGATCTTATCGGCCTTTTCCTTCTTTTCTCTATCAAGGACAAATTCCCCAACGCGGGCGGTGGTTTGTACCGTGACGATGGTCTTTTGACCATGACTAAGTGTGGACCTCGTGCTTGCGACAGGTTCAGAAAAGAACTCACCGCCTTCTTTAAAGGCTTCAACCTCTCTATACAGGTTGAGGCCAATCTCTCGGTCGTTAATTACCTCGACGTTACCCTCAATTTATTGAATGGGTTGTATTACCTGTATAGAAAGCCGAATGATACGCTTAATTACATAAGTAAGCATTCCAACCATCCTGCCAGCATAACCAAGAACCTGGTAAGAAACGTTTCGTTGAGGCTTTCCCGTCTTTCCACCAACGAGCGCATTTTCAACGACCATTCCACTTATTACAATGAAGCTCTTGCTCGAAGTGGATTTGTCGATAAGGTAGCATATTCGGAGTACGAAAATGGACCTAGAAGAAATAGATCCCGTCGCATTTGTTGGTATAACCCACCATATAATATGGAGGTGGCCACACCATTAGCTAAGATCTTTCTTTCCCTTATTACGAAGCATTTTCCCCCTACACATAAATATAGTAAAATTTTTAATAGAAATACTATTAAAATTTCTTACTCTACGACTCCTAACCTTGCACATAACATCACAGCCTCAAATCTAGCTAAACTACCTAGCCGTAGGAACACGTGCAACCCTGTAGTTAGTACTAACTGTAATTGTAGGAATCGGGTTGATTGCCCCCTATCCGGGAAATGCCTCTCTAGTAACATTGTCTACAAATGTAAGGTTGTAACACCCACATCCCGTAGGGCCTACATAGGGTTAACCGCCAATAGATTCAAGCAGCGTCTTTACGTGCATACCCATTCTTTTCGTTACCCTCTAAGAAGGAATACGACGTCACTTTCAGCTTATATCTGGAGTCTAAAAGACAACCACACCCAATATAAGTTACACTGGGAGATCCTCGCTAGGGCTAGATCGTATAACGGAAATAAAAGACCATGTGACCTCTGCGCCGCTGAGGCCTTGGAAATACTCTACGCCACAGACCACATCTTAAACAAAAAATCTGAGGCAATTTCGGCTTGTAAACATAAATTGCACAAAACTTTCCTGTATTACAGCCCACGTTATACCCTAACGGATAGTACGATCTATACGTGGATATTTTACGTCTTGATGTGGGAGCTAAGTATATGTTTTGTTTATACCATTACTTATTTGCATAGGTAAGTATATATTACCCGTATGTTTTGTGGAGGTACGTATACCTTCTCGTACGTATATTTGAATGTTATGGCGTATAATTTTATCTTTTCTGGTACATATGGTTTGGCTGGGAGTTTTGCGTCTGTGTGAGTATGCAGGTTCGTACGTATGTAGGGTGTGTGTATATGTGTACTTCATGTTTTGGTTGACTTACGTCTCTGAACATTCGTGTATTTACATGGAGGTATGTGTGTGCGCTTGTTATATATGTATTTATTTATTTATATACGTTTATATAATTATTTATTTATTTGTATACACGCATACACACACACACATATTTATATGTGCGTGGTTTTGTATACCTATGGTAAGTTTTTGCGTATGCTTGTGTATGTACGTATTTGTTTGCGTGTATGTATTTATTTATTTCTATTACTTCTGTATTGTATTTATTTACTTTGTTCTTAACTCTGTAGCGGAGATTCATTCGGTCTCCTAGTTAGAATTTTAGTCTACGACTTCTGCTATACCATTTACGTGGTTTTGGCTTTGCGTGCTATTGTTCTCCACGCTCCACATATGACGTATTATCTTCGTTTTTTTCGTTCATTGCCAGAGAACGTCTCTATGCACCACCTAAGAGAACATTAGTCTACGACCTCTTTTATACCATAAACGTGGTTCTGTCTTTGCGCGTAATTGTTTTTCACCGCTCCTATTAATGACGTATTATATTCGTTTTTTCCCGTTCTTTGCCAGCGAACGTTTCCACGAACCAAAGTATCGTTTTCCTGTCTTCCTCCGGTTGCAACGTTTTTTTAAATATCCAGTTCTGCGTTTACAGATTGACTTTGTTAGTTTCAGAAGATCCCGTTAAGGGTGAAAGCAGCGATTCTTTGCTTAAACTTTAATCTGTTATTTTAATAAATATATATATATATATATACACACATATACATATATATATATATATATATACACACACACACACATATATATATATATATACATATATATATATATATATATATATATACATACATATATATATATATATATATATATATATATATATATACATATAAACAAGATGTATGGTAGGTCGTATGTGAATCGCGATGATCACGTCTGACCTACCAAATATGTGACGGTAGCTAGTTAAGCTCTATGCGTATACGCAGAGCAGAAATATTAGTGAAAAAGAACAAAGGAACTATTATGACATTATAACGAGTTTATTGCCGACAGCCGTTTCGTCCGACCATACGGTGGGACTTATCAAGGCATATAACATGTGATTGTAAGATCATTATTTACATCAACGTATCACTCAAGGCTAGCAGTTTGAAATTGTGGTGTACATCAGCAGCTCCGCTTGTATAGTTGGGGTCTATATTCAAATGGGCTCTTTTATATTAGTTGTCGGGGTCAGGGATTGAAGGTTAAAAATTAGATAATATATAATTTACGCATTAACAGTAAACTAAAAGATTTGGGATCCCGTAGAAGCACCTTAAAAAATCCCTCAATAAGTGCATAAAGCTTACAGGCTCCAATAAGCCTAATAAACTAGAAGAAATTAAGAGGCTAATAAAATAAAAATATAAAGTTTCCCTAAAAAATATAAAGTTTCCCTAAAAAATATAAAGTTTCCTATGAAATTTCTTCGAGAGAAAAAAATTTTTTTCCCAAAGAAAAAAACTTTCTTCCCCCGAGATCACGTTTACAAATTTCTGAAAACTTACGGAGTTTTGATATTCCCTACTAAGTTGAAAGAAACTAATCACTTAAAGGTTAATTCAAAGAGCCTTCTATAAATCTCTCAGAAAAGGCCCCTTTAATATTTTTAATAGGAACTTCCTCCGAGAGACCCTTCGAAGAATTAAAATTTTAGAGAGCCTTTAAGGATATATATAAAAACGAATTGAGGAAAATTATACATTAAAAGTTAAAAATTACGGTATTTGGGATATCCGAGGAATTTTCAAAGGGCTGCTTCAACAGATACAACTTAGGCATAATAGATACAATAATTTAAGTAATTTAAGTAATTTAATTAGGGAGCAATTCAAAGAGTTTATCAAGTTGGGCAAGATTAAAGAAAGTAGTAAATAAGAAAATACATAAGCAAAAAGACAATAATTATAACATGCGTTTTTAAGAAGGTATAAGGTAGCTTCAGTAATCTAACAATGTATTATCACAAAAAATTATCATAAAATTATTGATACAGGAATAACAAAGACATAATAATATATAATATATTCCTGCCTAATTAACCAGTACTCAATACACTATTAACAGTCAGGCAAAATTAGCTCAGGGATATCCCGCGCTCGGATACTTTACACACATACAGTAACACATAGGATTAGCACAGACATAATGGTATATTCCTGCCTAGTTAACAAACAATCAATTAACAATTGATGGTCAAGAAAATGTACTCAGGGATATCCCGCGCACATATATATACACGTATATATATATATACATATATATATATACATATATATATATATATACATATATATATATATATATATATATATATATATATATATATATATGCATATATATGTATATATATATATATATATATATATATATATATATATATATCTGTTAGAACACGAAAAGTGTGAAACAACAGAATGTTCACTTTTCGTGTTCTAACATATATGCCTAGCTTCTTCATAAATTTTTCGGGGATAGCCGTGGTGGTGGTGATCGTATGTCATTGGCTAATTTTCAACCAATCAGAGTAAGTGTTGATATATATATATATATATATATATATATATATACTATTCCCCCTCTCTCTATATATATCTTACGCTTTCGCTTTACACTCCGCCCCTTCAATAACACATTTCCCCCTCTCTCTATATCTCTTCCACTGTTACTTACGCCTGTTTCTCTCTATCTGTTCCGTCTCTATATATATCTCTCTTACTCTTTCGCTTTGCACTCCTCCCCTTCAATACCATCTCTCCCCCTCTCTATATATTTGTTACTCTATCGCTGCTCGCTCCTCTCCTTCAATATATCAATTACACACGCTTTACACTCCTTTATCCCCAGCGCCCCTATATATACACCCCCCCTCCCGCATCTATATCTTAATGTTCCGTTGCACCGTGAATATATGTGTCTATATATATATATACATATATATTGTATATACACATTCATGTATGTGTATACACACTCATGTATGTATATACACTGGTTTTATGTGTGTATTGTAAATTTGTACTGTTAAAACACGAAACTAACATTCGATTGACACTTTGATTACCTGTACAGGCAATAGTTATTAGAATGCTGTTGAAGTGTGTATATATTTTTGGGGGACATCCTGTATATACACACATTATATATAATACAATAAACAGATAAATATACACATATATATATGAGCTTATTTAATTATAAATATTGTGAATTTTTAACTCAGTTCAATTATATATATAAATGGCTTCTACAGGACTAGAACTGTTTCATTCGAAAGAAATCATCATAATATTGAGAGGGGGGACTAGATAAAATATTTCAAATCAAATGTGTATAAGTTATAAGTTAAAATGTATAAATAGAGACGATAGTGGAGGTATATCTGTTTAGTGGAACAGTAGACGATAGAATTAAATACAGACGAGAATCTCCCTTTAATGAAACAGCAGACGATAGAATTAAGGCAATTTAAATTTTAAGCATTTGCATTTTTGCCTTTCATCGTTACGGGGTCGATAAAATAAAGTACCAGTAATACACTGTCACTATAAGTAGACGACTTTCAAATTGAATTGTTGGTTCCATTTCTTTAGTATTTTCAATTGTAGTTATCTACTTAAAAAGCGTTACACGGTTAGAGACATAATTGGTAAGTTATATCTTCCCTATTAAACCATTGCATTATTTCGCCTACAATAGAACAAAAATGAAATGTTCTTTAAAGAAACAGGAATATAACTTTATAAAAAAAAAAGTTGCATCCGCTTCTTTTATCATTGATAATTTTTTCGTTTTAATATTAATTGTTTTTTGTAGTTAAAAATTATTAAAAATCTTACTGTAATATTTACTTAAACGAAAGCAGACATCTAAACTTATAGATTAATCTTGAGCGAAGGACTAGATAAATCTCTCTCTCTCTCTCTCTCTCTCTCTCTCTTCTCTCTCTCTCTCTCTCTCTCTCTCTCTCTCTCTCTCTCTCTCTCTCTCTCTCTCTCTCTCTCTCTCTCTCTCTCTCTCTCTCTCTCTCTCTCTCTCTCTCTCTCTCTCTCTCTCTCTCTCTCTCTCTCTCTCTCTCTCTCTATATATATATAAACGAAGAATGATAAAATTTCAAGCAAAGAGTTTAATTAGGTAATGACTTACAAATTTGTTTCAGTATATAGACAAAGCCTGAAGCGCTAATTATAATAATTAGTTAATAATATTACAAAATATATTAATATTATATTAAATATATACTGAAACAAATTTGTTTAGCAGAAAGTTTCCAGACAAGA
This sequence comes from Eledone cirrhosa, assembly GCA_964016885.1. Classification (NCBI taxonomy): domain Eukaryota; kingdom Metazoa; phylum Mollusca; class Cephalopoda; order Octopoda; family Eledonidae; genus Eledone; species Eledone cirrhosa. The sequence continues at coordinate 253,607,949 of OZ024740.1, read as the reverse complement.
AACACGCATATTTTGCTATCCTCAAACACGTTTACACATGGCATGAAATATAACTAATCCGAGATGGCTAGGTTTCATCTTCTAACTGGATAAACGAAATCCATTATGTCTTGACAACAACATGAGGTAACATTATGTTATTCACAGACACACTTTGTACACTGTTCCATATCAGAATGTATTTCCTTCGTCACATTCACAAACAGTATTGAAAATATGTTCTTCGGCAAATAAAAATGTTTTGTTCATAATATTTCAACTAGCGATTGCTCTACTCCACGCACGACCACCATAAATTAATGACCAGCTCAACACAAGTATTGGTAGAGCGTCAGACACCATGCTTTGCAGTATTGTTATGGTCCTTTGCATTCTAAGTTCAAATCCTGCCGAGGTTAACTTCGACTTTCATACTTACTAATTCGATAAAATAAAGTACCAGTAATGGACTGCCGTAATGGATTTGTGCCGAAAAATAGAAACACTATTAATGTGCAATAAGAGCAAAATATAACGACATTGCTCAATTATTTTATCTAATGTTGTAATAACACAAGGAAATGTTGTTTGTGTATTTTTTTTTATATTTGCTCATAGGCTTTTACAATTTCGCTCAGCCAACAACTATTAAAAAGTGAGTTGCTTAAGATAACACTTTAATCACAAATTGTTGCTATCTTTTAATACACACCAACAAGTCATCAAATTATGTACAATAAAAACAAATCTTATTAATTTGCTCAGGGAATATAAAGAAAATGTATATACACTGATAATTGCAATTGTATGTAAATATTTTGTATTTGTATTGTTTATTTTATGTCTTCTATTATGTATAATATATTGATTTAATATTGATTGTTTTTTGTAGTTGTTTATATTAAAAGTCTGAAAATATTTTTATACATCTTACACTAATATTTATAAGATAATTTATAATAACAATTACATAATCTAATTACATTACAACGATAATTTATTATTAATATATATCCTGTTTAACTAGAGTTATTACAAGCGTTGCCTTAAAAAAATATTAAACTAGACATGAAAAATGCGCAAGCTCAAAAGTGCCACAGAATGTTATAATAAACCTTCAAAAGTGTGGGACTAGAGTTGTTGCTAAAAAATATTGTAATCATTATATATCGTACATTCTGTGGCATCCTTTATAAAAATAGCTTAAACCAACGAAGCCTTTATTTTTACGCTATTTCACTTAGTTAATTCTTAGAGTGTAACATATAAAAATAAATACATCTATGTTTAATGTAATAACAGCTATAAATAATTACGTAATATTATTATCATATACTCATAGTAACAAAATAATTGTGTTGAAAATTAATATGATGCTTATATGAACGATCAAATCTATAATGATAATTTCTTAAATATACTAATAGTAAAATAATTTAGTTATCTATTGTTACATTTTCATAGAACTATAATATTAACAATCGTATTGCATTATCAAATTTTTATCACTACAAACTTTCATATTGGAATTACCTTAAGCCACTTATTATTACTTCGCTTTCGTACTTTTACAGCTGTAGATATTGCGCTGTATCTTATATCTAATATCAATATCTCATGGTAATTTGAATGCAGTGTAAAATAGGTTTATTAATAACTTTAATATGAAATGTATTATACAGGGCTGCGGAGTCGGCTAAAAATTGACTGGCTCCAACTCAGGATCCGATACTCCATTATTTCCTAAATTTCAGCTCCGCAGCTCTGTTATTATATTAATTAATTTATTTTATAGTTGTAAATCATATTTTTATATGTTACACTCTAAGAATTAACTAAGTGAAATAGCGTAAAAATAAAGGCTTCGTTGGTTTAAGCTATTTTTATAAAGGATGCCACAGAATGTACGATATATAATGATTACAATATTTTTTAGCAACAACTCTAGTCCCACACTTTTGAAGGTTTATTATAACATTCTGTGGCACTTTTGAGCTTGCACATTTTTCATGTCTAGTATCATCATCATCATTATCATCACCGTTTAACGTCCATATTCCACGCTTGCATGGGTTTGGACGGGAGTTTTCCCACTTGAGGCAACAGTAGTTGTCTTGCTCGCATAGGACTGTCTGGCGGGTTTTCTACAGTTGGATGCCCTTCCTAACACCAACCACATTTACAGTGTGGGGCTGGGAGGTTTTTACCTACACGGCCACATTACAGCGTTGACTGTGTGTTTTTTTTTTTTGTCGTGACACCTACACGACCTCATTTGTTTCGGGCTGGATGTTGTGGTACCAACATAACTTTACATTGAAAGGGGTGGTGTGGATGGGATGGGGGTAGTGCGATGGGGGTGTATTTTGTTAGAGGTGCCTACTGACTGTAGTAGGTTTTACTTTGTATTTAGGTAAGGCGGGTCTTCTCTATTACTGAGTACCGCCAAAGGTCTCGGTCCAGTGACATTGTCTTGGAGAGGTGTAAGTGTGTGAGGTCGGAATTTATCAAGTCGTCCCAGGTTTTTCTGGGTCTGCCTACTCCGTGGCTACCGTCTATTTTTATTGCCCTGCACTTTGTTATACAGCTATCATCCTTCATGCGCATCACGTGACCATACCAACGTAGCCTTCTCTCGAGTAAACAACATCTGATACCTCTTATTTCTAATTTTTCCCTTAGTTCGTTTATGCTTTGCCGTTCACGTATATTACTATTACACATCCAGCGGAGCATGCAAGCTTCGTTCCTCTCTAGTCTGCGTATATCCTCTGCACACAATGCCCAGGTCTCACTGCCATGTAACATTGCTGTTCGTATGCAGGCATCATACAGCCTGCCTTTCATTTTTAGGGAGAACCCTTTAGCGGCTAATAGTGGTATAAGCTCTCTGAACTTTTTCCATCCAGTTCTGACTCTAGCTACTGTACTTTCAGAGCACCCTCCCCCACTGCTGATTTTGTCACCCAGGTAACGGAAGCTGTCCACTATTTCTATAGAACCATCTGTGCAATTGAAAGAGCTAGTATTCCGTGGCCACTTGCTGCTACTTATTGCACCTGAGCAGAGCACCGGCCACATATAAAATCTATGTTCTTAGTTAGCTTACCTGTGATCCCACTACATCTTTTATGCACCCATACTTTGCATTTGGGACATAAAATAGAGTTTCTACATACTCCTTTCCTACACACTGAGCATGGCCATTTCCTGGATGGGACCGGCGCCCTATTTTTCTTCCTACAAACTAGAACTTTAGTCTTAGACAGGTGAATTTTAAGGCCTTTTGATTCTAGGCCATGCTTCCATGTTTGGGATTTCTTCTCTAGTTCGGCCATTGATTCAGCTATGAGCGTTAGATCATCTGCGTATAGGAGTTCCCATGGGCAGCCGATCTTGAACACCACTGTTATAGCCTGAAGGGCAATAATAAATAGTAGGGGGCTAAGAACGGACCCCTGATGAACACCAACTTTTAAACTAAACTCTTCACTATATTCGTTGTTAATTCTAACCTTGCTGACTGTTTCTTTATACATGGCTTGTATAGCTCTCACAAGCCATTCATCAACACCTAGTTTTCTAAGAGCCCACCAGATAATGGAATGGGGGACTCTGTCAAAGGCTTTCTCCAAGTCGACAAAAGCTAAGTATAGGGGTTTACTTTTAGCTAGGTACTTCTCCTGTAGTTGTCGTACAATGAAAAGTGCGTCTGTGGTACTTTTGCCTGAGAATTGATCTAGATGAAATGCACAAACTGCATTTCATCTAGATCAATTCTCTCTCTGATTAGTTGTGTTATTACTTTTTCTGTGACCTTCATGACCTGGTCGATTAATTTAATGCCTCTATAGTTACTTCTATCTAGGGCATCTCCTTTACCCTTGTAGCAGTTAATGATGATGATGCTACGCCAGTCCTTCGGAACAACCCCATTCTGTATGACTTGGTTTACTATCCGGGTGACCATGGTGTGTCCCACCGTTCCAGAAGCTTTCAGCATTTCAGCAACTATTTCCGAAGGCCCAGCCGCCTTACCCATCTTCATATCTTTGATTGCCTTACTTATTATACTACCTTCGACTAACACTGCTGGTCCCTCTATTGGGTCGATGTAGGGGAGACTGTCTTTCTCCCATTTATTCTCCTCATTTAGTAGCCTTTCGTAGTGACACTTCCAAGCTACCTTATTATCAGCGTCAGTGATGGCAAGTACACCATCATAATTAAGTACACACTTCTCCCCGACAATATCATGGTTTTCCTTGACACATTGCCTAACAATCCTGAACACCTCACGTTTTTGGTCCTCGCGTTGTAGAACATGCTTGAACTTTCTTTCCTCTATGTATATATATATGTATATATATATATATATGTATATATATGTATATATATGTATATATGTATATGTATATATATGTACATATATATATGTATATATATATATATGTATATATATGTATATATATATGTATATATATATATGTATATATATATATATCTATATTAATAAGAGGAATTCCAACTTTGTCTGATTTACTCGTTTTATTTACAATCCTTTAAAATATATATAATGGTATTATAATGAAATAGTATGATAGAATATTAAATTCTAAGTGTTAATTGAACAAGTACTTTCATGCTTTCGCAATCTTCAGGTTCATGATATGTGGTGACAGTCGAGTTTGCAATTTTCAACTGTCAGTTGAAAATTGCAAACTCGACTGTCACCACATATCATGAACCTGAAGATTGCGAAAGCATGAAAGTACTTGTTCAATTAACACTTAGAATTTAATATTCTATCATACTATTTCATTATAATACCATTATATATATTTTAAAGGATTGTAATTAAAACGAGTAAATCAGACAAAGTTGGAATTCCTCTTATTAATATAATCTTCTATACACAATCATACACACCCGTGTATATTTACCTATCTATATCTATATATATATCTATATATATATATGTATATATATATATTGTTATACTTTGGGAGGGTCATGTTGCCAATAAGAAACACACGCACCAGTTGCTTTCACTTCAATTTATTATATATTTATAAATTTATAAATTTACAAATTTCTGGTTGGTTGGTTGGTTCCACAACCAGATAGTTGTTTATATATATAGTCATAGTCCTTTCGTCACACACTCTGTGACCTCTTCAGTGACTGGGGATTCCTTTCTTCGTTTCTGTGTCTTTCCTTTCTTCTATCCTACGCCATTTTGTTTCTGTGTGTGTGTTGTGTGCTCAGTTTGCGCATGCGCCACATCCGGGTGTCTGTGTGTGTTTGTGTTCATTTTTCTATTTTTCTATTTATATTTTTCTATTTGTTTATTTATTTATTTATTGTTGGTTGGTTGTTTGTTCTATGTGTGTGTGTGTGTTTTCAATTTGTCCTGTGTGTGTTTTCAATTGTAAGTTGTTTGTTCTATGTGTGTGTGTGTTTTCATTTTGTCCTTAATTGTAAGTTGTGATGTTGCTGTTCCACTCATATTTTCTATTTAATTTTGGTTTTCTTTTATGCTTACTGCCTCTGTAATTTGCCTAAACATTGCGTCTTTTATGTGTGTGGATTCTATTTTTATTTCTATGCTCTCTAATCTACCCCTGTGTTCTATCTTAGCATGTTGGTAGAGCACAGATGATTCTTTATTATCTTGGAAGTCTCGCCAGTGTTCATTTATTCGTTCCCCTATACTACAAGCTGTCTCACCTATGTACACTATATTTTGGTTTCTACATTGTCCTTCAGTACATCTTATGCTATACACTACATTTCTAGTTTTACAGTTAATATGGGGGCTTATTTTACAGGTTATACATTTCTTATCTATACATGAGGGTCTTTGGAACGGGTATGTCCGGCTAATAAGTGTTTTTACGGAGGTACCAGGTCTTTCTACTATCTTAATATTGAGATTATGTTTATTTAGGGCCCTTCTAAATTTGTAGGCTAGTTCGCCTCTAGGGGTTGTATTGATGAACATTACACTCTGGTATTTATTGCTATCATACCATGAGTTTATTCTATTGGCCTTGTTCCTAGTTCTTTCTATTCTATTCCAAAATTTGCTCCTATACAAGGGGCAGGTCCCATTTATGTCATTATTTACCATTTTTTCCCATTTGGTTCTGGCTCCTTTATACACTCTGATTCTATCTCTCTGATTGTAGCCAGAGAACTGCATACGGTGGATGAAGTGTTGTATGTGTCTCTCTAGTTCTTCGGGGTTGCACATGCGGGACACATTTCTCATCACCTGTACCAAATCCGCAATCAGTATGTTGATTTTGGTATGGTCCAAAATGGCCGAGTTTCGGTGGATCAGATGTTTGGAAGTCATGGGTTTGGCATAATGGGAATGGAGGATTTGTTTTTGGTTGTTAATGGTATCTAACCAGAGCTCTGTGTCTAGTACAGGTAATCGATGGTTGGGGTGTCTACTTGGGTAGTCTATAGTAACTCTAATGCTCTGGTGGATGGAGTTTGCTATTTGCTGGATGTTTTCCATTGTGTTTTTCTCTAGTTCCTGACTGTTCTTTAGTGGGGGTGTCTTAACTACGATGTTTATATCATCTACGTAGCGGGAGTACATTATCAGGGTTAAGCTGTCTTCTAATTGTTCTTTAAGTTTTTGTTTAAGTCTACTGTCCCACCATACCATGAATAAGTTAGCTATGTCGCCTGCAATGCTAACACCAATGGCTGCTCCTTCCTCTTGGGCATATGTTTTACCATTAAATTTGAACATATGTTCCTTAAGGGTTGATTTTATGCTGGCCCCTACCGCATGTGCAATCATGTGCACCACATATATATATACATATATATATATCTATATATGTATATATATATGTGTGTATATATATATATGTATATATACATATGTATATTTATAAATGTATGTATATATATATATATGTATATATATATATGTATATATATACGTATATATATATATATATATATATATATATGTATATATATATATAGGTATATATGTATATATATATGTATATATATATATATATATATATATATATATATATATAGGTATATATGTATATATATATGTATATATATCATCATCATCGTTTAACGTCCGTGCTCCATGCTTGCATGGGTTTGGACGGGAGTTTTCCCACTTGAGGCAAGAGTGGTTGTCTTGCTCGCATAGGACTGTCTGGCGGGTTTTCTACAGCTGGATGCCCTTCCTAACACCAACCACATTTACAGTGTGGGGCTGGGAGGTTTTTACCGTGTTGCCTACACGGCCACATTACAGCGTGGACTGTCTGGCAGGTTTTCTACAGCTGGATGCCCTTCCTAACACCAACCACATTTACAGTGTGGGACTGGGACGTTTTTACTGTGTTGCCTACACGGTCACATTACAGCGTGGACTGTGTGTTTTTTTTTTCGTGACACCTACACGATCTCATTTGTTTCGGCCTGGATTTTGTGGCACCAACATAACTTTACATTGAAAGGGGCGGTGTGGATGGGGTGGGGGTGGTGGGACGGAGGTGTATTTTGTTAGAGATGCCTACTGACTGTAGTAGGTTTTACTTTATATTTAGGTAACGCGGGTCTTCTCTGTTACTGAGTACCGCCAAAGGTCTCGGTCCAGTGACATTGTCTTGGAGAGGTGTAAGTGTTTTTCTGGGTCTGCCTACTCCGCGGCTACCGTCTATTTTTATTGCCCTGCACTTTTTATACAGCTGTCGTCTTTCATGCGCATCACGTGACCATACCAACGTAGCCTTCTCTCGAGTAAACAACATCTGATCTCTCTTATTTCTAATTTGTTCCTTAGTTCGTTTATGCTTTGCCGTTCGCGTATATTACTATTACACATCCAGCGGAGCATGCAAGCTTTGTTCCTCTCTAGTCTGCGTATATCCTCTGCACACAATGCCCAGGTCTCACTGCCATGCAACATTGCTGTTCGTATGCAGGCATCATACAACCTGCTTTCACTTTTAGGGAGAACCCTTTAGCGGCTAATAGTGGTATAAGCTCTCTGAACTTTTTCCATCCAGTTCTGACTCTAGCTACTGTACTTTCGGAGCACCCTCCCCGACTGCTGATTTTGTCACCCAGGTAACGGAAGCTGTCCACTATTTCTATAGAACCCTCTGCGCAGTTGAAAGAGCTAGTATTCTGTGGGCACTTGCTGCTACTTATTGCACCAGAGCACCGGCCACATGTAAAATCTGTGTTCTTAGTTAGCTTACCTGTGATCCCACTACATCTTTTATGCACCCATACTTTGCATTTGGGACATAAAATAGAGTTTCTACCTACGCCTTTCCTACACACTGAGCATGGCCATTTCCCGGAAGGGACCGGCGCCTTATTTTCTTTCCTACAAACTAGAACTTTAGTCTTAGCCAGGTTAATTTTAAGGCCTTACGATTCTAGGCCGTGCTTCCATGTTTGGAATTTCTTCTCTAGTTCGGCCATTGATTCAGCTATGAGCGTTAGGTCATCTGCGTATAGGAGTTCCCATGGGCAGCCGGTCTTGAACTCCTCTGTTATAGCCTGAAGAGCAATAATGAATAGTAGGGGGCTAAGAACAGAGCCCTGATGGACACCAACTTTTACGCTAAACTCTTCACTATATTCGTTGTTAATTCTAACCTTGCTCACTGTTTCTTTATACATGGCTTGTATAGCTCTCACAAGCCATTCGTCAACACCTAGTTTTCTAAGAGCCCACCAGATAATGGAACGGGGGACTCTGTCGAAGGCTTTCTCCAAGTCGACAAAGGCTAAGTATAGGGGTTTACTTTTAGCTAGGTACTTCTCCTGTAGTTGTCGTACAATGAAAAGAGCGTCTGTTGTACTTTTGCCTGACACAAACCCGAACTGCATTTCATCTAGATCGATTATCTCTCTGATTAGTTGCACTATTACTTTTTCCGTGACCTTCATGACCTGGTCGATTAATTTAATCCCTCTATAGTTACTCCTATCTAGGGCGTCTCCTTTACCCTTGTAACAGTTAATGATGATGCTGCTACGTCAGTCCTTCGGAACAACCCCATTCTGTATGACTTGGTTTACTATCCGGGTGACCATGGTGTGTCCCAGCGCTCCAGAGGCCTTCAGCATCTCAGCGACTATTTCCGAAGGCCCAGCCGCCTTACCCGTCTTCATATCTTTGATCGCCTTACTTATTATACTACCTTCAACTAACACTGCTGGTCCCTCTATTGGGTCGATCTGGGAGAGACTATCCTTCTCCCATTTATTCTCCTCATTTAGTAGCCTCTCGTAGTGACACTTCCAAGTGACCTTCTTATCAGCGTCAGTGATGGCAAGTACGCCATCATCATTTAGTACACACTTCTCCCCAACAATATCATGGTTTTCCTTGACACATTGCCTAGCAATCCTGAACACCTCACGTTTTTGGTCCTCGCGTTGTAGAACATGGTTGAACTTTCTTTCCTCTGCTTCCCTTCTTGCAAAGTACACTTGTCTCCTAGCTTCCCTCCTGGCCACTTGATAGTCTTCTCTACTTCCCCCATCCCGCCATATTTTCCAAGCCTGCTTTTTGGCCTTAATCGACTCCTCCGCCTTACTGTTCCACCACCATGTTACTCTCCTCCTGCCTATAGGCCTGCTCCGGCCACAGATTTCGTCTGCCGCCATCAGCAGGTTTGCTTTCAGGAATTCCCACTGTCTCTCTATATTGTCCGACTCTAAATGCTCTTCCTTACTGTCGAAAGCGTCAAGTAATATGCTTTGAAATTTATTTATTTATGTATTTATTTATTTCTATATATATATATATATATAATATAAGATCAAAAGATGGTTAAAGGAGTTCCATGTATTTTATTATGCGCATTTCAAAAACAAACATCATCATGCAATAATATTTGTGTTTTCATCAGATAAAACAGGAGAACATGATATGAAGGCTAAAAAACACTTGTGGATAGTGCAGTTTTAAATCAACATATGAAAAGTGGTTTTAGATTGATGTGTGATATTGGGAAAAATATTTTTAGAGAGGGGGGGGGAGGATGAAAAAGGGGAGGAGATGAGAGGGAGAGATGGGTGATAGAGAGAAAGAGATAGTTTTTATAACTGAGAGAAGATATATTGTTTTACATAGAGAGGTTGAAAACCGTTGGAAGATAATCATCATCATCATCATCATCACCGTTTTACGTCCGTTCTTCCACACTAGCATGGGTTAGACGGGTTGTCCTGTTGTGGGCAGTGTCTGGTTGGCTGACCATGCCTTGCTCATACAGGAACTGATCTGGCTTGATTTCTACAGCTGGATGCCCTTCCTAACACCAACCTCATTTACAGTGAGTGCTGGGTGCTTTTTCGTGGCGCCTACACGTCCACTTTACAGTGTGGGCTGGGTGCTTTTTTGCCGTGGCACCACCACGACCACCTTGCGGTGGGGGGAGTGGGGGCATATTGTTTATATGCTTCAGCATGTACCCATGGGAGGTCGGGTACCCTGTATTACTGCGTGACGCCAGTAATAATGTATAAATTAATTTGAAAATTAACGAAGGGAAGATATGTGCGAGGAAAAAATATTTTATTTAGGGGGGGGGAGGATGAAAAAAGGGGGAGGAGATGAGAGTGAAGGTGGACAGGGAGAGATGAGTGATAGAGAGAAAGAGATAGTTTTTATACCTGAGAAAAGATATATTGTTTTACATAGAGAGGTTGAGAACCGTTGGAAGATAATGTATAAATTAAAGGAATTTGAAAATTAACGAAGGGAATTTATGTATGAAGATAGAGAGAAAAAATAATAATTGTGGATGAATATTCTAACGTCAAAAAAAGTGTATGTTGATAAGTATTGTGGCAATTTCAAAATTAACGAAGAGAAAAAATTATTAAGGTTTGTGTGTAGAAGGATTTGAGAAAAATAATGTGAAGTTAAAGTTTGTATATTGAAGGAATTGATAATATATGCGAATAAAGAGTTAATATGTATTAAGAATGAGTTCGTTGATGGGGAGAAAAAAATAATAAATTAAGGATGAAATTGAGATTAAAAAGTTTTATGATAGAGAGAAAAAATAATAATAATTGCGGATGAATATTCTAACGTCAAAAAAAACAAATGTATATGTTATGAAGGATTTTACAAGGTGAAGATAGAAAGAGGGTAATGAGTAAACAAGTATTATAGAGTGTATAATGCCCTTTGAAGTAAGGTAGGAAGATGGGTATATTTTAAAGAGGTGTATGTATATGTGCCTTTGAGAAAAGATTCTAAATTGATAAAGAATTGAATATTAACTGTATACTTTGTGAAAAGTCCTATGGAATTTATGCAGGCAGATAGAAAACAAATCTGTACGTCTATTTATTATAGAATCTAGATTAGAGATAATGGTAAATTTTTCATTTAGGCAGAGATTACAGATTTTAGATAGAGAGCTGTTCAAGTATGAGGATGCAGAAGAAACCTTCTTCCAAAAGATGGTATATTTAATGTTTTTGTCTTTCAAGGACCATATGAGTTCTGAGAGAGCCGTGTTGGTTCTTTTAAGTTTGTATTTGAAAGATGAATGGTGATTATAGAGACGAGCTTTAAAAGAGGTGGAAGTGGAGCCAAAATAGGTGAAGGAATTGGTGCTAGTTATAATTTTACATCCATAAATTAAGTTTTTATCGAGACAATGGTTGTTGAGAGGACATTTATTTTTAATGTGGCAGTTGCAATTAGAGAGATTATTAATGAGTGACCTAATGTTATCTATAGAAGGAATTGGATTGGAGAAGTTGTTTGCGATAGGAAACAAAGGACAAGAGCACCTTGTAAATCTCAAGAACACAATTTCTAACCTAAATTCCTCAAAAAATGTTTTAGTCCACTCTGACAAAACCAATAACTTATATGGTATTTCCAAGGATAATTATAACAACCTTATCCTAAAGATTTAGTATTTAGTATTTTATTGTTGTGTTTAGAGATGATGTTGGAAATATTGGAGGATGTAGAATAAGAAAATTTGATGGTGTGTTTGTTAAATATTTTACTATAGATATGTGAGGGAGGGAAGCATTTATTTAAGGCACTAAAAAATAATTTAGGAATATTGTTATTAATAGAGATGGAGAAAGGAGCATTATACCAGATTATGTTTTTGTATCTAGGTCTTTTATTAAAATTATTGGAATGGTCATGATTAATTATTCTACTGTAAGTTTTTCTAGAATTTGTTTCTTTACTATATTTGATTTTATCTGGATAGCCGGCTTTAGAATGTGCGTTATTATAGTAATTGGCGTTAGCATCAAAGATGTTTTTATTAGAAGATATGTTAGATATTCTTTTTCCAATATTACTAACTATAGCATTCTTGATATTGGTAGGATGGTTAGATTTAAAGTTAACATAATTTAGGTTCTCATTGTTTTTATGGTAAGGGTAATATAGGCCAGTATCAAGATTAAGAGATACATCCAAGAAATTAGCTAGTTTGATACTATTATCAAATTCAATTTTTAGGTTATGTTGGTTAAAGAGATTACGTATATTGTTCTGAATAATATTAAGGTTAACTATATTGCAATTTAGGATAGTAAAGAGTCCATCGTCACGATAAATTCCACCGCGAAGTTGAGGAATTTTCCGACTCAAAGAGTTCAAAATGAAGATACCAATTAAATCAGTCAATTGGGATGAATCGGATGCTCCCATTGTGATGTCGAAGTTGTTAGAGGTATCGGCTCTGGTCCAATATTCGTTGTTGAACTCTAGCTGGCAATATCAAATTGAATAAATTTTAGTTTGTTTTTATTATCCAATTTGTTGAACCAGCCAATCACTTCAGAAGTACCAAACCATAAATTTAGGTTCAAAGAAGAGCAATTAGAACTAACCTGTGGGATAATTCTATCCAAGATGGCTTTACTAACAACCCCCAGATCAGATTTAGAGGGGGCGATTAATCTAACAGATAGTTCAGTGCGAAAATTGTTTTTGTGATCCTTGAGATTTATCCTCGGAGTTCTTGGGAGGAATGGTTCGGTCTTTTTTTCAATGCCAAGTTTTGACATAATCTCAGAGGCTTCAAGGTTTATGTATTCTAAATTTTCATGGTTGGTTTTACGATACTTTTTCCTACGTTCCTTTAGGATAAGGTTGTTATAATTATCCTTGGAAATACCATATAAGTTATTGGTTTTGTCAGAGTGGACTAAAACATTTTTTGAGGAATTTAGGTTAGAAATTGTGTTCTTGAGATTTACAAGGTACTCTTGTCCTTTGTTTCCTATCGCAAACAACTTCTCCAATCCAATTCCTTCTATAGATAACACTAGGTCACTCATTAATAATCTCTCTAATTGCAACTGCCGCATTAAAAATAAATGTCCTCTCAACAACCATTGTCTCGATAAAAACTTAATTTATGAATGTAAAATTATAACTAGCACCAATTCCTTCACCTATTTTGGCTCCACTTCCACCTCTTTTAAAGCTCGTCTCTATAATCATCATTCATCTTTCAAATACAAACTTAAAAGAACTAACACTGCTCTCTCAGAACTCATATGGTCCTTAAAAGACAAAAACATTAAATATACCATCTTTTGGAAGAAGATTTCTTCTGCATCCTCATACTTGAACAGCTCTCTATCTAAAATCTGTAATCTCTGCCTAAATGAAAAATTTACCATTATCTCTAATCTAGATTCTATAATAAATAGACGCACAGATTTGTTTTCTATCTGCCTGCATAAATTCCATAGAACTTTTCACAAAGTATACAGTTAATATTCAATTCTTTATCAATTTAGAATCTTTTCTCAAAGGCACATATACATACACCTCTTTAAAATATACCCATCTACCTTACTTTAAAGGGCATTATACACTCTATAATACTCGTTTACTCATTACCCTCATTCTATCTTCTCCTTGTAAAATCATAACATTTGTTTTGACATTAGAATATTCATCCGCAATCATTATTATTTTTTCTCTCTATCATAAATCTTTTTAATCTCAATTTCATCCTTAATTTATTATTATTTTTTTCTCCCCATCAACGAACTCATTATTAATACATATTAACTCTTTATTCGCATATATTATCAATTCAATCAATATACAAACTTTAACTTCACATTATTTTTCTCAAATCCTTCTACACACAAACCTTAATAATTTTTCTCTTCGTTAATTTTGAAATTGCCACAATACATACATTTCTTTTTTTGACGTTAGAATATTCACCCACAATTATTATTTTTTTCTCTCTATCTTCATACATAATTTCCCTTCGTTAATTTTCAAATTCCTTTAATTTATACATTATCTTCCAACGGTTCCCAACCTCTCTATATTAAAACATTATATCTTTTTCTCAGTTATAAAAACTATCTCTTTCTCTCTATCACCCATCTCTCCCTCTCCACCTTCACTCTCATCTCCTCCCCCTTTTTTTCATCCTTTCCACCCCCCCTCCCTAAATAAAATATTTTTTCCTCGCACATATCCTCCCTTCGTTAATTTTCAAAATTTTTAATTTATACAGTATCTTCCAACGGTTTTCAACCTCTCTATGTAAAAAATATATCTCCTCTCAGTTATAAAAACTATCTCTTTCTCTCTATCACCCATCTCTCCCTCTCATCTCCTTCCCTTTTCATCCTCCCCCCCCCCCCTCTCTAAATAAAATATTTTTCCCAATATCACACATCAATCTAAAACCACTTTTCATATGTTGATTTAAAACTGCACTATCCACAAGTGTTTTTTAGCCTTCATATCATGTTCTCCTGTTTTATCTGATGAAAACACAAATATTATTGCATGATGATGTTTGTTTTTGAAATGCGCATAATAAAATATATGGAACTCCTTTAACCATCTTTTGATCTTATATTATATATATATATATATATATATATAAAGAGAGAGAGAGAGAGCTAAGAGAGAGAGAGGGGGGGGAGGTTTGGCCGCATGATGTAGGTATTGGGGCGGTTGACCGCCATGCCCTCGTGAAGTAGAGGGAGGGGGGTCGAGGGCTAGTAGAAGCGGGAGTTTAGAGTTTCGAAAGAAGGAAAAGGATTTTGTTTTGTTTTGAAAATACGCTAGAATTAAGGAATTAAGGAATTTATAAGAAGGAGAGGAGATAGGAAAGGATTGAAGGTAATGATTGAATGAGGTCCTTGTATTTAACAAGCGATTAACAAAAATACAAGATTTGTTCTGTTCAATACGACAAAAACTCTTGTATCTAACAATTAATGATAATAAAAAATGCAGATTGTTTTAGCAATATATATATATACATATGCATATATACATATATATATATATATGTATATATATATATATATATACATATGTATATATACATATATATATATATGTATATATATATATATATATATGTATATATATATATATATATATGTATATATATATATACATATATATATATATATATATACATATATATATATATACATATATATATATATATATATGTATATATATATACACATATATATATATGTATATATACATATATATATATATGTATATATACATATATATATATGTATATATACATATATATATATATGTATGTATACGTACATACATATATGTATACAGACGTACAGTAGCATGCATATATATATATATAAAATATATATATATACATACAGGTACACATACATATATGTACGTATCAGTTTAGCGGACGTTTATTATAACGCCCGCTTTGTCCGTTTGTAAACAAACGAACAGCCTGCGTTATAATAAACGTCCGCTAAACTGATACGTACATATATGTATGTGTACCTGTATGTATATATATATATATATGCATGCTACTGTACGTCTGTATACATATATGTATGTACGTATACATACATACTTACATTTAAGTAAGTGCCGTACTAAGAGTGAGAAATGAAATTTCGTTTTCATTCTATTACAACTTATCGTTTTCGGTGCGCCTGGCCAACTGAACTCACCCGATATGCAAATTAGGCTGCTCAGCCGTTAATTTTCATAAGGAAAGTATATACTTTCGAACGTTCAACCATCTGGCAGAAGGGTATATGGTGCTGATGATAGCTAAGAAGCTTGAAACTAGTACATCGTTCCTGTGTCAGTGTTGAACAAAAAGGTGACGTCGTTGCCTTAAGACCGTACGGCATAAATTCAGGCTGTTCGTTTGTTTACAAACGGACAAAGCGGGCGTTATAATAAACGTCCGCTAAACTGATACTTACATATATGTATGTGTACCTGTATGTATAACTCCTATACGCAGATGATCTAACGCTCATAGCTGAATCAATGACTGAACTAGAGAAGAAATTCCAAACATGGAAGCACGGCCTAGAATCAAAAGGCCTTAAAATTAACCTGGCTAAGACTAAAGTTCTAGTTTGTAGGAAAGAAAATAAGGCGCCGGTCCCTTCCGGGAAATGACCATGCTCAGTGTGTAGGAAAGGCGTAGGTAGAAACTCCATTTTATGTCCCAAATGCAAAGTATGGGTGCATAAAAGATGTAGTGGGATCACAGGTAAGCTAACTAAGAACATAGATTTTACATGTGGCCGGTGCTCTAGTGCAATAAGTAGCAGCAAGTGCCCACAGAATACTAGCACTTTCAATTGCGCAGAGGGTTCTATAGAAATAGTGGACAGCTTCCGTTACCTGGGTGACAAAATCAGCAGTGGGGGAGGGTGCTCTGAAAGTACAGTAGCTAGAGTCAGAACTGGATGGAAAAAGTTCAGAGAGCTTATACCACTATTAGCCGCTAAAGGGTTCTCCCTAAAAATGAAAGGCAGGTTGTATGATGCCTGCATACGAACAGCAATGTTGCATGGTAGTGAGACCTGGACATTGTGTGCAGAGGATATACGCAGACTAGAGAGGAACGAAGCTTACATGCTCCGCTGGGTGTGTAATAGTAATATACGTGAACGGCAAAGCATAAACAAACTAAGGAAAAAATTAGAAATAAGAGGGATCAGATGTTGTTTACTCGAGAGGCTACGTTGGTATGGTCACGTGATGCGCATGAAAGACGACAGCTGTATAACAAAGTGCAGGGCAATAAAGATAGACGGTAGCCACGGAGTAGGCAGACCCAGAAAAACCTGGGACGACATGATAAATTCCGACCTCACACGCTTACACCTCTCCAAGACAATGTCACTGGACCGAGACCTTTGGCGGTACTCAGTAATAGAGAAGACCCACCTTACCTAAATACAAAGTAAAACCTACTACAGTCAGTAGGCATCTCTATCAAAACACAACCCCGTCCCACCACCCCCACCCCATCCACACCGCCCTTTCAATGTAAAGTTATGTTGGTGCCACAATATCCAGGCCGAAACAAATGAGATCGTGTAGGTGTCACGACAAAAAAAATGGCGTAGACATACAATGCAACGGGAGGAAACAATATTACCACTGACGATGTTGCAGATGTGCAACGAAAGATTTATGATAAGCTATATATATGTGTTTGTGTCTATATTGTATCTGTATTATTTTTGAGCGTCGGTCAGTCAATGGCAACATTGAGGACCGAATAAGTTAGATTACCGATATAAAAGACACAGAAGCGATAAGCGAAAACCAACCAAACACTGAGTGTGTTCTGTTATTAATTCTGGCAATATTACACAAATATGACCCTCCCCAAGTATAACAATATTTATTTCGACACACTATTTCATATAAAAAACATTGCAAAACTAATTCATCGCCGTTATATATATATGTGTATATATATATATATATGTATATATGTAGGAGGTGAGTTTTATTGTAGTACAATAAAGCAATGCAGATATCGGATAAGAAGCACTCTACAGTTTGTAGGACTGGAGTATACATAATATAAGATCAAAAGATGGTTAAAGGAGTTCCATGTATTTTATTATGCGCATTTCAAAAACAAACATCATCATGCAATAATATTTGAACATATTTGAATACTTGAACAGCTCTCTATCTAAAATCTGTAATCTCTGCCTAAATGAAAAATTTACCATTATCTCTAACCTAGATTCTATAATAAATAGACGTACAGATTTGTTTTCTATCTGCCTGCATAAATTCCATAGGACTTTTCACAAAGTATACAGTTAATATTCAATTCTTTATCAATTTAGAATCTTTTCTCAAAGGCACATATACATACACCTCTTTAAAATATACCCATCTTCCTACCTTACTTTAAAGGGCATTATACACTCTATAATACTTGTTTACTCATTACCCTCTTTCTATATTCACCTTGTAAAATCCTTCATAACATATACATTTGTTTTTTTGACGTTAGAATATTCATCCGCAATTATTATTATTTTTTCTCTCTATCATAAAACTTTTTAATCTCAATTTCATCCTTAATTTATTATTTTTTTCTCCCCATCAACGAACTCATTCTTAATACATATTAACTCTTTATTCGCATATATTATCAATTCCTTCAATATACAAACTTTAACTTCACATTATTTTTCTCAAATCCTTCTACACACAAACCTTAATAATTTTTTCTCTTCGTTAATTTTGAAATTGCCACAATACTTATCAACATACACTTTTTTTGACGTTAGAATATTCATCCACAATTATTTTTTTTTTTTCTCTCTATCTTCATACATAAATTCCCTTCGTTAATTTTCAAATTCCTTTAATTTATACATTATCTTCCAACGGTTCTCAACCTCTCTATGTAAAACAATATATCTTTTCTCAGTTATAAAAACTATCTCTTTCTCTCTATCACCCATCTCTCCCTCTCCACCTTCACTCTCATCTCCTCCCCCTTTTTTCATTCCCCCCCCCCCTAAATAAAATATTTTTTCCTCGCACATATCTTCCCTTCATTAATTTTCAAATTAATTTATACATTATCTTCCAACGGTTTTCAACCTCTCTATGTAAAACAATATATCTTCTCTCAGTTATAAAAACTATCTCTTTCTCTCTATCACCCATCTCTCCCTCTCATTTCCTCCCCTTTTTCATCCTCCCCCCCCCCTCTCTAAATAAAATATTTTTCCCAATATCACACATCAATCTAAAACCACTTTTCATATGTTGATTTAAAACTGCACTATCCACAAGTGTTTTTTAGCCTTCATATCATGTTCTCCTGTTTTATCTGATGAAAACACAAATATTATTGCATGATGATGTTTGTTTTTGAAATGCGCATAATAAAATACATGGAACTCCTTTAACCATCTTTTGATCTTATATTATGTATACTCCAGTCCTACAAACTGTAGAGTGCTTCTTATCCGATATCTGCATTGCTTTATTGTACTACAATAAAACTCACCTCCTACATATATATATATATATATATATATATATATATTTATTTCTGTATTTATTTCTGTATTTATTTCTTTCTCTCTCTCTCTCTCTCTCTCTCTCTCTCTCTCTCTCTCTCTCTCTCTCTCTCTCTCTCTCTCTCTTTCTCTCTTTCTCTCTCTCTCTCTCTCTCTCTCTCTCTCTCTCTCTCTCTCTCTATATATATATATATATATGTATATATATATATATATATATGTATATATATATATATATATGTATATATATATATATATATATCTATATATGTATATCTATATATGTTTATATATATATATATATATATATATGTATATATATATATATATATATATATATATGTATATATATATATATGTTTATATATATATAGGTATATATATATATGTATATATATGTATATATGTATATATATATGTACATATGTATATATATATGTATATCTATATATGTATGTATATATGTATATCTATATATGTATGTATATATATGTATATATATATGTATATATATATATGTATATCTATATATGTATATCTATATATGTTTATATATATGTATATCTATATATGTGTATATATATATATGTATATATATATATATATGTATATATGTATATCTATATATGTATGTATATATATGTATGTATATATATATATATATATATATATATATATATGTATATATGTATATCTATATATGTATGTATATATATATATGTATATATGTATATATATATGTATATCTATATATGTATATATATATGTATATATATATGTATATCTATATATGTATATCTATATATGTATATCTATATATGTGTATATATATATATGTATATATATATATATATATATATATATGTATATATATGTATATATATATATATATATATATACATAGAGACCAAGAGGGAAGCTAGGCGACAAGTATACTTAGCTAGGAGGGAAGCAGAGGATAGAAAATTCAAGCATGTTTTACAACGTGAGGACCAGAAACAGGAGGTATTCAAGATTGCGAG
>OZ024740.1:253567583-253580083 GCA_964016885.1 Eledone cirrhosa | reverse complement strand
TATCGTCTCTATTTATACATTTTAACTTATAACTTATACACATTTGATTTGAAATATTTTATCTAGTCCCCCCCTCAATATTATGATGATTTCTTTCGAATGAAACAGTTCTAGTCCTGTAGAAGCCATTTATATATATAATTGAACTGAGTTAAAAATTCACAATATTTATAATTAAATAAGCTCATATATATATGTGTGTATTTATCTGTTTATTGTATTATATATAATGTGTGTATATACAGGATGTCCCCCAAAAATATATACACACTTCAACAGCATTCTAATAACTATTGCCTGTACAGGTAATCAAAGTGTCAATCGAATGTTAGTTTCGTGTTTTAACAGTACAAATTTACAATACACACATAAAACCAGTGTATATACATACATGAGTGTGTATACACATACATGAATGTGTATATACAATATATATGTATATATATATAGACACATATATTCACGGTGCAACGGTACATTAAAATATAGATGCGGGAGAGGGGGGGTGTATATATAGGGGCGCTGGGGATAAAGGAGTGTAAAGCGTGTGTAATTGATATATTGAAGGAGAGGAGCGTGCAGCGATAGAGTAACAAATATATAGAGAGGGGGAGAGATGGTATTGAAGGGGAGGAGTGCAAAGCGAAAGAGTAAGAGAGATATATATAGAGACGGAACAGATAGAGAGAAACAGGCGTAAGTAACAGTGGAAGAGATATAGAGAGAGGTACTCTGATTGGTTGAAAATTAGCCAATGACATACGATCACCACCACCACGGCTATCCCCGAAAAATTTTTATAGAAGCTTGTTAGAACACGAAAAGTGAACATTCTGTTGTTTCACACTTTTCGTGTTCTAACAGATATCTATATATGTATATATATATATATGTATATATATATATATATGTATATCTATATATGTATATATATATATGTATATCTATATATGTATATATATATATGTATATATATGTATATATATATGTATATATATATGTATATATATATGTATATGTATATATATATGTCAATATATTAATTCAAATATTAACAAAATAGATATTCTTGTGATCAATTAAATTTTATTATACATATTTCAGAGGTACTGAATCAAATTCAACAGTACG
This sequence comes from Eledone cirrhosa, assembly GCA_964016885.1. Classification (NCBI taxonomy): domain Eukaryota; kingdom Metazoa; phylum Mollusca; class Cephalopoda; order Octopoda; family Eledonidae; genus Eledone; species Eledone cirrhosa. The sequence continues at coordinate 253,578,952 of OZ024740.1, read as the reverse complement.
TCCTCATCAGATAAAATAAAATGATACATGACATACCCTGACATGTTAGATGGTTAAGATTTAATCAAGGTAGTGATTAACTTATGAGAAAACTCAATATTTATATCCTAATATTGAGAACATGCGAAAACATAATAGAATCAATAGAGCGAGTGTGAGTAAGAAAAACATTGCCTTAATGCAAGTTATAGAGTTTTTAAAATTTGAAATACTACTATAGAACTATAGAGGAAGACGTATCTGGAGTTATAATTTATTTAGTATTTAGCTTGAGAAGACAACTGACACATAATTAAAGAGAGGGAGAGACAAAGGGGAGTAATTTATGCTCAAATTTTCTTTAGACACACATAAACATATATAGCTTTGGCGGTTAAATTTCAAAATATTTAATTTATGTTATTTTAGGGGAAAGAATCAAAATGTTAGGTTTTAAAAGTTGATGGTTATTTGTATTAATTTTATAATATAATTGTGTTAAATTTCTAAAATTCAAAGTTTTATGAAAAGGTCCGCGAAAGAAAAAAAATATAATGTTCAATATTCCCACAAAGGTAATCTTTAACAAAATTACTTGTAACACTGACAACATTTTCTATAATATAATTTATGAGATATTTACAGTTATAACTATTAAGGAATTTATTGTTAAATAGTTATAGTGCCTAAAGTATTAGCCGGTCTTATAATTAAACCTAAAGAAGTCAGCGTTTTCAGCTATATATATATATATATGTGTGTGTATTGATCATAATATCAAGACTATAATTTATTATTTGTTCATATATTATATTAAGTCATTATATTAGTTCAACCTTCTAGGGAAGACTGAACTCTAATTATGATTATGTTATTATACAATATAAATATATTTGTACAAACTATATATAGAGATATACCGAACTATAATTATGATTATGTTATTATACAATATAAACATATTTGCACAAACTATATATAGGGATATACTAAGTATTAATGAGACGGTATACATTTAATAAAGAATAACGATTATAATCTTGGTTAGTAGTTTCGTACATGTGTAACTACGATTATGTTATTACACTAGATAAAGATATTTGCACAAAACTATACATTGATATACTAGATATTAATAAGACGGTATATATCCAATAAAACATAGCGATTACAAACACTGTTAGTAGTTCTACCTCCAGTTCAGTGGAGATATAAACCAATATTTGTCTGCTAATATTGTTTGTTAAAAATACATAAAAAGCAAAGTGCAAAGCCAACTTTCTGAGTCTTCAAAAACCATCTCCAAATGAGTAAAATACATATATATATATAAAATACATACATATATATAAAAATGTAAATGCATGAATGATCCACAGTTCAAATTGAAGTCAGTAAAATTTACAGGTTAGATATCTAAACTATATATTTAAAATAGAGATAGAAAAATAAAGATCTGAATCAAAGTTAAAAATATCCAAAAAGCCATAGGTTATGCATATCCAACCTGCAAACAAGTTATTAAACAAGTGTCACTCATTCTAACATTATTTCCATTATAAATGATTAGAAAATAAAGCATTATTAAAGTTTTATAAACCGTTATGATTTATATGTTCAACAGTTTATGATGTACGTCTAAAAACCAGGCTTGGTTGCTTACTGTTTTTTCCTGACTTTATGCGAGGCTTTATGAAGGCAGTTTGAGAATAATTCACTTTTTTTGTTAATTAAGTTTTCATAATTATTAATTATCAATAGGGTCTCCATGTTCTCAATATTAGGGTATAAATATTGAGTTTTCTCATAAGTTAATCACTACCTTGATTAAATCTTAACCATCTAACATGTCAGGATATGTCATGTATCATTTTATTTTATCTGATGAGGGCGTACTGTTGAACTTGATTCAGTACCTCTGAAATATGTATAATAAAATTTAATTGATCACAAGAATATCTATTTTGTTAATATTTGAATTAATATTAATAACTCTGGAAAATATCCTTTGTAGAGTGCTTCCAATCTACTGTAAAACTAACTCTGTGATGTACTCATTGAATCTTGTTTAACTCTTTAATATATATTGCTCCCAGTTGGTTGAGCGCTTTTCTATACAATAGATTGCATAATCAATAAATATGGATTTCTTAACCTTCCCGACATCCCTCAAGGATATACCAATACCGTCAAATAAGGAATACATGAGTAAAATTATCGAACAAACTAACTCTTTTATAAGAAGAATGAGATGGTGAACATTTCATTTCGAAAATAAAGATGCTGAAAGAAAAACCAACAGCAATCATTTCGAATCTTTATTTAAATCAAGAAAGAATCCTCCATACAACAAACTCTTGGAGGATTTTGAAACTGAAATGCTCGGTATACTAAAAAAATTAAATTTAGGAAAAACCCATATATAGGTCACCAATACCTTAGAACTCTAAAAGAAAAAATCACGGAAATAAAAAAAGTTAACAAAATATTGGTTAAATCGGACAAAACAAACAATTTATATGGGATAAACAAAGAAGAATATTATAAGGAACTGAGGAAAAATTATAAAAAAGCCCCGGCTGAAGATCTTACAGACATTAATGATGATGCATATAAATTAATTACCAAATTAGGAATCGAAGGAAGAGCAGAGCCACTTATACCTAGGCAGCCGCGGATCAACTTAAAAGATCACAAAAGAAACTTTGAGGAAGACCTGCCAGTTAGACTGATTGCTCCATCCAAATCGGATATTGGAGTAATCAGTAAAAACATTATTGATAGAATTCTACCTGCTCTGAAAATGAGGTCTAAATTGAGCTTGTGGAAGGATACAAACGAAGTCATTGAATGGTATAAGAATATAGATGATAAGAAAAACGATAAATTCATCCAGATGGACATAACAAGCTATTATTCTTCCATAACGCCCAACCTACTAAATAAGGCTCTATCATACGCTTATAAGCATACTGATCTAACCACGGATGAAATTGATATCATATTAACAGCTAGAAGAACTCTTATTAACTTCGGCAATGAGTATTGGACCCGCTCAGATAGAAATAGAAACTTTGATATTACCATGGGTCATCTGATTCAGCGCAAATCACGGATCTTCTGGGGATTTTCATATTAAATATGATAAATAGAAAACTGCCGGAGATTACCGGTGGTTTATATAGGGACAACATTTTATTTACGGTTGTCAAACACAACAATATTGAACTAAATAGAGTAAAGAAAAATATAATTGAATTCTTTAAAATGTATGACCTTAAGCTAGAAATAGAAAGTGGTACCAAAATAGTTAATTTCCTAGATTTTACGTTTAACTTAAACTCTGGCTTTTATTACCCTTTCCATAAGCCCAATGAAAACTTAAATTACGTTAGTTATTACTCCAATCACCCTAAGTCAGTAAACAAAGCAATTGTAAATAGTGTGCAAAACCGCATTAATAGAATATCTGCAAATAAAGCAATATTTGATGAAAATGCAGGATATTACAATGAAGCGCTAAAAAGAGCAGGTTATGAGAATAATATAGAATATGTAGATAATAATAATCCAAGTTTTAATCCTGACAAAAATAATGGCATATATAAACGAAATTCTATAAATTCTAGTAATTATAATTCAAACACCTATACTGGGAATAAATCGAGGAAGAACCAGAACTAAATCAGTTATATGGTTCCCCCCTCCCTTGCTTCTGTAGCAGTAAGAACACCAATAGCTAATTTATTCTTTAAAGCTTTTGATAGCTCTTTCCCTACTCAACATAAATACCATTCCATTTTTAATAGACACACTATTAAATTATCTTATTCTACAACTATGAATATGGCCCAAAACATTGCTAAAATAAACAGTAAAATTCTAAATCAAAATCAGCATAATGATATTAATAATAGTGTTAACATAAATAATAATAAATCAAAATGTAATTGTAGAAATAAACCAGATTGCCCTCTGCAAAATAATTGTTTGGACAGTAATTTGGTGTATAAATGCACCGTAAAAACTGATAACAACACATATAACTACATAGGAGCAACTTCTTCTACATTTAAGGCTAGATTTGCAAATCATAAATGCTCATTCTCGAATTCTAATAGGAAATCTTCGACTTCTTTATCAGAGCTTATATGGTCATTAAAAACAAAAATTTAAAATACTTGATCTAGTGGACGAAACTTTGTAATAGTGGAGTTTACCGCAACTCAAGTATATCAAGTAACTGTACAATGGAGACCCTATTGATAATCAATAATTATGAAAACTTAATTAACAAAAAAAGTGAATTATTCTCAAACTGCCTTCATAAAGCTTTGTCTACATTCCAAGCCTCGCATAAAGTCAGAAAAAAACAGTAAGCAACGAAGCCTGGTTTTTAGACGTACATCATAAACTGTTGAACATATAAATCATAACGGCTTATAAAACTTTAATAATGCTTTATTTTCTAATCATTTATAATGGAAATAATGTTAGAATGAGTGACACTTGTTTAATAACTTGTTTGCAGGTTGGATATGCATAACCTATGGCTTTTTGGATATTTTTAACTTTGATTCAGATCTTTATTTTTCTATCTCTATTTTAAATATATAGTTTAGATATCTAACCTGTAAATTTTACTGACTTCAATTTGAACTGTGGATCATTCATGCATTTACATTTTTATATATATGTATGTATTTTATATATATATATGTATTTTACTCATTTGGAGATGGTTTTTGAAGACTCAGAAAGTTGGCTTTGCACTTTGCTTTTTATGTATTTTTAACAAACAATATTAGCAGACAAATATTGGTTTATATCTCCACTGAACTGGAGGTAGAACTACTAACAGTGTTTGTAATCGCTATGTTTTATTGGATATATACCGTCTTATTAATATCTAGTATATCAATGTATAGTTTTGTGCAAATATCTTTATCTAGTGTAATAACATAATCGTAGTTACACATGTACGAAACTACTAACCAAGATTATAATCGTTATTCTTTATTAAATGTATACCGTCTCATTAATACTTAGTATATCCCTATATATAGTTTGTACAAATATATTTATATTGTATAATAACATAATCATAATTAGAGTTCAGTCTTCCCTAGAAGGTTGAACTAATATAATGACTTAATATAATATATGAACAAATAATAAATTATAGTCTTGATATTATGATCAATACACACACACATATATATATATATATATATATATATATATATATATATATATATATATATATATAGCTGAAAACTCTGACTTCTTTAGGTTTAATTATAAGACCGGCTAATACTTTAGGCATTATAACTATTTAACAATAAATTCCTTAATAGTTATAACTGTAAATATCTCATAAATTGTATTATAGAAAATGTTGTCAGTGTTACAAGTAATTTTGTTAAAGATTACCTTTGTGGGAATATTGTACATTATATTTTTTTTCTTTTGCAGGCCTCGTAAATCCTTTAAATTTGTTTTCATAAAACTTTGAATTTTAGAAATTTAACACAATTATATTATAAAATTAATACAAATAACCATCAACTTTTAAAATCTAAGAATTTGATTCTTTCCCCTAAAATAACATAAATTAAATATTTTGAAATTTAACCGCCAAAACTTTCTATATTTATGTGTGTCTAAAGAAAATTTGAGCATAAATTACTCCCCTTTGTCTCTCCCTCTCTTTAATTATCTGTCAGTTGTCTTCTCAAGCTAAATACTAAATAAATTATAACTCCAGATACGTCTTCCTCTATAGTTCTATAGTAGTATTTCAAATTTTAAACACTCTATAACTTGCATTAAGGCAATGTTTTTCTTACTCACACTCGCTCTATTGATTCTATTATGTTTTCGCATGTTCTCAATATTAGGGTATAAATATTGAGTTTTCTCATAAGTTAATCACTACCTTGATTAAATCTTAACCATCTAACATGTCAGGGTATGTCATGTATCATTTTATTTTATCTGTTGAACTTGATTCAGTACCTCTGAAATATGTATAATAAAATTTAATTGATCACAAGAATATCTATTTTGTTAATATTTGGAATTAATATTAATAACTCTGGAAAATATCCCTTGTAGGGTGCTTCCAATCTACTGCAAAACTCATTCTTTGATGTACTCATTGAATCTTGTTTAACTTTTTAATATATATGTCTATATATATATATATGTGTGTATATATATATATATATATATATATATATATATATATGTATGTATATATATATATGTATATAAAAATAATAAAAAAAGATGCTGTTACATATATCGTTTAATCATAATAATTATTTCTACGGTTCTCCATGCAATTGAGATGTCCTTCATGCATTTGCTGTTGATTATGAGAACGGTTTCCTCAGATGAAGATCAATATATTTGATATGCCGCTGGCAGGAAAACACATCGTAATGCCTGTGCGCCCAGAACACATATGAGTTCCTTGAAGGTTCTGCCAGCTCCCGCGTTTGTTAGAAAAAGCTACCAACGAAAAAAAGACGAAAAGAACGAAGAACTGTGTGCAACCAAAACCCAGTAGACAGTTGAAGGAATACAAGGAGCTCTGAGGGGGTGGGTGGGGTATATATTTAGTTGACGACCACCTATAGAAAACAACTTCAACAACGACAATAACATCAGACCAATGCTGTCCACACTGGTCGCAATAGTCATGCTGATACCATCACCCTATTGACAACAACAACAAATGACAACAACAGCAAAAACACAGACCTGCGTCGTGTATACAGGTCGTAGTCGTCACAGTGACGGTACCACCCTGTTGACCGTAAACAGCGATGACGCCAAAGCAATAAAAAGGAGTTCAGAGGTAGGTGGGTACACAGAGTTATTGGTATCAATCACCATGACCATAAACAGTAACAACAACAATGGCAACGGCAACAATCACCAACACCACCCATCACCCACCCCGTTCGTTGCAGTAGTGGTGGTATAATCTATGTCAGTATTAAGCCATTGGTAACAGCAATAACAATAACAAGACCAGCGATGACCCACGACGGCGACGGCAGCAACAGGAAAAAAGCCACGCTTCCATGAAAATTAAACTAACCACAATAGTAGTCCGTTGAAACAAGGAAGTCAAAATAGAATAGAAACATAGATGGGTATTTATATATATATAGAAACATTCCCAGTAAATACAATCCTCCTTTATCATTGTAAGGCACAAGGCCAGCAATGATCATAGCATTCAGTCCTCACCACAGTGGCAACAATACTATCAAAAAGGCTGTTAGGCCATGGAAGAGAGTTACAGGAAGCGAAAGTAGGAATAGGAACAAATAGAAGAAACGAGAACACATATAGAGAATACAATAATAAACAGAGGAATAGGAAACAAAGAGCAAGAAACAAGTACACATAGAGACTACAGGTGTGTAAACAAGATATCCAAGGTTCACCTGACGCTGGGGTTGTGCGTGGCCATGCCCGGCTTCCACGGACAAGTTTGCAAAAGTCTTCAACTAGCACCACTACGTTGCTAGTCTGTACAGTTCGAGGAAGGTTCCAGAAGATCTGTGGAGGCAGGTGCTGAAGAGGTTACTCCTTTTATTGATAACTTGAGCTCCCCTCTCGATTATTTCCATAATCTCGGTGACACACAAATCGCATGAGTCATGTCTACCCTCTCTGTAGGGTTGGGCCGATACTACCTTGGACTACGATAAGGTGAATTCTACGTTATCTTGTTTGAGATGCCACACTAGTTCCGAGAGGACGGTACTGTGTTTCTTATCATCCCTCCTAAAGGTGGTGTGGCAGTGAGTGTACCAGCGTTCCTTAAACTTATTAGCTGTGGCTCCTATATAGGTGAAGGCATGGTTGTTGGTATTCACCCTACATTCATATACTAAGCCACTGCCGAGGCACCTACCTTCCAAAGGGCAGCAACAGGGGTTTCTACAATTACAGCCCGGAGGGGTGTTGCTGCTTGTATCACCGGAACGCGTTGTATGATTCCCCGGTCTTTCATGGTCCAAGATGTTACCAACAGAGGAAGAGGTATTTAAGTGGTGCGTCTCCTCACGGTTGCCTTCTCCCCTGGAGTTGCGGACGTTTTTTAATCTACTGCGGTTCAAGGCTTCTATATTTTGAGGTAGGTTTCTACTTGCGGAGTAGGACAATTTAATCGTGTGCCTGTTGAAGATGGCGTGGTACTGGTGTTGCTTATGGAAGTGCTTATCCAAAGCCCTGAAGAAAGAGGCCCCTATGTTGTGTAAACCGGTGCAGAAGGGATATATATATATATATATGGGATAACAGGTTAACGTTATAGGCAGTCCACTTAGATGTAGTCCAGTTAGAGTACTCAGTGTAGTGGATAGTATTAACATGTGGCTTAGTTTGACTCAACAAGACGTTTCCATAGTGATGCGAGTTCGCGGTGATTTCTATGTAGTTTATATTTGGAGTAATAATAATTCAAGAAAGAAGAGTGACATGGTTCGCTATACAATAAGGGCTTTATTCACATTGCTGACAATTGTTTCTTTGATCTGGTAGGTCTAGAGTTCGCTACCCGCCTGATTTTGCGTCAATCGATCTCTAATACTTTGTTTATAACCAGTCGTTTTTATCAGAGCATGCGAAAGTGAAGAAGATACACGAGGCATGGCTTTTATATAGGAATGGTATTAAACCAGAACAATAATATCAATAATAACATAAAATAACTAGATAGTAAATAGTTAAAATAATAACATCAATATAAGTAAGAAATAGAGTATAATAATGAATCTAGCATGTTAAACGAACTGTTATAATACAGATGTATGAAATTGACATGTGAAAACTGCTATAGGGTACATAAGATATAATGTTAAGGTGGCGAAGAGATAACAGTAACAACTAAAATGTACTTGGCGTCAGGATTTATGAGGTATCTGCTTTGCTGTAGGTATGATGTTGGTTCGAATCACGGTGGTTTAAATCTCGCGAATTTTGTAGCAATCCTATGTCTGCAGAAAATTGACCTTTCTATTTTGCTGTTAAGTAGCATTTTATCGTTCCTTAAGGACAAAAATCTTGATTACAATATTAGCTGGTCGAAATTGGCGGCCGCAAGAGCCTATAGCAGCGGTATGTCCCACTGTGGGCTCTGCAACCTCAAATTGCTGCATATCTTAAGGAATGATAAAATTGACCTTTCTATTTTGCTGTTGCGTCAACAGCAAAATATAAAGGTCAATTTTCTGCAGACATAGGATTGCTACAAAATTCGCGAGATTTATCCAACATCACTTAGCATTTAACATATGAAATCCGCATTCTCACACAGCCCACTACAGAACCATAATCTTCTATAAACACCTTCTAGCCTCCCTAATTCTATACCACTGGGATGTGACAGTAATGTCTACAACTATCTTATCAGCCCATAAATCAATCCCATCTTTGCTGTTGTTCACTCCTTCGGACCAATCAATTATATCTCACATTAGCACTCATGATCTCTAACAAATGAACTTAATTCTAAGTACATTATCTTATTACTCCTACACTCCTTGAAATCTTACTTTCCTCTTATTATTATTATGAATATCTCAATGTATCCCTAATATTATTCATCATGTTCTCTATAACTACCATGCATATTTTACTATTTTATTACCTTTATTGTCTCTATTATTGTTATTATTGTCTTATTTATACAGGATTTGTTATTGATGCTGTGAAAACTAAGCCCCCATGATTCGAACTAACAATCCCTACCTTTAGTATAGGCCACTTAAATAACGAATCTACAACTCCACTTAACACCACATAAAAACTATCATTCTCACTAAATTAATACAACGAAAATGTTTATCTGTCAAACAATAAGTAAATCTCCGGTTTATTGTCAGCATACCAACAGCAAAGCAGATACCTCATAAATCCTGACTCCAAGTACATTTTAGTTGTTACTATTATCTCTTCGCCACCTTAACACTATATCTTATGTACCCTATAGCAGTTTTCACATGTCAATTTCATACATCTGTATTATATCAGTTCGTTTAACATGCTAGATTCATTATTATACTCTATTTCTTACTTATATTGATGTTATTATTTTAACTATTTACTATCTAGTTATTTTATGTTATTGATATTATAAAGGGCGGTGGATTGGCAGTATCGATAGAGGGTCGGACGCCATGCTTTCCAGCGTAGTTACGTCCCTTTACCATCTGAGTTCAAATCCCGCCGAGGTTGACTTTGCCTTTCATCCTTACGGGGTCGATAAAATAAAGTACCAGTAATGCACTGGTAATTGCTGGCCTTGTGCCTAAAGTAGAAACAATTATTGATATTATTGTTCTGGTTTAATACCATTCCTATATAAAAGCCATGCCTCGTGTATCTTCTTCACTTTCACATGCTCTGATGAAAACGACTGGTTATAAACAAAGTATTGGAGATCGATTGACGCAAAATCAGGCGGGTAGCGAACTCTAGACCTACCAGATCAAAGAAACAATTGTCAGCAATGTGAATAAAGCCCTTATTGCTAAATAAAGCCCTTATAAGCTAAAAGTAAGCCACTCTACTTGGCATTTGTCGACCTTGAGAAAGCCTTTGACAGAGTTCCACGTGCAGTAATCTGGTGGGCTCTTAGAAAACTAGGAGTAGATGAATGGCTTGTGAAAGCGGTAGAAGCCATGTATAGGGGAGCAGTCAGCAAAGTTAGGATTGGCAATGAGTATAGCGAGGAATTTAGCGTACAGGTTGGGGTCCACCAGGGCTCTGTTCTTAGCCCTCTCCTGTTCATCATAGTCCTGCAGGCAATAACGGAGGAGTTTAAGACCGGATGCCCATGGGAACTCCTGTATGCTGATGACCTCGCACCCATAGCTGAATCTATGGTAGAACTAGAGAATAAATTCCAAACCTGGAAGCAGGGACTAGAGAGAAAGGGCCTCAAAGTCAACATGACAAAGACTAAGGTCCTTGTAAGTAGACGAGAAAACAGAACCCAGATCCCCTCAGGGAAATGGCCTTGCTCAGTATGTAGGAAAGGTGTAGGTAGAAACTCCATTCTCTGCCCCAAATGCAAACAATGGGTACACAAGAGATGTAGCGGGATCTCAGGAAGCTTAATTAAGAATGTAGGATTCACATGCAGCAGCTGTGCTGAAACAGCAAGCAAACAGCCACAGGAAACAAGTACCACCAATCTCTGGGAGGGCCCTGTAGAAACAGTAGACAGCTTCTGCTACCTAGGTGACCGAATTAGCAACGGAGGTGGGTGCTCAGAAAGTACAATAACTAGGGTAAGAACGGGATGGAAGAAGTTTAGGGAACTACTACCACTGCTAGCTGCAAAAGGCTTCTCCCTCAGAATG
>OZ024740.1:253552583-253560083 GCA_964016885.1 Eledone cirrhosa | reverse complement strand
TTCCACCCAGTTCTGACTCTAGCTACTGTACTTTCAGTGCACCCTCCCCCACTGCTGATTTTGTCACCCAGGTAACGGAAGCTGTCCACTATTTCTCTAGAACCCTCTGCGCAATTGAAAGAGCTAGTATTCTGTGGGCACTTGCTGCTACTTATTGCACCAGAGCACCAGCCACATGTAAAATCTATGTTCTTAGTTAGCTTACCTGTGATACCACTACATCTTTTATGCACCCATACTTTGCATTTGGGACATAAAATGGAGTTTCTACCTACGCCTTTCCTACACACTGAGCATCGCCATTTCCCGGAAGGGACCGGCGCCTTATTTTCTTTCCTAGGTTAATTTTAAGGCCTTTTGGAATTTCTTCTCTAGCTCGGCCATTGATTCAGCTATGAGCGTTAAATCATCTGCATATAGGAGTTCCCATGGGCAGCCGGTCTTGAACTCCACTATTATAGCCTGAAGGGCAATAATAAATAGTAGGGGGCTAAGAACAGAGCCCTGATGAACACCAACTTTTACACTAAACTCTTCACTATATTCGTTGTTAATTCTAACCTTGCTGACTGTTTCTTTATACATGGCTTGTATAGCTCTCACAAGCCATTCGTCAACACCTAGTTTTCTAAGAGCCCACCAGATAATGGAATGGGGGACTCTGTCGAAGGCTTTCTCGAAGTCGACAAAAGCTAAGTATAAGTGTTTACTTTTAGCTAGGTACTTCTCCTGTAGTTGTCGTACAATGAAAAGAGCGTCTGTGGTACTTTTGCCTGACACAAACCCGAACTGCATTTCATCTAGATCAATTCTCTCTCTGATTAGTTGCGCTATTACTTTTTCCATGACCTTCATGACCTGGTCGATTAATTTAATGCCTCTATAGTTACTCCTATCTAGGGCATCTCCTTTACCCTTGTAACAGTTAATGATGATGCTGCTACGCCAGTCCTTCGGAACAACCCCATTCTGTATGACTTGGTTTACTATCCGGGTGACCATGGTGTGTCCCACCGTTCCAGAGGCTTTCAGCATCTCAGCAACTATTTCCGAAGGCCCAGCCGCCTTACCCGTCTTCATATCTTTGATTGCCTTACTTATTATACTACCTTCGACTAACACTGCCGGTCTCTCTATTGGGTCGATGTGGGGGAGACTGTCTTTCTCCCATTTATTCTCCTCATTTAGAAGCCTTTCGTAGTGACACTTCCAAGCTATCTTCTTATCAGCAACAGTGATGGCAAGTACGCCATCATCATTAAGTACACACTTCTCCCGACAATATCACGGTTTTCCTTGAGACATTGCCTAGCAATCCCGAACACCTCACGTTTTTGGTCCTCACGTTGTAGAACATGCTTGAACTTTCTTTCCTCTGCTTCCCTTCTTGCGAAGTACACTTGTCTCCTAGCTTCCCTCCTGGCCACTTGATAGTTTTCTCTACTTCCCCCATCCCGCCATCCTTTCCAAGCCTGCTTTTTGGCCTTAATTCACTCCTCCACCTTACTGTTCCACCACCATGTTACTCTCCTCCTACCTACAGGCCTGCTCCAGCCACAGACTTCGTCTGCCGCCGTCAGCAGGTTTGCTTTCAGGAATTCCCACTGTTCCTCTATATTATACGACTCTAATTGCTCTTTCTTACTGTCGAAAGCATCAAGTAATATGCTTTGAAATTTATTTCTGGCTGTGGGGTCCTTTAGCTTCCATATTTTTCTCCTGAGGATAGTCCTCTTCTGCTGTCTAGTACGTCTCGTCCTGACTATGAGGTCGCTAATTATCAGTCTAGGTTGGGAGGTGCATTCTTCATGGAGGAGGGATTTAGTGTTTACAACAGACACTCTGTCACGTCTTCTGGTAAGGATATAATCTACCTGGCTTGTGTGTTTCCCCGATCTATAGGTGATCAAGTGATTGTCTCGTTATTTGAAGTTAGTGTTACAGATAGTTAGGTTATTTGTGTCACAGAATTCCAGGATTCTGGAGCCTTCCTCATTTCTATTACCGAAACCATAGCCTCCATGGATTCCGTCATAGTCACTGTCGGTTATTTGGGAGGTAGCGAGCATCAGTGTCTCATAGAATCTGTCTTTTATAGTGCTGGGCAGTCCGGATTGGGGTGCGTACGCAGATATTACTGTCACCGTAGTTCTATTGAGGACAAGTCTTATTTTAATTATTCTGTCGTTCACTCTATATATATATATATATATATATATATATATATATATATATATATATATTTTGAGTTTTTAACTCAATATGTACCTTTGATATATATATATGTATATATATGTATATATATATATATATATCATCATCATCATCATCGTTTAACGTCCATATTCCACGCTTGCATGGGTTTGGACGGGAGTTTTCCCACTTGAGGCAAAAGTGGTTGTCTTGCTCTCATAGGACTGTCTGGCGGGTTTTCTACAGCTGGATGCCCTTCCTAACACCAACCACATTTACAGTGTGGAACTGGGAGGTTTTTACTGTGTTACCTACACGGCCACATTACAGCGCGGACTGTGTGTTTTTTTGTCGTGACACCTACACGACCTCATTTGTTTCGGGCTGGATGTTGTGACACCAACATAACTTTACATTGAAAGGGCTGGTGTGGATGGGGTGTGGGTAGTGGGACGGGGATGTATTTTGTTAGAGGTGCCTACTGACTGTAGTAGGTTTCACTTTGTACTTAGGTAAGGCGGGTCTTCTCTATTACTGTGTAGCGCCAAAGCTCTAGGTCCAGTGACATTGTCTTGGAGAGGTGTAAGTGTGTGAGATCGGAATTTATCAAGTCGTCCCAGGTTTTTCTGGGTCTGCCTACTCCGTGGCTACCGTCTATTTTTATTGCCCTGCACTTTTTTATACAGCTGTCGTCTTTCATACGCATCACGTGACCATACCAACGTAGTCTTCTCTCGAGTAAACAACATCTGATCCCTCTTATTTAGTTCGTTTATGCTTTGCCGTTCACGTATATTACTATTACACATCCAGCGGAGCATGCAAGCTTCATTTCTCTCCAGTCTGCGTATATCCTCTGCACACAATGCCCAGGTCTCACTGCCATGTAATATTGCTGTTCGTATGCAGGCATCATACAGCCTGCCTTTCATTTTTAGAGAGAACACTTTAGCGGCCAATAGTGGTATAAGCTCTCTGAACTTTTTCCATCCCGTTCTGTACTTTCAGAGCACCCTCCCCCACTGCTGATTTTATCACCCAGGTAACGGAAGCTGTCCACTATTCCTATAGAAGTTATATATATATATATTTTGAGTTTCTAACGCAATATATACCTTTGATATATATATGTATATATATGTATATATATATATATATATATATATATATATATATATATTTTGAGTTTCTAATGCAATATATATCTTTGATATATATATATATATATAATTCTAAGTACATTATCTTATTACCTTTACACTCCTTTGAAACTCTTATTTTCTTCTTCTTATTATTATTATTAACATTTCAATATACGCTATCCTTGATTTTATTCGCCATGTTCTCTATCTATTTACCATGCATGTTTTATTATTGATGTTATTGTTTTAATTATAGGCTGTTTTGTTATTGATGTTGTGAAAACTAAACCCCCATGATTCGAACTAGCAATCCCAAAATTTTGAATAAACCACCTAACATACTGAATCCACAATTTCATTTAATACCGGCCTCCATAGAACCATAAATCTCTATACACTCCCTCCATCAATCACACTAGGTTAATACAACAGGAGAAAATACCTACTCAAACCATGAATCAATCTCTGTTTTATTGTTGTTCTTGTTTCAGACCCACAGCTCATTTGTATCTAAATCTCTCATAATTATACTTAAAGTGTAGATCCTAAAATCTGACTCTAAGTACATTTTATTATTTATCCCTTTACGGCGGTGGATTGGCAGTATCGGTAGAGGGTCGGACGCCATGCTTTCCAGCATAGTTACGTCCCTTTACGATCTGAGTTCAAATCCCGCCGAGGTTGACTTTGCCTTTCATCCTTACGGGGTCGATAAAATAAAGTACCAGTAATGCACTGGGTAATTGCTGGCCTTGTGCCTAAAGTAGAAACAATTATTTATCCCTTTACCTACGTTAATTCATCCCCTTAGTACTACTACTAATTTTAATGTACCATATGGTAGATTTCGCATGTCATTTCATACATCTGTACCATCTCTGTCTATTTACCATGTGTGTTTTATTATTATGTTCTATTTTTTATTATTATTGATGTTATTGTTTTAATTATTCACTATCTAGATATTTTGTTACTGATGTTATTGTTTTGGTTTAATACCACTCTTCTATAAAAGCCATGCCTTGCGTATTATTCTCATATCCACTTGCTCTGATGGATGTATTAACTGGTTGTAAACAAAGTATTGGAGATCGATTGATGCAGCATCAAGCAATTAGCGAACTCTAGACCCACCAGATCAATGAAACAATTGTCAGTACTTTAAATAAAGCCCTCATTGTACAGCCAACCATGTTACTCTTCTTATTATTTAATTATATATATATATATATATATGTATATGGATCACTAGAGTTGATTTGGCTTGGTTCCAGTCATCCATCCATACAAATTTTACAAAGGTATTTCAGCTCCCTACCTCACATCCACTCTGTTATTCTCCTACCATGCTGACTCTGTTTATTTTTCCTCGTCTCTGTCTATTTTCCCATCAAAGGCCATGACTCGCTATTATTATTAATATTATTGTTGATGTATTCTATCGGCTACTTTGCCATGCGGCGACCTTCTCTCTCTATGATGGCTACCCTCCTCTCTATCTTTCTCTCTATCTATCTCTCTATCTTTCTCTCTATCTATCTCTCTATCTTTCTCTCTATCTATCTCTAAGCTACCCGTTCTCTCTTCACCAATTCCACCTCACTCATCTTGAAGCTATTGAAGAGATAAGACCCTCTATTCTGAAAGGCTAAAATGAATCACTAGAGTTTATTTGGCTTCGTTCCAGTCATCCATCTCTAACTCTCCCCTCCCCTGTCCCAGCCCAACACACCCTGCCATTATGCCACCACCACTGTTCTTCTAGCCTTAAATTTTCCTACCATTATGGATGGATGAGCTGAGAATAAATTTGAGCAACTCTGAATTAATAGATGAAATATGAATCTGCGAGCTACCAAGCACCCATGTGAAGCGCCAATCCAGAGACCCTTCCCTACGAGTGTCAACAAATGCCCAAAACTCCGAGTTGGTACCATCAATGTAGGCTCAATGAAAGGAAGAGCAGGAGAAATCGTAGAAATGCTAGAGCGAAAGGAAATTGATGTATGCTGTGTGCAAGAGACTAGATGGAGAGGAGAGTCTGCTAGAGTCCTTGTAGGAAAAAGTCGGTGCTAGAAATTTTTCTGGGTGGGAAATGACGATGGGATGGGTGGTGTAGGTATACTACTAGCTGACAAGTGGGTAGATAAAGTAATCTCAGTGTACAGGGTAAATGCAAGAATCATTAAACTCAGACTAGTCCTGAATAAAACAATTACCACAATAATATCAGCTTATGCACCCCAATCGGGGCTGCCAGACGAACTTAGGGATAGGTTTTACGAGTCCCTAATGCACACTACTGCTCTAACAGACGACAATGACTTCCTAATCATCGCAGGAGATTTTAACGGACACGTAGGTAAACACTGCGACGGCTTCAATAGAGTACATGGAGGCCATGGGGTTGGCACAAGAAATGAGGAAGGATTCAGACTTCTAGAATTCTGCGACGCCAATGACATGTCGATATGTAACACAAACTTTAAAAAACCCGACAACCACCTGATCACCTATATCAGGGGAGCACTCTAGTCAGATAGATTTTATCCTCATCAGAGAATGTGACAGATGGACAGTCGTAAACACAAAAGCCTTCGCTAGTGAGGAATGTACATCCCAATATAGCTTAGTTGTCAGGGACCTCACAGTCAGAACTAGTCGAACCTGGAAACAGAGGCCAACCTGGAGAAGAAAGATCTGGAAGCTGAAAGACCCCTCAACCAGTAACAGATTTAAAGATATTTTACTCAACGCCTACGACAGTAAAGAAGAACAGATAGAGACATTCAATGTAGAAGAGAACTGGGAGTTCCTAAAAAATAACTTACTAGAGGCGACGAATGAGGTCTGTGGCTGGAGTAAGACCTCAAGCAGGAGGAGAGTGACTTGGTGGTGGAACAATAAGGTAGATGAGGCAGTTAAGGCCAAGAGACGGGCATGGAAAAAATGGAAGAACGGGGGGAGCAGGGTACATTACATAGAGACCAAGAGGGAAGCTAGGCGACAAGTATACTTAGCTAGGAGGGAAGCAGAGGATAGAAAATTCAAGCATGTTTTGCAATGTGAGGACCAGAAACAGGAGGTGTTCAAGATTGCGAGACAGTGTGTCAGAGAGAGTTGTGATGTCATTGGAGAGAAGTGTATCCGGAATGATAAAGGTGAGCTTGCCCTCACAAGTGCTGAGAAGAAAGATGCATGGAAGAGTCATTATGATAGATTACTAAATGAGGAGAATGCATGGGAAGAAGAGACCCTACCCCAAGTAGACCCTATAGAGGGGCCAGCAGTACAAGTCAGCAGCAACGTAGTAAGTAAGGCAATCAAAGATATGAAGATGGGGAAGGCAACCGGTCCATCGGGTATAGCTGCCAAGATGCTGAAGGCAACTGGGTCTGTAGGTTACACTATAACCACACATATTGTTAACCAGGTAATACTAGAAGGTGCCATACCAAAAGATTGGTGCAGTAGCATCATTGTCAACTGCTACAACGGTAAAGGTGATGCACTAGATAGAGGAAACTATAGAGGTGTAAAGCTGATGGACCAGGTCATGAAAGTAACAGAAAGAGTTATAGCACAGTTGATTAGGGACCGGGTGAAACTAGACGAGATGCAATTTGGGTTTGTACCAGGAAGAGGCACCACTGATGCCATCTTCCTTGTGAGGCAGTTACAGGAAAAGTACCTAGCTAAAAGTAAGCCACTCTACCTGGCATTTGTCGACCTTGAGAAAGCCTTTGACAGAGTTCCAGGTGCTGTAATCTGGTGGGCTTTTAGAAAACTAGTAGTAGATGAATGGCTTGTGAAAGCGGTACAAGCCATGTATAGGGGAACAGTCAGCAAAGTTAGGATTAGCAATGAGTATAACGAGGAATTTAGCGTACAGGTTGGGGTCCACCAGGGCTCTGTTCTTAGCCCCCTCTGTTCATCATAGTCCTGCAGGCAATAACGGAGGAGTTTAAGACTGGATGCCCATGGGAATTCCTGTATGCTGATGACCTCGCACTTATAGCTGAATCTATGGTAGAACTAGAGAAGAAATTCCAAACTTGGAAGCAGGGACTAGAAAGAAAGGGTCTCAAAGTCAACATGACAAAGACTAAGGTCCTTGTAAGTAGACGAGAAAACAGAACCCAGATCCCCTCAGGGAAATGGCCTT
>OZ024740.1:253505083-253550083 GCA_964016885.1 Eledone cirrhosa | reverse complement strand
CCCAGTGTTATACTTCTGCATGGCTCCTTCGTATACTCTGATTCTGTCTCTTTAGTTGTAGCCAGAGAACTGCCTGCGGTTGATAAGTGTTGGATGTGTCTTTCCATTTCTGTTGGGTCGCACATGTGGGACACGTTCTTCATCACTCATACCAAGTCTGTGATCAGAATATTAAACTTAGCACTACTGGACATTGCTGAGTTTTTGAGTATCAGGTATTTGGAGGCCATGGGTTTAGCGTAGAGTGAGTGGAGAATTTGGGCCCTCTCGTCTATAGTGTTAATCCAGAGTTCCGTGTCCAATACAGGTAGTCTACTGTTAGGCTGTTTGGAAGGGTAGTCGATAGTTGCAGTTATACTCAGAGTATACGAAGGAGCCACGGAGAAGTATAAGACCCTCATTGAACTGGACATGAAAGGAATTTGCCCATTATACAGGAGCAAATCATGGAATAGCTTAGATAGGACTAAATATAAGATAGGGAAAGCCACCTCATGGTACGACAACCAGAGATACCAGAGTGTCATGTTCGTGGACGCTACCCTTGGAGGGAAATTAGCTAACCAGTGTAGAAA
Source organism: Eledone cirrhosa (assembly GCA_964016885.1). NCBI lineage: Eukaryota > Metazoa > Mollusca > Cephalopoda > Octopoda > Eledonidae > Eledone > Eledone cirrhosa. The sequence continues at coordinate 253,549,508 of OZ024740.1, read as the reverse complement.
GGCCTGAGAAAGACCCACTTATAGATTAAGGTGGTAGAAAAGCCAGGAACCACCTTAAAATCCCTGATCAGCAAAACCTACCATTTTAAGAAAACCTACTGTACTAATAGGAAATGTATTATATGTAAAGTAAATCCCCGGATAAACTGTAAAACTAGAAACGTAGTCTATAGCATAAGATGTACAGATGGTACTTGCAGAAACATGACAACAACATACATAGGCGAGACAGCTCGTAGCATAGGTGAAAGGATAGACCAACACTGGTGGAGGGGGGGAGGGAACTAAAAGGACAAAAAAAAAAAAACGGTTCAGTACTATATGAACACGCCAGACAACAACCAGACAAGAACATGACGGAAACATAGACATCATAGAAATTAAAATAATATCTCTGGCGTCAGCATAGCTGGTGACGTTGCCAAACTTTTTATGGTATCGTGGGAAAGGAGACTCAAAGATCTTGATGAGAGCTCCATAGTTACGTAGTTACGTAGACGACATTAATATAGTAAAAAGGACACCCCCACAAGAGAGTACTAACAAGTATGATTTAGAATGTAGCACAATAGATAGCTAATTCCATACAACGTCACCAGCTATGCTGACACCAATGACTGCTCCCCTCATTTTGGGTGTAGATCTTTTCGTTGAATTTGAATATGTGGCCCTTTAGGGTAGTTTTAATACTAACCCCTATTGCATGCGCGATCATTGTTTTGGGGGGGTCCGTATGGCTTTGGTCCACCGAATCCACCTTCCCAGGGGAGTCTTTTTCGCCATTGACGTTATGGTGGAGGGGGGGGGGGGGTCTACCTCTTATGGGTCAATTCCTGTAGCGGTAGTGATTTATTTCACCAACCCTCAACATTTTTATACTGCAAATAATATGATAAACTTACAGAAGAAGAGGACGTAAAGCAAGGTAGAAATATAGAAGTAGAGTTGAAGGAGAAGATGCGAAGAAAAAATAAGTAAAAGAAGAAAAGGGAAGATGCAGATATATTGAATAATATTAAATACTCCAGAAAATATCAGTTGAGTGCTTCTAATCTATTGTAAAATTGTATTCGTTGAATAATCAATGAACCATATAAACTTTGATATATATATCATCATCATCATTTTACGTCCACTTTTCCCTGCTTGCAAGGGTGGGACGGGTTTTATTCAGCACAGCATCTCTCCACTTGTCACGGTCCTTCGTCATCTCCACCATGAGCTTCAGCAATCTGAGGTCGGTTCTCACCACCTCCGCCCATGTTTTTCATGGTCTACTTCTACCACGTCTTCCTTCAACTGGCATTTCCTGGCACTTCTTCACCCATCGGTCATCCTCCATGCGCATCACATGTCCATACCACCTCAGTCTCCTCTCTCGCACACTACATTCTATCCCTCTCAGACACAGTTTCTCTCTCAACAAGTATGATCAGAAAAAGGAGGCCTGGAAATGTCATTATGAGAGACTGGTGAATGTGGAAAACGAATGGGAGAGAGAGAAATTACCCTCAGTAGATCCGAAGAGGGACCAGCTATTGAGACTGACGAATATAGGGTCCAAGAGGTGATTAAGGAAATGAAAAATGGTAAGGCTGTTGGACCGTCGGAGATAGCTGCTGAGATGCTGAAGGCATCAGGGGACGTAGGCACTAAAGTTGTTGCACGCATTATCAATCAGGCTATATAAGGCGGTCTCATACCCAAAGACTGGTGCAGCAATATTCTCGTAAATTGCTACAAAGTTAAAGGGAATGCTCTGGAGAGGAGCAATTATAGGGGTATAAAACTGATAGATCAGGTTATGAAAGTGGCAGAAAGGATATTAGCACAACTAATTAGAGAAAGGGTCAAACTAGATGAGATGGAGTTGTGGTTTTGTGCCTGGGAAAAGTACAACAGATGCCCTCTTCTTGGTGAGACAATTACAAGAGAGGTTCTTAGAGAAGAATAGGCCACTATACTTAGTCTTTGTTGACTTGTCATCTGGTGGTCCCTAAGGAAACTAGGTGTGAGGAATGGCTTGTGAGGACAGTGCACACTTTGTACAGAGGTGCTGTCAGTAAAGTCAGGGTAGAATGGAGTTTAGTGAGGAATTCCAGATACTAGTAGGAGTACATCAAGGTTCGGTCCTCAGCCCGCTCTTGTTCATTATAGTCCTCCAAGCCATAACGGAGGAGTTTAAGACTGGCTGTCTATGGGAACCTCTCTATGCTGACGATCTGGTTCTTATAGCAGAATCAGTAGAGGAGCTAGAGAATAAATTCTGGCTATGGAAACAGCAGTTGGAAGCAAGAGGACTGAGAGTGAATCTAGCTAAGACAAAAGTGTTGATGAGTAGCAAAGAGGACAAAACTCTGATTCCATCAGGGAAATGGGCATGTTCGATATGCAGAAAAGGAACTGGCATAAATTCTATAAAATGCACACAATGCAGATCCTGGGTACACAAGAGTTGTAGCGGGATAGCAGGCAAACTAACAGGTAGGGAGAAATATGTATGCAGTAGATGTACAGGGAAATTAGATAGTAGAAGTCACATTGATAGCCACATTTTTCAAATGCAGGCGGGTGCTATAGAAGTGGTGGTGAGACATGGGCAGCAACTGCAGAGGATATGCGATGGCTGGAGAGAAATGAGGTAAGTATGCTCTGTTGGATGTGCAATGTCAATGTGCGTGAACGACCCAGCATGGATGTTTTGAGAAAGAAACTGTATCTAAGAGGGATAGAATGTAGTGTGCGAGAGAGGAGACTGAGGTGGTATGGACATGTGATGCGCATGGAGGATGACCGATGGGTGAAGAAGTGCCAGCAAATACCAGTTGAAGGAAGACGTGGTAGAGGTAGACCACGAAAAACATGGGCGGAGGTGGTGAGAACAGACCACAGATTGCTGAAGCTCACGGTGGAGATGACGAAGGACCGTGACAAGTGGAGAGATGCTGAATAAGACCCGTCCCACCCTTGCAAGCAGGGAAAAGCGGACGTAAAATGATGATGATGATGATATACATATATATATATATGCATCATCATCATCATTTCATCATTTCATTTTATGTCCGCTTTTCCCTGCTTGCAAGGGTGGGACGGAAACTGATTCTGGCTTGATTTCTACAGATGGATGCCCTTCCTAACACCAACCTCATTTACAGTGAGTGGTGGGTGCTTTTTTGCCGTGGCACCTCCACGACCACTTTGCACTGGAATGATAGGGACCCCAGTCCCTATCATCTCATTTCTACAGCTGAGTAAACTGGAGCAATGTGAAATAAAGTGTCTTGCTCAAGGAAACAACACATCACCCGGTCTGAGAATTGAACTCACAACCTTTCGATTGCAAGCCCAATGCTCTAACCACTAAGCCATGTGCCTCCATATATATACGTATATATCTTTTTATATATTTTTATATATTTATTTTTATTTTTGTTTACATTTATTCATGTATTAACATTTATTCATTTATTTTCCCCTCTATCCTACGTTATTTCTACTTATGCTTGTCTCTCCTCTGTGTACCATCATTTTCTAGATATTTTCTTCTCTTTATATTTTTCTCTGTAATAATTTCTCCTTTTTCTTCTTCTTTCTCTTTTTCTTTTCCTTTTTTTCTTATTCCTTTCCTTTCTTTCTTTACTGTATCTATCTTTCTTCCTCCTTTTCTCTCTATATCTTTATTATTAATATTATTATTGATGATGTAATTTGAATTTGTAAATTTGCCGGTTATATATATTTTTTATAACAATTTCCGAAGATCTGATCGAGCTAACATTGTATTTAAAATTGAGTGGCACTGCTTCTAGTGTTCAGCAATTTTTAGACAACTTTATCAGTGAAACAATTGTTATACTGTAAATAAATCCCTTTTTTTTTGTACTGTTGACCATGTTATTCTCCACTTTTTCAATTTTATTACTCCAAGATAAACTTACATAGGAATACAAGTGAAATCATAAACTCGTCATCTACGAGTCTTGTTGAGTCGAACAGCGCATTCTATCCATAATAAGAAGTATTCACAACCTCTAACTGGATTACCTATAACGATATTTTGTTATCCTTTATATATATATATATATATATATATATATATATATAATGAAAAATTGAACAGGGACAGAACAGAGAGGCAGTACGATAAATGTTTATTAAATTCACGCTCAGGAGAGTGGGGGGTAGGTGGAGGACGACGTTTCGGGCATAAGCCCTTCTTCAGGTGAGAGTTCAAAAGGTGTGTAGGGGAGTGGTGGAGAGACATATAGCGAAAGGAAACGGTGCGAATGAAAAATTAACAAATAAAGACAAAAATATAATAAATAATAAATAAAAATAAAGCATGATCAAAATACAAGGAATGAGAACATTTAAAAATAAAGGCATGATCAAAATAAACTGAAATTAAAAGGGGGGTAAACAGGTGGTGGAAGGGTGTGGGGTGAGTAGAGGTGGTGGCGGGTGGAGTGGGGAGAGGGAGACGGGGTGTCCGAGCGGGGAGGGCTGAAGGTGGTGTGTGTGGTTAGGTGTGCGTGTGTGTGTGTGTGTGTGTGTATGTGAAAGTGAGGGTTGGAGGAAGAACGGGGTTGCATGTTCAGGAAGGTGTGTGTGGGGGGTGTTTTTGTGTGTCGGAGGGTCTGTGCGTGTGTGGATAGGGGGGTGGGGGAGAGGAATCAGGGGGCTGAGGGTGTAAATATGTGGTGGGAAGCACGTGTGTGTGGTTTAAGCGTGTTGTGGGTGTGGGTGGCGTGTGGATAAAAAAAATTGTTTTGGGATGTGTGTGTGGGTGAGTTATATAGGTGATGGTGTAAGACGATGGTTGAAAGTGGTAAGTTACACGGATGTATGGAGATTTTGGTTGGAAGTCAAAACGCGTGTGGGTAATCCAAGAAGCGGTGGTCGGAAAAATATATATATATATATATATATATATATATATATATATATATAGTGGAGGCACATGGCTTAGTGGTGAGCCTTGCAATTGAAAGGTTGTGAGTTCAAATCTCAGACTGGGTGATGTGTTGTTTCCTTGAGCAAGACACTTTATTTCACATTGCTCCAGTTTACTCAACTGTAGAAATGAGATGATAGGGACTGGGGTCCCTATCATTCCACTGCAAAGTGGTCGTGGAGGTGCCATGGCAAAAAAGCACCCAGCACTCACTGTAAATGAGGTTGGTGTTAGGAAGGGCATCCAGCTGTAGAAATCAAGCCAGAATCAGCTCCCGTCCCACCCTTGCAAGCAGGGAAAAAGCGGACGTTAAATGAAATGAATGAATGAATGAATATATATACACACATGTATATATATATATATATATATATATATGTATATATGTGTATGTGTGTATATATATATATATAAGTTGGTGTTCATCAGGGCTCTATTCTTAGCCCCCTACTATTTATTATTGCCCTCCAGGCTATAACAGTGGAGTTCAAGACCGGCTGCCCATGGGAACTCCTATACGCAGATGATCTAACGCTCATAGCTGAATCAATGGCCGAGCTAGAGAAGAAATTCCAAACATGGAAGCACGGGCTAGAATCAAAAGGCCTTAAAATTAACCTGGCTAAGACTAAAGTTCTAGTTTGTAAGAAAGAAAATAAGGCGGCGGTCCCCTCCGGGAAGTGGCCATGCGCAGAGTGTAGGAAAAGCGTAGGTAGAAATTCCATTTTGTGTCCCAAATGCAAAGTTTGGGTTCATAAAAGATGTAGTGGGATCACAGGTAAGCTAACTAAGAACATAGATTTTACATGTGGCCGGTGTTCTGGGGCAATAAGTAGCAGCAAGTGCCCACAAAATACTAGCTCTTTCAACTGCGCAGAGGGTTCTATAGAAATAGTGGACAGCTTCCGTTACCTGGGTGACAAAATCAGCAGTGGGGGAGGGTGCTCTGAAAGTACAGTAGCTAGAGTCAGAACTGGGTGGAAAAAGTTCAGAGAGCTTATACCACTATTAGCCGCTAAAGGGTTCTCCCTAAAAATGAAAGGCAGGTTGTAGGATGCCTGCATACGAACAGCAATGTTGCATGGCAGTGAGACCTGGGCATTGTGTGCAGAGGATATACGCAGACTAGAGAGAAACGAAGCTTGCATGCTCTGCTGGATGTGTAATAGTAATATACGTGAACGACAAAGCATAAACGAAGTAAGGAAAAAATTAGAAATAAGAGGGATCAGATGTTGTTTACTAGAGAGAAGGCTACGTTGGTATGGTCACGTGATGCGCATGAAGGACGATAGCTGTATAACAAAGTGCAGGGCAATAAAGATAGACGGTAGCCACGGAATAGGCAGACCCAGAAAAACCTGGGACGAGCTGATAAACTCCGACGTCACACACTTACACCTCACCAAGACAATGTCACTGGACTGAGACCTTTGGCGGTACTCAGTAATAGAGAAGACCCGCCTTACCTAAATACAAAGTAAAACCTACTACAGTCAGTAGGCATCTCTAACAAAATACACCCCCGTCCCACCACCCCCACCCCATCCACACCGCCCCCTTCTATGTAAAGTTACGTTGGTGCCACACCATCCAGGCCGAAACAAATGAGATCGTGTAGGTGTCACGACAAAAAAACACACAGTCCACGCTGTAATGTGGCCGTGTAGGCAACACGGTAAAAACCTCCCAGACCCACACTGTAAATGTGGTTGGTGTTAGGAAGGGCATCCAACTGTAGAAAACCTGCCAGACAGTCCTATGCAAGCAAGACAATCACTCTTGCCTCAAGTGGGAAAAGCCCCGTCCAAACCCATGCAAGCGTGGAACATGGACGTTAAACGATGATGATGATGATGATGATGATGATGATATAATTTTAATATAGATGAGATTCTACAGGACTAGAACTGTGTCATTCTTGAGAAATCATCAGGAATCTGATGATTTCTCAAGAATGAAACAGTTCTAGTCCTGTAGAATCTCATCTATATTAAAACTTTTATACTCTGCTATGTATTGAGTACCTTACTTACTGTGGTCGGCAGAGAAGATTGTGGGACAGTTGACCTGGCTGCATCGTTTTCAGAGCCAGGGTCACCTATACTAGCAATCGAGACCATCACAATTAAGGGACCCAAAGTGGCCGCCGCTGACACTAGGCCAGGTGTCATACCGACAGCTGTTGCTGGCACCCCAAAAGTCACACCAGTGCTGCTGCTGAATGTCAGAGGCCTGGTGAAACTCACTAACATGAGTAAAATTTCCTACCTGGGAGACTTAGCCGTAAGCAATCAAGCACTATGCATGGTACTAACCGAAACGCACCTGACAAGCAGTATAGCAGATGCAGAAATACATATACCGAAATATACTGTATTTCGTTCGGACAGGAAGGAGAGAACTCATGGTGGGGTTGCTCTGTATATATCCGTGAAGATGTCACACCAATTGTACTGTTGACACATTTAAACTCAGTCTGTGACACACTGATATTACATATGAAGCAACTAAAGACAGTAATATGTGTCACATATCGGCCACCTGATGCCCCCAGTCATGAGGGTAAATTTGAGGTTAGCGTCAGTAGGATAGAAGAGGTCCTTGACAAACTGGACCAGGGTCTCAACATCCTACTGCTGGGAGACTTCAACCTACCAAAGGTCAAATGGCCTGAGGGCCACCTCCCTAGAACGACGTCAATAGAACAGAGACAGACGGAGTCCCTGCTGGCCCTCACACACAGGCTGTTCATGGAACAAGCATTATTCCTCCCAACAAGAGGCGAAAATATCCTGGATCTCTGTTTTACAAACAACGAAGTGCTCATCCACGATGTAAAGGTGACACCAACAATTTTCTCGGATCATAACTTAGTAGAACTAATGATATGTGGTCCAATACAACCATCAAGAAGCACCGGAACCTTATTCAGCCTTAATTTCTACAAGGCTAACTGGAAAAAGATCAAGAGAGAAATCCTGAACCAAATATGGAGCGAAAACACCGTCACACAAGACACCAACACACAATTACAACACTTCATGACAACGATACACACTATATGCCAAAAGTTTGTCCCAGAGAAAAAGGCCAACAGACACAAAAGTCGTATTCCCAGAGATAGGAATATCCTTATGAGACAAAGAACCAAGCTCTCAAACCAGTTGAATGCACAACAAGAAAACAAAAACGGGCACTACTTGACACCGAGATTGCACTCAAACTTTCCCATGAAAATGAGAGGACAAAAAAAGAAAGCAGGGCCATAGAAAATATTAAAACAAACCCTAAGGCCTTCTTTAAATTTGCAAAAGAAACTGCCTCAGTATACTGCAAGATTGGGCCACTCTTCCATACAGATGGTTCATTAATCGACAGTCCCCAAGAGATAAGTGAAATACTGAACAAACAGTACAAAAGTGTGTTCACATGTCCACTGAGGCACATGCAAATAACAAAGCCAGAGGAGTTCTTTGATGAAGAAATGGTGACCATCAACCACATATACATAACGGAGGAGGATGTGGTATACACCATAGATGAAATTAGAACGGACTCAGCTGCTGGACCTGATGGATTCCCAGCAGTCCTCTTAAAAACATGTAAGCAGGCCTTAGCAACTCCACTGAAGACGCTCTTCAGAAGCTCCTTGTCTAGCGGTATACTACCCAGGGAGCTGAAAGAAGGCACAATATGCTCTATCCATAAAGGAGGTAGCAGAGCGGAGGCCAAAAGCCATGACGTCACATATCAGTAAGGTCATGGAGCGAGACATCAGAAAGAAACTGATCACTTTCCTCGAGGAAAATGACTGCTTGACTAGCACGCAGCATGGCTTTCGCCCAGGAAGAAGCTGCCTTACACAGCTGCTACATCACTACGACTGGGTACTGAAACAACTGCTAGACAGCTCACATGTGGACGTGATATATCTTGACTTTGCGAAGGTCAACCACAGAATGATATATCACAAACTACACGGACTCAGCATAACTGGAAAAGTAGGTGAGTGGCTGCACGACTTCTTAAAGGACAGAAGCCAGACAGTCACAGCAAACGGGGCCCTCTCAAAGGAAACATCAATAACAAGTGGGGTGCCCCAAGGCACAGTCCTGGGACCACTACTGTTTTTGGTGGCTCTCTCAGACATGCCCTCTGTAGTACATACAACATCCCTCACTATCTATGCTGATGACACTAAGGTAGCACAGGCAATCAAAAACCCGGCTGACGCTGCCCTTTTACAACAAGATCTGGATGCCATATACAAATGGGCAGAAGAAAATAACATGCAGTTTAATTCTGGCAAATTCCAAGCCCTACACTACAAACCAGCAAACACAAATACAGTACAACACAGTTACGCAGGACCAGGAGGGACTGATATCCCTGTGTCAAAAACGATATGAGACCTGGGTATAGACATGAGCGATGATGCATCTTTTTCCTCACACATCATGAAAGTGGCGACAATGTGCAGACGACTCGCTGGCTGGATCTGGAGGACTCTCCGGACAAGAGACCGTGACACTATGTTGATACTATGGAGGACATTTATCCTAAACCGCATGGACTATTGCTCGCAGTTGTGGTCACCCCATAGTGTCAAACTAACCACGGAGCTTGAGGCAATCCAGCGAAGCTACACCAAGAGGATTGCGACGATGAAGCACTGATCTTTGCCAGAAATAGATCGAATTTATCTACTGAGGAAATCAACATCATAACTCACGCTAGAAAAACCTTACTAAACTTCCAAGAAGAACACTGGACAAGAAACACATATAACAACTTATTCGATATTACGATGGGATCCATGGACTCTGCTCAAGTTACAGACCTTGTTGGGCTATTTCTCCTCTATAATATTCATTCCTCTTTTCCCCACCTCAAAGGTGGTCTTTATCGGGATGATTGTCTATTGTTATCTAATAATCTTAGCAATTCAATATAGAGAAAAACAAAAAACAAATTAGAAAATTCCTCAAGGACTACTACAACCTTAACATCACCTTTGAAAACATTTTAAAAGTAACTAATTTCCTTGACGTTACCTCTCTACGAATATTTATCAACCTTACCACAAACCCAACCAGAATCTACGCTATGTACATTCACGCTCTAACCACCCTGGCTCTATACTAAAAAACTTAGTATATAACATATCTCTTAGACTTTCTAAATTATCTTCCAATGAATATATATTTTATAATAATGCACCCTTCTACAACGAGGCCTTAACTAGAAGTGGGTATAAAGAAAACATCTCATATATCCCCAACACTACTATGGACCAAAATATAAAACCTAGCAAAAACTATAAACACCAAAAAATACCATTGAAACAAATACCTAATGGGGTTATTCCTATTACACCAAACAACCAAAAAACCGCAACCACTATTACTACACGATCTATGACCAATGTTATTGACTCACATATGTATACCAAACATTCAAAATCTCATAATCTACCCAATAATAACACCAAATACAACCACGGTAGTTTACCAAATTCCACAAATACGGATACTAACCATAAGAATTCTTCTAGAACACAGCATATTAATATTAGTGGTAATAAGAACTTAACTAAAAACCGCAAAAGAAACATAACATGGTACAACGCACCCTTCAACCTGCAAACTATTGGACAAATCCCCCAAAAATTCTTCGAAATTCTACATAAACATTTTCCACCAAACCACAGATACCACCAAATATTTAACAGGTATACTGTTAAATTCTCATACTCTACATCAAACAATCTCCAGCAAAAAAATAAGCAACTACAACATTTATAAATTTAAAAATATGACCACACCACCACAACATAATTTAAATAGGACTGCACCTTTTAACAGGACAAATAATACAATCCTTCAACCTGGAAAACACAACCACCCAAATCACCAACACAAAAACAACATAACACAAAATCACAATACAACCCTAGCCCTAAACCTCCCACAAAGCAACCTTCATTCTCCCGCAAACATTAATTACAATAGGAATAGCTCAAGGATTAATGAGAATGGTATAGGTACCCCCAACAACCATCTTACGTATGGCTGTAATTGCAGAAACAGAAGCATTTGCCCTTAAATGGCAACTGTTTGATAAATAATGTAATATATAAATGCACTGTGTCTACTACTGACTCTAACAAAACATATAGGATCTACATCAAACACATTCAAGAAAAGATTTTACGCACACTCTAGTAGTTTTAACAACACTAAACTAGCTAACACCACATCTTTAGCTGAAGCGGTAAATAATTATAAAAAGAAAAAAATAGATTTCAAGCTATCGTGGAACACCATTCTACAAAGAATTCCATATCTTGGGAACAGGAGAGAATGCAGGTTATGTTCAGGGGAGATCTTGGAAATTACCAAATCTAAGGATAATTTATTGAATAAAAGACAGGAACTGATTATAGTTTGTAATCAGTTACTATAAACCTAATTAAATATTCTAAATAGCAACTCACTATTATTCTATGTGGCGTAACATTTGTTAGTATCCCTTTCCCCTAATTATACGCATTCATGCTTATTTCTTACCTTTTAATTTTTTAGCTTCCTTAGATTTATGCATTAGTGACTGAGGGCAACAAGGTACACAACCACCCGTAATTGCATAAGTAAATATGTATATATATATATATATATGTGTGTATATGCAAGTATATGTGTAAGAGTGTTTTTATATATGTTTGTGTACTATGTATGTGTGTGTACATACACACACATATATATATGTATATATATATAAATATATGTGTATATGATTGTGTGCACATGTGTAGATGTATGTATGTGTTTGCATCTATTTATACATATGCATATTTTTAGTTGAGTATCAATATAACTATACCTCTATCTATAATGTGGGTATATGCACTTTGTGATCTATGAAATTTATTCATTTTGACTATATCAACATGCATTTATCTGAGTTTGATTATTTATACATAGACATACTTGAAAGTATTTTAAGGCGTATCATATGCTGTATTATACTAAGTACAATTTACCACACCGTACTATATTGTGTTACATTATATTATATTATTAGAGAGGTTGCTCGGGTATTAAATAGCAGTTGTATATACCATTTATGTCAATACTTCAGTGCTACTTCGAAAACTATACTTTTACCAAATCATCAGCTTTTTCCAAAAGAGGATTCCTGCCCCCAGGGGTCCCCTACTCAATATGTGCCAATTCTGAGAGTTCACATTCATCTGTAGGACAAACGTAGCCCATGTGTCAAGTTTTGTGAAAATCGGTTGCGAACTCCAGAAGTTATGACGTTTTGTTGCATTGCACTGCAGTTCTTCAGTCGACTCCAAGGAAGTGGTTAAAGGGGGTTATCTGCCGGGAGGCCCTATAATCAATATCTGGAAAAATGAAAGTGCCCATGACCATCCGGAGTACATAAGTAACCTATGTCTTAAGTTTGGTGAAAATACTGTAGAAATGCATAAGGTTTATACACGCGCGCGCTCGTGTGTGTGTGTTTGTATGTGTATGTGGAGGGGGGTATGTATTTGTGTGTGCGTATGTATGTGTATGTCCGTCGGGGCATACGTATGTACTGGCCTAAATCTTCACTATTTACTTTTACTATTTTAATAACCTCTGTCATTTTCGTTTTCAATTTTATTTACATCATTCTTAAACTCTGAGGCTGGAAATCATTCTGTTATGTTAAATAGAATATTAGTCTAACGACTCCATTTATATCATAAACTTGGTATTGTCTTTGCATGAAATTGTTCTTCTCGCATTACATAACGACGTATTATCCTCGCTTTTTTTTCCGTTCATTGCCAGGGAACGTCTTCACGAACCAAAATATCGTCTTCCTGTTTTCGTTCGGTTGGAACGTTTCTCGAAATATTTACTTCTGCGTTCACAGATTACTCTCAGTTCAATTTGAATGGGAAATTCCTGTTTCATCGATTTTCTCCGTAACCATGGAAGCTTGTACCCTAAAAGTCAACCCAAAGCCTCCTCGGGTCATTCTGCATAACTGTGTAAATTTTCGCTGCATTCCACCAAGCCATTTTGACGTTTATCCGACTACACTTACTTACTTAAATATACAACGTCTGACCACTTCCAATTTATACAGTAGATTTGTGGGTTTGTGTCAGGTAAAAGTACCACAGACGTTCTTTTCATTGTATGACAACTACAGGAGAAGTACCTAGCTAAAAGTAAACCTCTATACTTAGCTTTTGTTGACTTGGAGAAAGCCTTTGACAGAGTCCCCCACTCCAATATCTGGTGGGCTCTTAGAAAACTAGGTGTTGATGAATGGCTTGTGAGAGCTATACAAGCCATGTATAAAGAAACAATCAGCAAGGTTAGAATTAATAACGAATATAGTGAAGAGTTTAGCGTAAAAGTTGGTGTTCATCAGGTCTCCGTTCTTAGCCCCCTACTATTTATTATTGCCCTTCAGGCTATAACAGAGGAGTTCAAGACCGGCTGCCCATGGGAACTCCTATATGCAGATGATCTAACGCTCATAGCTGAATCAATGGCTGAACTAGAGAAGAAATTCCAAACATGGAAGCATGGCCTAGAATCAAAAGGCCTTAAAGTTAACTTGTCTAAGACTAAAATTCTAGTTTGTAGGAAGGAAAATAGGGCACCGGTCCCATCTGGGAAATGGCCATGCTCAGTGTGTAGGAAAGGAGTAGGCAGAAACTCCATTTTATGTCCCAAATGCAAAGTATGGGTGCAGAAAAGATGTAGTGGGACCACAGGTAAGTTAACTAAGAATATAGATTTTATATGTGGCCGGTGCTCTGGTGCAATAAGTAGCAGCAAGTGCCCACAGAATACTAGCTCATTCCATTGCACAGATGGTTCTATAGAAATAGTGGACACCTTCCGTTACCTGGGTGACAAAATCAGCAGTGGGGGAGGGTGCTCTGAAAGTACAGTAGCTAGAGTCAGAACGGGGTGGAAAAAGTTCAGAGAGCTTATACCACTATTGGCCGCTAAAGGGTTCTCTCTAAAAATGAAAGGCAGGTTGTAGGATGCCTGCATACGAACAGCAATGTTACATGGCAGTGAGACCTGGGCATTGTGTGCAGAGGATATACGCAGACTGGAGAGGAACGAAGCTTGCATTCTCTGCTGGATGTGTAATAGTAATATATGTGAACGGCAAAGCATAAACGAACTAAGGGAGAAATTAGGAATAAGAGGGATCAGATGTTGTTTACTCGAGAGAAGACTACGTTCGTACGGTCACGTGATACGCATGAAAGACGACAGCTGTATACAAAAGTGCAGGGCGATTAAAATAGACGGTAGCCACGGAGTAGGCAGACCCCAAAAAACCTGGGACGACTTGATAAATTCAGACCTCACACACTTACACCTCTCCAAGACAATGTCACTGGACCGAGATCTTTGGCGCTACACAGTAATACAGAAGACCCGCCTTGCCTAAGTACAAAGCGAAACCTACAGTCAGTAGGCACCTCTAACAACAATGCACCCCTGTCCCACTACCCCCACCCCATCCACACCACCTCCTTCAATATGAAGTTATGTTGGTACCACAACATCCAGTCCGAAACAAATGAGGTCGTGTAGGTGTCACGACAAAAAAAACACACAGTCCATGCTGTAATGTGGCCGTGTAGGTAACATGGTAAAAACCTCCCAGTCCACACTGTAAACGTGGTTGGTGTTAGGAAAGGCAGCCAGCCGTGACAAAAAACACACAGTCCACGCTGTAATGTGGCCGTGTAGGTAACACGGTAAAAACCTCCCAGTCCACACTGTAAACGTGGTTGGTGTTAGGAAGGGCATCCAGCCGTAGAAAACCTGCCAGACAGTCCTATACGAGCAGGACAAGCAATCTTGCCTCAAGTGGGAAAACTTCCGTCCAAACCCATGCAAGCGTGGAAGATGGACGTTAAACGATGATGATGATGATGATGATGATTGTATTACTGTATTTAATTATCTTATTATAATTTTCATCTTTTAATATACTATCTTTCCTAGTCATGACCTTAATTTATATTCACCTAAAAACTCCATACAACACAACTCAACATTTAAATTTTACATTCCTTTTAAACTTCACTATACCATATACATTCAACTATCAATATGACAATACCTTTCTTCCTAATAGATGTTTTATAGCAATTCTATTATTAACACCATTCAATCATTCCTTTCAAAGGGTCAAGACCTCAACTAAAGTGAATTATTTTTCATCTTAACATCATATGGAAAAAAACAATCTGATTGGTTAGTTCTTCAGTTACCTCCAAATAAGGTCATAGAACTAAACTTACTACTAATTTAATACTAATTATGAATAAAATTATTATTGCTTTTGACAACAGCTGGTGATATGCATGTAAGTAAATATTCTCCCTATCTGATATTTTGTAACTAACCTTACATAGATCGATAACGAAGTTTAGCTACAATGTACTATCATCACCTAGAAACGATCGTAAAGCAGTGAAGTATATCTCTAATGACGTGATTTTTTATTTCATTGTTTTAACTTATATATTTATATATATATATATATATGAAGTAATTTCGTCGTAAAAGTCCAGGAAAAAAGAGTGCTCTATGTAGGTAACAGAGCTTAATAGTTATGTAATAAACAACATAAGGCAATTATTCCATTTACCAGTGGTTTCTTAAAAGCAAAAAATTTTGCTTTCAATCATCAGAATGAAAAAATCCTGGTCTGTTTATTGATATTGGATTTTAAAAACAAAAATGCAATCTATATGAAAGTGAGGCTGGAGAAGGAAGAAGGAAAGGAAAAATTAAATAAAAACACACATGCAAACACACACACAAACATAAATGCATACATACACACACACATATATATATATATATATATATATATATATATATATACATACACTCATACATACACACACACATATACACATATATACACACATATATATATAAATATAAATATATATATATATATATATATATATATATATATATATATATATATATATATATATATATGCATACACATTCACATACATAGCCATACACACATACATATACATACATACATACTCACAATCATACCTATATACACACGTACATACATAAATGCATACATATGCATGTACAAAATTAGAAAAATATACACACACCTCTACATATTCACACACGCAAATAAATATAAGAAAAAATATATATAAAAAATAAAATAATAAAAACTATTATACAGTTGACAGCGATACAGGCAACGAATAAATGAACAAACATGCGTGGTAAGCAATACACACAAATGCACGTACACATACATACGTAAAAATAAATACATACACACACTCTCACACATAAATATACATATACAAATACATAAACACATACATACGCATACACAAATACATACACAAACACACACACATATACATATATACACACACATATACATACACACACACATATATATATATATATATATATATAAATACACATACACATATATACATACATAGCTGTACAATTATACACATACAAATACGTACATATCACAAACGCACAACCAAATACAAACACACATACATATATACATATACATATATATATATATATATATGTGTGTGTGTAAAACTCAATCTTAGATAATTCATATGAACCTTATATAACTCCAAAATATACATATACATATATACAGTAATGTAATAAACAACATAAGGCAATTATTCCATTCACCAGTGGTTTCTTAAAAGCAAAAAATTTTGCCTTCAGTCATCAGAATGAAAAAAAAAGTCAAACCCTGAAAACTCTTTTGATGTTGCAATGGGTTCATATGACAGTGCGGATGTGTGTGACTTAGTAGGATTATTCCTTCTCCACACCCTCAAAGAGAAATTTTGTTCCCATAATATCGGTTTATACCGTGATGACGGATTGGCAGTTTCTCATACCTCCAACGGCCATAACCTTGATAAATTCCGTAAAGATTTAATCAATACTTTTGCTAATCTTAACCTTAAAATCACGATAGATACGAACCTTACCAATGCTAACTTTCTTGATATTAATCTTGATCTACTTACCGCCTCTTTTAAACCTTATCATAAACCTAATGAAAATCTTAGGTATATACACAAAGAGTCTTGCCATCCCCCTATAGTTTTTAATAATCTTATTCCCAACATTAGCCGTAGGATTTCTACCTTATCTTCGTCTATAGACATTTTTAATAAAGCCATCCCTTATTATAATAAAGCCTTTAAGAACAGCGGTTTTACAGAAACATTTTTTTATTTACCTACTTCCCCCCCTAAAACTAACCACAATAACAGGAAAAGGAAAATTATTTGGTTCACACCCCCCTTCTCTCTAACTGTCAAAACTAATGTAGGAAGGAAATTTCTTGAACTCTTAGACAAACATTTTCCTCCTAATCATAGATATTATAAGATATTTAATAGGAACGTAGTTAAGATTAGTTACTCTTGTTGCCCATCTATGAAGTCCAAAATCACTAGTTCAAATCATACGAGAACAAATCCAGGATGCAGTTGCAGGAAGTCGGATGAATGTCCATTGCAGGGTAAATGTAACACCAAATCTGTTGTTTATGAGGCTAAAATAACACCGTTAATCAACAACCAACCAGCCAGGAGTGAGCGATATGTCGGCATGACCCAGGACAGGTTTAAAACCAGGTTTTACTCACATGTCGCTTCTTTTAAGCACTCCGATAAATGAACAACAACGGCCCTCGCAAGTAAGGTGTGGGAATTCAAGGATAGTAATATCCCGTACTCTATCGATTGGTCTATCTTAGACCATTCGAGGGAGTACCAAAGGGGCACAAAGAATTGTTCTTTGTGTACCACAGAAAAATATAGGATTTTGCTAAACTTGAAAGCCACTTCTGCTTGCCTGAACTCAAAGACCGAGATCTTCAGATGTTGTCCTCATCTGAAACCACATCTGATCTGTAACTTGATTGACATTCCTATGATAACTCAACTGCCTTCAACTCCTTCTCTGCTCTTTACTTCTACTACGGTTTTTTTACCTGCTGAATCCACGTTCTGTACTCTTGTATTCTTTTTCTCCCTTATCTCCCCTTATATTTCACCTTTTCCTATGTCATTTTCCCACCTCCGCCCCCCCCCCCCCCCATATTTTTTTTTGCCTTACCCTTCACATACCAAAATGAATGTGTATGTATGTATATGTGTATATATATATATATAATATATATGTGTGTGTATATATATATAGATAGACCAGGTTTTTTTCATTCTGATGACTAAAGGCAATATTTTTTGCTTTTAAGAAACCACTGGTGAATGGAATAATTGCCTTATGTTGTTTATTACATTACTATATATATGTATATGTATATTTTGGAGTTATATAAGGTTCATATGAATTATCTAAGATTGAGTTTTACACACACACACATATATATATATATATGTATATATGTGTGTGTGTTTGTATTTGGTTGTGCGTGTGTGATATGTACGTATTTGTATATGTATAATTGTATAGCTATGTATGTATGTGTGTGTATATATGTGTGTGTATATGTGTATGTGTATTTATATATATATATATATGTGTGTGTATGTATATGTGTGTGTATATATGTATATGTGTGTGTGTGTTTGTGTATGTATTTGTGTATGCGTATGTATGTGTTTATGTATTTGTATATGTATATTTATGTGTGAGAGTGTGTATGTATTTATTTTTACGTATGTATGTGTACGTGCATTTGTGTGTATTGCTAACCATGCGTGTTTGTTCATTTATTCGTTGCCTGTATCGCTGTCAACTGTATAATAGTTTTTATTATTTTATTTTTTATATATATTTTTTCTTATATTTATTTGCGTGTGTGAATATGTAGAGGTGTGTATATTTTTCTAATTTTGTACATGCATATGTATGCATTTATGTATGGGTATGTATGTACGTGTGTATATAGGTATGATTGTGTGTATGTATGTATGTATGTATATGTATGTGTGTATGGCTATGTATGTGTATGCATATATATATATATATATATATTTCTATTTCTATATATATGTGTGTATATATGTGTGTGTGGTTGTATATATGTATGTGTATGTATGGATGTGTTGATATTTATGTGTGTATGTATGTATGTGTATATGTATGTGTATGTGTGTATATATATACACATATATATGTGTATATGTGTGTGTGTATTTATGAGTGTATGTATATATATATATATATATGTGTGTGTATGCATGCATTTGTGTGTGTGTGTGTTTGCATGTGTGTTTTTATTTTATTTTTCCTTTCCTTCCTTCTCCAGCCTCACTTTCATATAGATTGCATTTTTGTTTTTAAAATCCAATATCAATAAACAGACCAAGATTTTTTCATTCTGATGATTGAAAGCAAATTTTTTTGCTTTTAAGAAACCACTGGTAAATGGAATAATTGCCTTATGTTGTTTATTCCATAACTATATATATATATATATATATGTATAAGTATGTACACGTACATACATATATGTATACAGACGTACAGTAGTATGTATATATATATACATGCACACATGTATATATGTATGTATGGATTCACCCAAACATTTATTATATTGCTCGGTGTGTTTGTAAACAAATATCCCGTATTAAGCCGTAGTGTCTAGCAATCATCGTTGCTCGTTTGTTCAACACTGACAAAGGAACGCTGTACTAGTTTCAAGCTTAATAGCTATCATCAGCAACGTATACCTTCCTGCCAGATTGTTGAACGTATATATTTACCTTATGCATATTAACGGCTGAATAGCCCAATTTGCATATCGAGTGGGTTAATCGGCCAGGTGTACCGAAAACGATAAACGGAAAAAATGAAACGAAATTTCATTTCCCACTCTTAGTACGGCTGTTACTTAAATATAAGTATGTACACGTACATACATATATGTATACAGATATACAGTAGTATGTATATATATATATACATACATGCATACATATATATGTATGTATGGATTCACCGAACATTTATTATAATGCTCGGTGTGTTTGAAAACAAACATCCCGTATTAAGCCGTAGTGTCTAGCAACCATCGTTGCTCGTTTGTTCAACACTGACAAAGGAACACTGTACTAGTTTCAAGCTTATTAGCTATCGTCAGCAACGTATACCTTCCTACCAGATTGTTGAACGTATATACTTACCTTATGCATATTAACGGCTGAGTAGCCCAATTTGCATATCGAGTGGGTTAATCGGCCGGGTGCACCGAAAACGATAAACGGAAAAAAATGAAACAAATTTCATTTCCCACTCTTAGTACGGCTGTTACTTAAATATAAGTATGTACACGTATATACATATATGTATACAGACGTACAGTAGTGTTCCTTTGTCAGTGTTGAACAAACGAGCAACGATAGTTGCTAGACACTACGGCTTAATACGGGATGTTTGTTTACAAACACACCGAGCATTATAATAAATGTTCAGTGAATTCATACGTACATATATATATGTGTGCATGTATGTATATATATATACATACTACTGTACGTCTGTATACATATATGTATGTACGTGTACATACTTATATTTAAGTAACAGCCGTACTAAGAGTGGGAAATGAAATTTCGTTTCATTTTTTTCCGTTTATATATATATGTATATATATATAATAAATATGTATATATATATAATATATATGTATATATATATATATATATATATATATATATATATATATAGCAAAACAACGATTGTAGATATATATATATATATATATATATATCAGGGCTCTGTTCTCAGCCCACTACTATTTATTATTGCCCTTCAGGCTATAACAGAGGAGTTCAAGACAGGCTGCCCATGGGAACTCCTATACGCAGACGACCTGACACTCATAGCGGAATCAATGGCCGAGCTAGAGAAGAAATTCCAAACATGGAAGCACGGCCTAGAGTCAAAAGGACTTAAAATTAACCTGGCTAAGACCAAAGTACTAGTTTGTAGGAAAGAAAACAAGGCGGCGGTCCCTTCTGGGAAATGGTCGTGCTCGGTGTGTAGGAAAGGCGTAGGTAGAAACTCCATTTTATGTCCTAAATGCAAAGTATGGGTGCATAAAAGATGTAGTGGGATCACAGGTAAGCTAACTAAGAACATAGATTTTACATGTGGCCGGTGCTCTGGTGCAATAAGTAGCAGCAAGTGCCCACAAGCTACTAGCTCTTTCAATTGCGCAGAGGGTTCTATAGAAATAGTGGACAGCTTCCGTTACCTGGGCGATAAAATCAGCAGTGGGGGAGGGTGCTCTGAAAGTACTGTAGCTAGAGTCAGAACTGGTTGGAAAAAGTTCAGAGAGCTTATACCACTATTAGCTGCTAAAGGGTTCTCACTAAAAATGAAAGGCAGGTTGTACGATGCCTGCATACGAACAGCAATGCTGCATGGCTGTGAGACCTGGGCATTGTGTGCAGAGGATATACGCAGACTAGAGAGGAACGAAGCTTGCATGCTCCGCTGGATGTGTAACAGTAATATACGTGAACGGCAAAGCATAAACGAACTAAGGAAAAAAATTAGAGATAAGAGGGATCAGATGTTGTTTACTCGAGAGAAGGCTACGTTGGTATGGACACGTGATGCGCATGAAAGTCGATAGCTGTATAACAAAGTGCAGGGCAATAAAGATAGACGGTAGTCACGGAATAGGCAGACCTAGAAAAACCTGGGACAAGCTGATAAACTCCGACATCACACACTTACACCTCTCCAAGACAATGTCACTGGACCGAGACCTTTGGCGGTACTCAGTAACAGAGAAGACCCGCCTTACCTAAATATATAGTAAAACCTACTCCAGCCAGTAGGCATCCCTAACAAAATACACCCCGTCCCACCACCCCCACCCCTACCCCATCCACACCACCCCGTTCTATGTAAAGTTATGTTGGTGCCGCGCCATCGAGGCCGAAACAAATGAGATCGTGTAGGTGTCACGACAAAAAAACACACAGTCCACGCTGTAATGTGGCCGTGTAGGCAACACGGTAAAAACCTCCCAGACCCACACTGTAAATGTGGTTGGTGTTAGGAAGGGCATCCAACTGTAGAAAACCTGCCAGACAGTCCTATGCGAGCAAGACAATCACTCTTGCCTCAAGTGGGACTACCCCCGTCCAAACCCATGCAAGAGTGGAACACGGACGTTAAACGTTGATGATGATGATGATGATGATATATATATATATATAAATTTTGAGTATATGTTGGTTGTATACCAAAACCTCAGTATGCCGATTGGAGCACTCGACGAAGTGCGCAGGTTGGTTTGGTTACTTCGAAGTAATGTAAAATAAAATAAATAAGTCAAATGTTTGAAATTTGGCTTCTGCTATATATATTTCGGTGACAGCTATCTTTGGCTGTGACCTCTTCAGGCAGTCCGAATTAGTGTGGTAGAGACAAGTACACATGTTGTTGAGGTATTTAACTTTGTCAATACTCTGATATGCCCAGTTCCTGGTTGGGTTGTTATTTACCTGAGGAACTGGAATCATATGAATTTAAACAAACGAATTTCAGCGTCAAGGGACATCTTCACCTCCCATTGGTCAGTTGTGAGAACATTCCTCAGTCAAAAGTCTGTAGAAATTCGTTCTGAGGCGAGGCAATCTGTAGTGGTTCTTGTTATTGTTAAGAACATCTGACCTCTACTCTTATGTTGGTAGTGGTGTTGGTGTTGGGGTCAGCTAAAAAAAATGATAAAGTGGTAGAAGGAATAAGATGGTAAAGGAACAAAATAAAATAAGATAATCAAATAAAATGTGTGTGTGTGTTATACCCAATCTCAATGTTAGAAAGATTTGTAAGGTCACTCCTCCCATTGGTCAGTTATGAGAGCATTCCTCAGTCAAAAGTCTATAGAAATTCTTTCTGGGGTGAGGCTACCTGTAGTGTTTGTTTTTGCTATTAAGTACATCTGACTTCTACCCTTATTTTGGTAGTGGTGTTGGTGCTGCGGTCAGCCTAGGTCTTGCTGCTGTTGACATTAAGAAGTATCTGTGTGTGTTTTTTCATCCATCCTGCCACCATTTATCGTGGTGGTAGTGGGGGGCGGGGGTGCCATACATATGAAGAAATAGGAGGCAATAGAGTGAAGAAAACAGAAAACAAATGAAAAATAAAAAAATGAAGTTTCAAGTAAAATAAAATGTGTGTGTGTTATAAAGATGTTGGCCAAATTAGAAAAGCTGTGTCAGAATCAATCTCTGGTGTCTGCTCAGCCTGGGTGGGTCTCTATGGCTTGAGGGGAGTTCCCAACCTATGGTGTTGATACTGCCCATATAGCTTGAGGGAGGTCTGGCCAAGAGGTGTCTACATGTTCTGGAGAAGTCCCTATAGCTTGAGGGGAGTTCACATCTCAGTGTGTTGTTACTGTCTATATAGCTTGAGGAAGGTCCTGGCCCTGAGGTGTCTGCATGTCCCGGAGAAGTCGGTTCTGAGGTTTATCAGGCGGCTTCCACCTCGAGGGTCTCGTTCAGACATAGTTTGCTTATGCCTTATCCCCCTTTATCGGGTGGTACTTTCCTAATTATGGACCAGGCCAGAGAGTACGGGGTCCTGTCCAGCTTAAGCTTCCAGATCAGGTCGGAAAGAACCGTATGTTTCCTTTTGGCCTCCTTATTGAAGGAATGGCGATGGTTATACCAACGGTCTTTAAAGCTCGTTGATGTGGCTCCTATGTAGAGGTGTTCGGAGTTGGGGGTTTTAACCCTACATACGTATATTAGGTTCTTCTTAAGGCATTCATTACTAAGGGGGCATGATTCGGGGTTTCTGCAGTTGCAGAGGGTGGTCGACCTCTGCATGCCTAGTGTGGGGTTCCCGTTACGTGTTACATGGTGGTCTTCCCCTGGGCACGGTGGAGGGTCCCCGGGTCTGTTTGAGTTTCTTGGGTGGGCACTGGGTCCCCCCTTCTCTCCTTCCACATGGTTCTGCTGGGTGCTTATATTGCCATCTTCTGGTTGTGTGTGGTTTTTAAACCTACTCCTGTTGATGCTAGCTATGTGTTGGGCCAGATTTCTCGTGGTGGAATACGAAAGCTTCATAGTGTGTCTGTTGAAGATCTTGTGGTACCTATGGTCCCTCGGGAAGCATTTATCAAGTGCTCCAAAGAATGATCGGGCCAAGCTGTTCTTTAGGGCCTCTGAGTAGGCTCGGTTGTACCACGTGATTTTTCTGCGTCTACTATATGGGTGGGTTGGGGTCGTCGTGAGTTGTTGGGTTGCTGGTGGTTCCCGCATTGTTGCTTCCCCTTTGGGCTCTATGTGTTTTGCTATCTTCACGGCCCGAATCTGTGGGGTGGTTGTTGCACGTGCTGGGAGATCCTCTGTGGGGTGGTCCCCCGTTACCCCCCTCCCCACGTGTCCTGCGGTTGGGGTCGTCGGGCCCGGGGTGGTTAGCATCACCCCGGATACTGCTACTTATATTGGGTTCCTTCTCATGGTTAAGTGTACTAATCAGGAAAGTACCACCCGCTAAAGGGGGATCTGACATCTGCAAACTATGTCTGAACGAGACCCTCGAGATACTAAGAGGTGGAAGCCGCCTAATAAACCTCAGAACCGACTTCTTCGGGACATGCAGACACCTCTGGGCCAGGACCTTCCTCAAGCTATATGGACAGTAACAACACCATAGGTTGAGAACTCCCCTCACGCTATAGGGACCCACCTAGGCTGAGCAGACACCATGATAGCCTAGAGATTGATTCTGACACAGCCTTTCTAATTTGGCCAACATCTTTATAACACACACACATTTTATTTTACTTGAATCTTCATTTTTTTATTTTTCATTTGTTTTCTGTTTTCTTTACTTTATTGACTTCTATTTTGTCATATGTATGGCACCCCCCCCCCCCCCCCCCCCCCCCACTACCACCACGATAAATGGTGGCAGGATGGATGAAAAAACATACACAGATACTTCTTAATGTCAGCAGCAGCAAGATATAGGCTGACCGCAGTCTTCTCTCCTGCACACCACAACTTATCACTCTTATACCCAGTTTCTTTCTCAACTCGTCTATGCTTGGTTGTTCACGCACAATGGCATTGCACATCTAACGGAGCATACTTGCTTAATTTCTCTCCAGCCGTCCCATATCTTCTGCAGTTGCTGCCCATGTCTCACTAACATGCAGCATCGCGCATATCACACAGGCATCATATAACTGTCCTTTTGTATGCAGGGAGAAACCCTTCTTTGTCAACAGAGGAAGCAGCTCCCTAAACTTCTTTCAGCCCGTCCTTATTCTAGATACTATGGCCTCGGACCCCTCCCCATGCTAATCTGATCACCTAGGTACCGGAAGCTGTCAACCACTTCTATAGAACCCACCTGCATTGGAAAAATGAGTCTATCACTGCGATTACTACTGCCACCTTTCCCTGTACATTTACTCCAAACATAGTTTTCCCTACCTGTTAGTTTGCCTGCTATTCCACTACATCTCTTGTGTACCCAAGATCTGCATTGCGTACATTTTATGGAATTTATGGCAGTTCCTTTCCTACATATCGAACATAGCCATTTCTCCGATGGAATCAGAGTATTGTCCTCTCTTCTACTTATCAAAGTACCAGTAATGCACTGGGTAATTGCTAGCCTTGTGCCAAAAGTAGAAACAATTATTTAAGTAGTTGGATGCGATTTAATTTGATTAAAATAATCAAATATTAGCGATCCATGACTGATATGTAATACATACAATGAAACACATGTAAGTGTTGCACAATAAATGTTAATCTCACTCTTTTGGATTGTGATGTTTTTAACAATAATTTTGTAAATTTCTATATACAATCCGTAAATTGTTACACTTGGAACCTATAGTGGAACTACCACAGGATCTACCAATTGAAATAATTCATCCGTTGAGTAAAACACTACTGTACGCGGTCTTTGATTCTTGTTGAATAATCAAATTAATTGATAATGCTAACAGAAATTGAATAATACTATAATTCTATATATATATTTATATTTTGTTGCAAGAAAATCAATGTTTAGCATAATATATTTATTTCAGAAACAAGGAATTCCAGTTCCCGCCACTAAAAAAGATCCATGGAGTATGGATGCTAACTTAATGCACATCAGGTATGTCTTCTTTTCTGTAGAAGAGGGTTCAGAAAGTGTGTAGAATCAGTTTGGGTATATGTGTGGTGAGTGATGTAGTGATGTTTAGTAAAGTTCCTGGGATACCTGAGTTTGAAATCCTCTCTTTGAGAGTAGGGAAAAGGAACTCAATTGAGACATATAGGATGCCCTCTCTTGTGCTGATGGAGAGGGTTTTCTCCAGCTTAGCATACAACCAATTATCACAGTCTTTTGTCATCTTTGTGAGGTTCATCTTCTTAAGGCCAGTTTTCACTACTTCATCATATGTCTTCCTAAGTCTTCTATTGTAAGCTCTATCAACTTCAAGGGTTTGTCACTTCATACAACTGACACCCTCCATACATATAACATATCCATACCAGTATAGCTTTCTCTCTTTTATATTGCATCTCATTCCTCTTATATCCAGTTTTCCTTTCAACTGAGTCTGAGAAGCATTTGTAATACTGACTATTTTTAATAGTTTATGAATGTTTTAAGTCTTTTAACCACTATTTAGCATATAGGATGCATATAGTATTTGATACAAAATGTAGACTTACTGCACAAAATTAGATTTAGAACTACACAGAATTAGATATACATCAACACAGAATTAGATATAGAACTACACAGAATTAGATATAGAACCACACAGAATAAGATATAGAACTACACAGAATTAGATATAGAACTACACAAGTAGGGGTCAACTGCACATTAAAATAATCAACTTGATCCTCTATGCCATTTTGCTCTAAAGGTACTCAAGAATAGTTATATTTATTACTACCCAAATTACCTGCGACTTGCTGCGTTCCACACATTATTTTTGTAAGAAAATGATGATTGATTTTAAATGTTAAAAAAGTAGAGGCATTAACTAATAATTTTTGTTGTCATAATTCTAGTGATGTTTTGCCATAAATAAAATGTCTAAATTAGTCAAATTTTACTATAAAAGAGAGGTGCTTTTTTCATTGATTTACATTTGATTAATAGAAAAACCCCGTGATAATAGAGGTTCCAATACTCAAGTTATGGGCTTCCAAAATTTTCACTATAGGGGGTTTAACCCCCATTAGGGTGTCTTAATATTATTGAAATTTGCTGAAATTTTGTGAATAGGCATCATATCTTGTTATTTATCTACGGTTTAAATTTCATATAAATGGAAGGGAAACAATTTCAGCGGGGGTTTGTGCCCTTGGGGAACACTTTGATTACTTAGCCAAGTACCCTGGGCAATGTAATTTCAGAATATATATGGTTATGGGGGTCTATCTCCAAAACCATAGTAGGACTTTGTGAACAAACAAACAGACAGGAACTACAACTTTATGTATATATAGATAACAACAACAGCATTTGTCTATCTCTGGTTTGACTCTGCATTGTTTATATTTATTTAATCAATTTAAACGTCCATATAGAGAGCTAGTAAACCAAGGCAAACTAGGAGAATCATGATCATCATCATCATTTTACGTCCGCTTTTCCCTGCTTGCAAGGGTGGGACGGGTCTTATTCAGCACAGCATCTCTCCACTTGTCACGGTCCTTCATCATCTCCACCGTGAGCTTCAGCGATCTGAGGTCTGTTCTCACCACCTCCACCCATGTTTTTCGTGGTCTACCTCTACCACATCTTCCTTCAACTGGCATTTCCTGGCACTTCTTCACCCATTGGTCATCCTCCATGCGCATCACATGTCTATACCACCTCAGTCTCCTCTCTCGCACACTACATTCTATCCCTCTCAGATGCAGTTTCTCTCTCAACACATTCATGCTGGGTCGTTCACACACATTGACATTGCACATCCAACGGAGCCTGCTTGCCTCATTTCTCTCCACCCATTGCATATCCTCTGCAGTTGCTGCCCATGTCTCACTACCATGCAGCATCGCTCTCCTCACACAGGCATCATATAACCGGCCTTTCGTACGCAGGGAGAAACCCTTCTTCATCAGCAGAGGAAGCAGTTCTCTAAACTTCTTCCAACCTGTCCTTATTCTAGATACTATGGCCTTGGAACACCCCCTCCCATGATAATCTGATCTCCTAGGTACCGGAAGCTATCCACCACTTCTATAGCACCCGCCTGCATTTGAAATATGTGTCTATCAATGCGACTTCTACTGTCTAATTTCCCTGTACATCTACTGTGTACGTATTTCTCCCTACCTGTTAGTTTGCCTGCTATCCCACTACATCTCTTGTGTACCCAGGATCTGCATTGTGTGCATTTTATAGAATTTATGCCATTTCCTTTTCTGCATATCGAACATGGCCATTTCCTTGACGGAATCAGAGTTTTGTCCTCTTTTCTACTCATCAACACTTTTGTCTTAGCTAAGTTCACTCTCAGTCCTCTTGCTTCCAACTGCTGTTTCCATAGCCATAATTTATTCTCTAGCTCCTCTACTGATTCTGCTATAAGAACCAGATTGTCAGCATAGAGAAGTTCCCATGGACAGCCAGTCTTA
Source organism: Eledone cirrhosa (assembly GCA_964016885.1). Classification (NCBI taxonomy): domain Eukaryota; kingdom Metazoa; phylum Mollusca; class Cephalopoda; order Octopoda; family Eledonidae; genus Eledone; species Eledone cirrhosa. The sequence goes on along the minus strand of OZ024740.1, from coordinate 253,520,859 downwards.
AACTCCTCTGTTATGGCTTGGAGGACTATAATGAACAAGAGTGGGCTGAGGACCGAACTTTGATGTACTCCTACTTGTATCTGGAATTCCTCACTAAACTCCATTCCTACCCTCACTTTACACTGTACAAAGTTTGCACTGTCCTCACAAGCCATTCTTCAACACCTAGTTTCCTTAGGGACCACCAGATGACAGATCGGTCTACACTATCAAAGGCCTTCTCTAGGTCAACAATGGCTAAGTATAGTGGCTTATTCTTCTCTAAGAACCTCTCTTGTAATTGTCTCACCAAGAAGAGGGCATCTGTTATACTTTTCCCAGGCACAAAACCAAACTGCATCTCATCTAGTTTGACCCTTTCTCTAATTAGTTGTACTAATATCCTTTCTGCCACTTTCATAACCTGATCCATCAGTTTTATGCCCCTATAATTGCTCCTCTCCAGAGCATCCCCTTTACCTTTGTAGCAATTTATGAGAATACTGCTGCACCAGTCTTTGGGTATGACACCACCATATATAGCCTGATTGATGATGCGTGCAACCAGTTTAGTGCCTACGTCCCCTGATGCCTTCAGCATCTCAGCAACTATCACCGACGGTCCAGCAATCTTACCATTTTTCATTTCCTTAATCGCCTCTTGGACCCTATATTCATCAATCTCAATAGCTGGTCCCTCTGTTGGATCTACTGAGGGTAATTTCTCTCTCCCCCATTCGTTCTCCACATTCGTCAGTCTCTCATAATAACATTTCCAAGCCTCCTTTTTCTGATTATTCGTGACACTAAGTACACCGGCATCATTCCGGACACATTTATCTCCAACATGATCCTGATTTGCATTGACACACTGCCTTGCAATGTGGAACACTGCATGCCTCTGATCTTCCTGTCGCAGAACATTGGCAAACCTCCTACTCTCAGCCCCCCTGCATGCTAAGTACACCTAGCTTCTCTCTTAGCGGCTGTATATCCTTCTCTACTCCCACCCTTTTTCAAGCTTTCCATGCTAGTCTTTTGTCTCTAATGGCTTTATCTATTGTGCTGTTCCACCACCAGGTCACTCCTTGTCTGGTTGGAGCTCTGCCACAAGTTTCATCAGTAGCCTGCAGTAAGTTGTTCACGTAAGAAATTCCAGTTATTATCTATGTCATATGTCTCTAAATCGTCTTCTTTTTCATCATACACATTTTGAAAGGCTTTCCTAAATTTCTATTTTAGTGAAAGGTCCTTTAGCTTCCAGACCTTTCTTCTCCACACCTTCCTGTATTACTCATTCCATCTCTTGCTTACTGAGATATCACTAACGACTAACCTATGCTGTGGGGTACATTCTTCCCCAGGGTATGCCTTGGTATTTGACACCATCTGCCTGTCCCGCTGCCTAACTAGTAAGAAGTCAATCTGGCTTATGTGCTCACCTGATTTGTAGGTTATTAGGTGGTTGGCAGGTTTCTGGAAGTTAGTGTTGCAAATAGTGTACTTGCATCACAAAATTCAAGAAGTCTCACTCCTTCTTCATTTCTTGAGCCGTAACCGTGCCTACCATATACTCCAGTGTAACCATCCTGGAGCTGTCCAACATGACCATTGAAGTCCCCTGCTAGCATAACAATGTCGCCGTCCTCTCTCATTGCGGTTGTTTGTAAAAGTTGCTCATAAAAGCAGTCTTTCTCTTCTTTGCCTAGGCCTGCTTGGAGAGCATAGGCAGAGATGATTGTCAGTAGTCTCCTGCCTACAACTAATCTAAGCTTAATTATTCGATTATTAACTTGAACTACCTCTTTTGTCTTATTAATCCATCTCTCAGCCAGGAAAATGCCTACTCCCCCTAACCCATCATCCTTACCTACCCAGAAAAGCTTATAGTGAAGATGTTTGCCTGCGACTAGTCTTGCAGAGGCACCTCTCCATCTCACCTCTTGCACGCAGCACACACCCACATGCCTTCTCTCCAGCATCTCCGCTATTTCAGCAGATCTACCTCTGAGAGTGCCAACATTAAGTGTTGCAACTCTGAGATGCGACATGTTCATATTTTGTTGTTGTTCCTATATACTTATTGCTGTGCTTATAGTTGTTTTGGCATTGATACACTGGTTGGATGCCCTTCCTAACACCAGTGCCACTTTACAGCATGGACTGGGTGCTTTTATTTGTGCCACCAGCACTAGAGAGGATGGATGTCTTACTGGACTCACAGGGCCCTCTCTACCCCTCCATTTTACAGCATGGTCATAACAAAAATAAAAAACACCATTTATTGACACTCACAGCACACACACATTCACACCCCAACACTCATGCATACAAACACACATGCCACTCACACACAAACACTCATGCATACAAACACACACACACATACATATATTACCATCAGTACTGATACAAAATTATGTCAACTGTTGACTTTTCCAGTTCAGTTTTTATATAATAATAATAATTTAGAACTATTTAATAAACTTTTCAATTTAAGAAACAAAATAAGAAAGAGACTAAGGGAAAAGAAACAAGGAAAACAGGAAGCAAAAGAAATAAAAATAAGAAAAGAGTGAAAAATAAGAACAACTATAAAGCAGCTAAATGTTTTTGTTGAATCTTTTCATAGACTGCAAGCATTTGCTTATAAATATTGTAACCATCCATTCGTCTATGAACCTTTAATTTCCGATGAAGTAGTAGAGGTACTGTTGAAACATGTGGCATATTTTGGGCATTTAAAATCTGATAGAGACCATGCTTCTCTAGGTATGATTTCAATTGATTTCTTCCAGTGAGTGAGTAAGAAAGGGAGAACTGGTATAGAGGATGAATTGAACCTCATTACTGGTCTGGTACTTATTGTATGCATGTATGTATGGTACCATAGCTCCTAAGGGAGTCATAGGGATGCTGTATTGAGATATGGCATTTCTAGGGCATTTTTTAAACCTGGCAAAATAGAGAGTGAGAGTATGGAAGTAAGACAGATATAGAGGAAAAAAACCAACCCCGGTACTAGACTGGTACTTATTGTATACTACCATCTAAATATATGTTACTTGCAACCCTATCTCAGTTGCTAAGATACATCACTCATGCAAACCAGAAGTATTTAACCCATTCATTACTATATTTCTAATGAAACATACTGCCTATGAATTTCAAATAATTTAAAAAATAATCAAAAGTTTGGAAGCATTTAGTAATAATAGTATAACTAACTTTTACATTATTAAACTAGTGTTTGTAACATGACTTAAGAAAAGTTGTGTTCCTGAGCAAAACATTTCAAGTTGCTTTTCAATTAATACGTCTGAGAACCTCTTATGAGATGCAACCTAGCTAAACCTTCATATGTGTGAGCTGTAAATTAAATTTTTTATTTCAATTATTTTTTGTATTTGTAAAATCATGTTTGGTTTCAGGTGAACAGGTATGACAGGGATTAAATATGCCTTTTTTTTTCACAGTTATGAAAGTGGAATTCTTGAAAACCCCAAGACTGAAGCACCAAAGGGAATATACAATATGACAACTGATCCAGAAAATGCTCCAGACAAAGCAGAACGTTTTGAGATTTCTTTCAAAAAAGGCAAGTTTTACTTTTTTGCTACATGTTTACCTCCAGCGAGAAAAGTTAGACAGACAACTCGATTGCTCCTTCCCTCACAGAGCAGTGGAGGCTCTTCTATTGGAACAATGACCAACAACCTCCCTAGCGTTGGTGCCACGTAAATGCACCCAGTACACCCTGTAAAGTGTTGGTGACAGGAAGGGCACCCTGCTGTAGAAACCATGCCTAAAAAAGAATGAAAGGACCCTTTAGTTGTGTCATGGTACAACAGCCTCTCTAGTGTTGGTAATCTACATGATGAATGCACCTAATACAAGTGGTTAGTGATTGGAAGGGCATCCAGCCATTACAGTAGGTATATAAAACTAGATATAGTATGAATGTATGACCTTACCACCTCAAACTGTGATGTTGTCTGACCTTTTACCATTTGGTATTTTGCCATCTGGCCATTTACTGTCCCTTGTCCTAATCCTACCAGCACCAACTACAATAGGAAACCTGTTGCATTCAAACCATGTTTAATGATCTTGTTTGTTAATGATATTTTGATAATTATTTTTTAGGACTTCCTGTCTCTGTGAAGAATCTCCAAGATAAAACAGTCAAGACAGAGCCACTTGAATTGTACTCATACCTCAATGAAATTGGGTTAGTATCAAATTTTCATAAGCTCCACTAATTAATTTTCTTCTTTTTATTAAAAACAGAAAGACATTTTGGTACAAACATTTTTTTTCTTAATAAGTAGATGTGTTGGTTCTCTGTCAGTTCTAATGAGGAGTGTTCCAGTTATTTGAACAATGGAAACTCCTGCTTGTGAAATTAATTTGCAAGGGGCTGAGCATTCTACTGACACATGTACTCTTAATGTAATCCTCGGGAAAATTCAGCATGACACTGTTTGGGACAAGGCTGACCCTTCAAATTTGACATTATCATGACTGTGCCAGCTATGTCTAAAACAAACATGTGCCAGCTATGTCTAAAACAAACATTAATAATGACTGATGAAGGTGATTTCTGTCAAAATATTAATGTTGATTGAAGAAAAGAGAATTAATTCAGAGCACCATATGTTATAGATACTGATAAAATATCAATAGAAATTTGTTCAATGTGGAAAATTCTAATGTTAAATGGATAAACTCTACCCACAATTTAGTTGTGTATATATATTTATCCACTCAATCATCATCATCATCGTAAAATGATGATGATGATTGAGTGGCTAAATATATATACAACTAAACTGTGGGTAGAGTTTATCCATTTAACATTAGAATTTTCCACATTGAACAAACTTCTATTGATATTTTATCAGTATCTATAACATATGGTGCTCTGAATTAATTCTCTTTTCTTCTTCTTTGCCCACTTATTCCTGAGAGGGTTATGGGGGCAGAGTTACATTCTAATGCACATATTTATATACATACCATAGTAATCATTTTTACATTGACTTTTTCTTGTTGGTATGGGTTAGACAGAACTTTTTGAGGCAGTGTTTTATAGCTGGATGTCCCTCCTGATACCAACTCTTTAGCCACTTCTTATGAGTTGCAGGAATATGGTGTAACTATTCTAAACCAGATGCACAGTAGTAGTGATAAAAATCAGCCAGTACATGCTGTAAAGAAGTAGTACTGGTGCCTCAATAAAAAATCACCCAGTACACTCTGTAAAGTGGTAGTGTTGGTGCCATGATAAAATGCATCCTTTGGTTGGCATTAGGAAGAACATCTAACAATAGAAACCATGGCAAAAAGGAATATATGAGCAAGACGTGGTCGCCTGACTTGTCTAGTGCCAGACAACCCTTTAAAGCATAGAAAAGAGATGTTAGACGGTGGTGGTGGAAGTGAAGTCTCTTGACTCTTAGCTAGGAGATAGAAACTATTGACTAACAGTATATTGAAAATTGATGAGTGTATTACAGTGTTACATGACTGGCTTGTTTGTTATTTCAGAGGTAAACATGGTATTGGACGTATTGATTTGGTGGAAAACAGATTCATTGGAATGAAATCTCGTGGTTAGTTGGATAACTTTGAATTTTCTTTTTTGCCAATATTTTTAAGTTTGAATGTTTTAAAACTCTTTTACCTCTGCTGACAAAAAACAAAAGGGTTCTCTGAGGGCAGAGCTGACACATGGGTATTTAGCACCCTAGACTAGCTCTACAATGTGTACCTTGGTATTTAGCACCTAGACTAGTCCCACAATGTGTTCCTGGGTATTTAGCACCCTAGCCTAGACCTACAATGTGTATCTGGGTATTTAGTACCCTAGTCTAGCTCTACTACGTATACCTTGGTATTTAGCATGCTAGGCTAGTCCTACAATGTGTACATGGGTATTTAATACTCAGTCTAGCCCTACAATCTGATTCTGGGTATTTAATACCCTAATCTAGCTCTACAATGTGTACCTGGGTATTTAGTACCCCAGTCTAGCCATACAATCTGTGCCTTGGTGTTTAGTACCCTAGTCAGTCCTACAATGTATATCTGGGATATGTAGCACCTTAGACTAGCGACTAACTCTCCAATGTGTACCTGGGTATTTAGTATAACTCTACAATGTGTACCTGGGTATTTAGCAAACGATGCCCCCCCCCCCCCCCCCCACACACACACACCACATTCTTCCAAATAAAATAATTTCAACTTACAGTTTTGTAAGCTGATGAATCTAGTTCTTGACACTTCTTGCTCTGACTACACAGAAAAATGGAATGGAGGACAAATAAACAAAAGGATCTTTTTAACTCATCAGCTACCTCCTGGAAATATAATTTCATACATTAGAGTATCTCTGTATATATGTATATATATGTATATATACACCTCTCAAAGGCGATGACACACGGCCGTGACCTCTGGCGTCACGCAGTAATACAGAGTACCCGACCTCCCATGGGTACAAGCTGAAGCATATAGACAATATGCCCTACACCCTCCCACTACAAGGTGGTCGTGGAGGTGCCATGGCAAAAAAGCACCCAGCCCACACTGTAAATGAGGTTGGTGTTAGGAAGGGCATCCAGCTGTAGAAATCAAGCCAAATCAGTTCCTGTATGAGAAAGGCATGGTCAGCTGACCAGACACTGCCCACAACAGGACAACCCGTCTAACCCATGCTAGCGTGGAAGAACGGATGTAAAACGGTGATGATGATGATATATATATACATATATATATATACATATATATAAAATAAATGTTAAGACCAGATGTTACATAATTGTATTTATTGGATAATACGTATTTTAGTGCCTCCAGTGTGTAGCTGTTATGCGATCATTACAACAGCAACAGGCACCAGTGTGACATTATCAGATGTTGACACAATTATGTGAGAGAGTTGATATATCGCAGATAAATGCTTCCATATTCACAAAAGTCCATATATGTATACTAACTAAGACAAAAGTTGATGAGTAGAAAAGAGGACAAAACTCTGATTCCGTCAGGGAAATGGCCCACATCTTTGGTTATCCAGACCACTGTGCTACCATTACACCAACACATCACCCATCTCCTTCCATTCAAATTAGAAGCTACATTTGAAAGCTACGGTGAAAGCTTCTATTTTCTAATTTCAAACTTGCTCGCTGTTTCAAAACATACTTACTTGTCATCATACTTGCTAAGAATGTAGCTTCTAATTTGAATGGAAGGAGATGGGTGATGTGTTGGTGTAATGGTAACACAGTGGTTTGGATAACCAAAGGTATGGGTTCGACTCCCATGTACGCCAATACTCATCTTTTTCCATTTCTTTGAGGCTTCTAAACCCCACGATCAGGCTAAAATTTCTATAGTAAAAAAATACGGTGAAAGCTTCTATTTTCTAATTTCAAACTTGCTCGCTGTTTCAAAACATACTTACTTGATATATATATATATATATATGAAAATAGGGAGTCAAAGACGATTATTAGGAAGAAAAAATATATATATATTTTTTTTCTCTTTTTTCTGGGTTAGAAAATGTTTAAAACAAAATATTTTACTTTGTGTGAAGTGTTAAAGTATTAGTTAATTTATTTATTAATTAACAATGGCATTTATTTATTTATTTATATATTTAATAATTGTCTATTACCGGTTTCAGCATTTTATGCATTATCAAAGGGGGGAATTTGTATTGGTATAAAATGTTGGAGAGAAAATAATGTGATGTTGAACATGTTAAGGAAATGGGAAAGAAAGAATAATATTATTTACAAACAAGGTTTTTGAAGTAAAAAGAAAAAAGAAAAAAAAGGGGTGATGTGGAACATGATAAGGTAATGGGAAAGAAAGAATAATATTATTTACAGGCATAGTTCTTGAGGATAAGCAGTTCAAAATGTGTTATTATGGTAAGAGCGCTTGGTTGGTCCATAATGGAAGCAAATGGTAGTCTGGGGTTTGATATGATTTCCCTTTTTAGAGAGTTAATATGCAGGGGGAAGTAATTCAGGGTGGTCATGTAGGGGAGAGACAAATGAGAGGGGGGTAATTCATTTATATAAGAAAAAGGATTAGGTAGGGTGTGAGGGGAGGGAGGTAACTCTTTAGAGAACAAGAATTGGGCTTTGGTTCATTGTTCGTTCCAGTTTTAGTTTAGTTTGAAGTTTAGTCCATTAAGTAGAGGTTGGAATTTGTTAATGAAGTACATTTCCTTATTGGTACGATGGATGAAAGAAGCGTTGTCTATGAATTTGTAAATGGGGAAAATTTTAAAGTTTGGATGTTGGTTAGGTGTACAATTGGCGATATGTTCACTAAAAGCAATCTTTCTGTATTCCTGTATTTTATTTGTGATCTATGGATGGTCATACGTTGTCGGCGGCTGTTTTTTGTCTGTCCTATGTAGTGATCTTGACAACCTGAGCAGGTCAAAACATAGATTAGGTTTTCAGATGCTCAGTTGTATTTAACTGTGAAATGTTGTCCTTGTTTAAAATGAATATTGAACCTTCTATTAGATTTATGCATATACCACAGTTGGGCCTTCCGCATTATTTTACTGTACATTATTTTACATTGTGAGGGTTGGTTGGATTTTGACTTGTGTGAGGATGTTTTTTATGGATTTGGGTTGTCTTTTGTTTTGAGTTTTCTGTTGCGGTTCATTCCTGGGTTTGGGGTGTCTGAGTTCCTGGATGTTGAGTTTTAGGGCACGTTGGAATCCATTGTTGATTAGGGATGGTGAGTAGTTTCTGCTGATAAGTGTGTTCTTTAATTCTTCTAGTCGTGTGTAGCATGTGTATTTATCTGAAACTGTTGTGCAGATCCTTCTGGTGAGGTTATAAGGAATTGCCATTTTGGTATGGCGAGGGTGGCATGAGTTAAATGGAAGATATTGTTTGGAGTCTGCTGTGGGTTTGTAGTATATGTCTGTTTCTATTTTGTTGTTTGTTTTCTTGATGAGGATGTCGAGGAAAGGGAGTTGTTCATGGCTGTAATCCATTGTAAATTGTAAGTTTGTGTTGAGTCAATATATATATATATGAATATATGCAAGTATATTAATGGAAAGATTATATTTCTTTCATAAAAAAACCGTATCTCATTCGAAACATTTCTTAGGGATTACAAATGTTTTGAATGAGATATGACCTCCAATTATTTGAAATGTTGGTAAATTTATTTTCTTATTCGAGGATGCTTCAAAAAGATTGTGGAGAAAGGACAGTTGGAAAAAACGATTTTAGTAATGATGTTTATTTTTCAACATATAGATGAAATGCAGTTTGGGTTTTTGCCAGGTAATAGCACTACGGATGCTCTTTTCTTTGTACGGCAACTACAGGAGAAGTACCTAGCTAAAAGTAAACCCTTCTACTTAGCTTTTGTTGACTTGGAGAAAGCCTTTGACAGAGTCCCCCGCTCCATTATCTGGTGGGCTCTTAGAAAACTAGAAGTAGATGAATGACTTGTGAGAGCTATACAAACCATATATACAGAAACAGTCAGCAAGGTTAGAATTAACAATGAATATAGTGAAGAATTTAGCGTAAAAGTAGGTGTTCATCAAGGCTCCGTCCTTATCCCCCTCCTGTTTATTATTGCCCTTCAGTCTATAACAGAGGAGTTTTCTATGGCTGAACTAGAGAAGAAATTCAAACATGGAAGCATGGCCTAGAATCAAAAGGCCTTAAAGTTAACTTGTCTAAGACTAAAGTTCCAGTATGTAGAAAAAAAATAGGGCACGTTGGTATGGTCATATGATGCGCATGACAAACGATAGCTGTATAAAAAAGTGCAGGGCGATCAAAATTGATGGAAGCTACAAAGTAGGTAGACCCAGAAAAACCTGGGACGACATGATAAAATCCAACCTTGCACACTTGCACCTCTCTAAAGCAATTTCACTGGATTGAGACCTTTGGCGCTTTGCTGTAATACAGAAGACTCGCCTTCCCTACGTACAAAGTTAACCTACAGTTAGTAGGCACCTCTTAACCAAATATACACCTTAACCCACTACCCCTACTCCATCCTCCCACTCCCACCAACACCACCCTTTCTCTGTATAGTTATGTTGGTACCACAGAACATCCAGTCCAAACTAAAGAGTTGTGTAGGTGTCACGATAAAAACACACACAGTCCACGCTGTAATGTGGTCGTGTAGGTAATATGGAAGAAAGGCTCCTAGTCCACACTGTAAATGTGGTTGGTGTTAGGAAGGGCATCCAGCCATAGAAAACCTGCCAGATAGTCCTATACCAGCGAGACATAGTCACCCGATCAATCTTGCCTCAAGTGGGACAATTCCCATCTAGCCCATGCTAACGTAGAAGATGGATGTTAAACGATGATGATGATGATGTTCTATCTATGTTAATACAGATCTGCAAGTGTTGATACCAGCCTTTAAATCCATCTCTGTAAAACTGATGGCCATGCGATTTATATCATGTCAAAGCAGCTTTTTTTACATCTTCAACTGATGGAAAATGGGTACTTTTCAATAACTTTTTTTTCATGATTGGTAACAAAAAGAAGTCGGATGGGGCTAAATCGGGACTGTAAGGTGGGTGTTGGATGATTTCCCATTGAAATTCACGTAACACAGTTCATGTCTGTTGAGCGCCATGAGCAGGCACATTGTCAAGGTGGAAGAGGATGTGCCAATGCAGCTTCCCCGGGCGTTTTTCTGTGATTTTCTTGACCAGTTTTCTCAAAACGCCTTCATAATATGCACCTGTAATTGTTCTCTTGTTCTTGAGGAAGTCAACAAGCAAAATCCCCTCTGTATCCCAGAAGAGAGTGGCCATAACCTTCCCTCTTGAACACTCCCATTTTGCCTACTCCTGGGCAGCCACTGCTTTGATTGAGTTTTGTCCTCAGGATTGTACTGGGAGAGCCACATTTTATCTCTGGTAACAATTCTCTACAGAAAAGCTTCAGGGTCTTCATCCCACTTGTTCAAAATTTCCATCAAAATATCTGCCCTTGTTTGTTGCTGATCAGGACACAACAGCTTTGGGATCCATTGAGCAATAAGTTTGCTCAACCCCAAACTCTCCACCAGAATTGTGTGTGCAGAACCCACAGAGATGTTGAGTCTGTTGGCTACTGATTCAACAGTTATTCGCCTATCCTTTTCAATTAGGTCGCGAACAGCATCAATTTTTTCCACACAGACTGACATGGATTGCCAACCACTGCAGGGATCATTTTCAACCTCATCTTTTCTATTTCTAAAATGACTTAACCATTTGTCGGTTGTTGATTTCTTTGGGGCATTATCCCCATAAATTTGCTCCAGAGCTGAACTTCCATCGTAGTTTCACCATGAATTTGATGTTTGGCCTCCATTTTGAGGGAGGACATGTTGCTTGAGTGGGTGATGACTTCTGACTGGAGCCGCCATGTTGCTTGAGTGGGTGATGACTTCTGACTGGAGCCGCCATGTTGCAACATGCATTTAAGGGTTCATGCTAGAACATGTTATGATACGTCATTACGAGAACGTACAGGTTCATTGAAATCAAAATCCCTGTATATGATCTTTAGCTATATACTTTTTCCATAACCTTTTTTAAAGTCCCCTCATAGTCATGTCCATATTAGATATATGTCCAATTTAGATATATGTCTATAAGGTCATAATTCATTCTCCTCTGAGAAAAAAATAGTCTGTGGTGAATTTTGTCTATGAAATATCGAGATTACCTCTAGCTGAGATGTATCTTGAGTACAGAGTTTGTTTTGACATAATTTTTTTTTCTGGGTTTGTATCTTTCCCGTTGCTCATATGTTGACATTTTAGTTTTAGATAGATATATATATTTAAAAAAAATCATCTAATCTTACTTCTAGTGAAGGCATGGAAACTAAGCTTAGAATTTTGATTAAACTAGTTTTGAATACATTCATATTTCTCTCTACAAATAGCATTTAGATAAGGGATCCCCTTATCTAAATGCTATTTGTAGAGAGAAATATGAATGTATTCAAAACTAGTTTAATCAAAATTATAAGCTTAGTTTCCATGATACCACAAGATACACCCAGAAAATCACATAGTCATGTTGACATGTTATTGTCCTCCTAAATGCATTCACACATGCATATTCACACACCCATATAGCCATAATGTGTGGAGACATAGATACACTAGCATTCGAGGACCTACATACAATAACACATTCATTAACTTTGATTTTTATTGAAACAAACTCGGTACTTAAGATGCATGATTAATATATAACATCTCAGCTAAAGGTAATCTCAATATTTCAGTGACGAAATTCACCACAGACTATTTTTTTCTCTGAGGAGAATGAATTATGGCTTTCTAGACATATATCTAAATTTATAGATTGAGATGACTATAAGAAAAAATTTTACCAACATTTCGAATAATTGGAGGTTGTATCTCATTCGAAACATTTATAAGGGAATATAGTTTTTTATGAAAGAAGTATAATTTTTTCATTAATACCTTTGTTTATATTTGCTCTGCATTTATAGGCATAACCACTTTTCCAAGCTTTATATATTTTCTTCTTCAAACCGTTATATATTATATAAACACATTGAGCTATTCCTTTTTCTTATAAACTGGCAATTACATAGTATTATTTTAATTCTCTACTGATCTTTGAGAATTGTTAATATAATTCTACCTGTGATATATATATATATATATACGTCTAACCCATGCTAGCGTGGAAAATGGACGTTAAACGATGATAATGATGATGATGATGAGGATGATGATATATATATGAGCAAGACACTTTATTTCACATTGCTCCAGTTTACTCAGCTGTAGAAATGAGATGATAGGACTGGGATCCCTATCATTCCACTGCAAAGTGGTTGTGGAGGTGCCACGGCAAAAAAAGCTGCCAGCCCACACTGTAAAGTGGACGTGTAGGCCCCACGGAAAAAAAAGCACCAAGCACTCACTGTAAATGAGGTTGGTGTTAGGTAGAAATCAAGCCAGAATCAGTTCCCGTCCCACCCTTGCAAGCAGGGAAAAGCGGACGTAAAATGATGATGATGATATATAGGAGAGAGAGGTGTGGCACTTTAAAATATTTGCCCCTTCCTCTTTTTTGTGTTCCAAAAATTCTAAATAAAAGAAATTCACAACATTTTTGACAGACAGTTGTTTAAGATATAAATTCTCATTAATTCTCTCTTGATGATATTTCAAATCTAAAGTAATTGTGTTTAAATGTCATCATTAATAACTTTGTTTTATCCTAATTTAAATCCTGTCTAAATTTTGTTTTTTGTTTTTATTATTTCAGGAGTCTATGAAACCCCTGCAGGGACCATTCTTTTAGCAGCTCACATAGACATTGAAATTTTCACCATGGACAGGGTAAAATAATATTTATTTTTTTTTTATGACTGTCTGATGTCACAACAACATGCACCCAATCCACTCTGTATGGAGGTAGTGTTGGTGTCACAATAAAAAACACCTAGTCCACCCTGTAAGTTAGTAGTGCTGGTTCCATGACAAAAAGGATCCAGTCCACCCTGTAAGGTGGTAGTGCTGGTTTCATGACAAAAAGGATCCAGTCCACCCGGTTAGGTTATAGTGCCATCGTCATGATAAAAAGCTCTCAATACATGCTGTAAAATGGTTGACATTAAGAAGGGCATCCAGCCATAGAAACCAAGCCCAAAACAGAGAACATTAGCAAGACATGGTCACATGATCTCTCTGACTTCAGTACATGATGACTTGACTAACCCATGTAAACATGAAAAATAGACATTAAATGGTGTTGATGATGATGATGATGATTTGTTCTTTGTATATTAGATTTAGGATAGGTAGATTGTACCCCTGTGCATGTGTATAATATGAGTTGTCTAAAAGGTTTGACTCCAGAAAGGGCATCTGGCCATAAAACATTTCCACAAAGGAGCCCATGATGAATATGAAGCCTATCTTAGGACCTGTCAGTCTAACCCCTACTTTAATAGGAGAAAATGACCATAAAACACTTGTACTTGGATTAATATTAATATTTGTAGAAAATTGTTCCAAACTTACCAATGAAAAAGTTGGTTATTTTAGTACATTCCTGCAGGTTTTTGATTATTTTCAAAATTAATTGAAACACATTGGTCATATATTTAATTAAAATACAGTAAAAATAGTCTTAAAAAAGGGTTAGAGGCTTGCAATTTTGTCTAAAAATGGGATTAAAGGCTTACAAGTTTGTGTAAAAAAGGGACTTGAGGCTTGTAAGTTTGTCTAAAAAATGGTTTAAAGGGTTGCAAGTTTATCTAAAAAGGGGTTAAAGCTTGCAAGTTTATCTAAAATTTAAAATATTTTGATTCTTATATTTCAAAAGTTGAATGTATCATTCAACTGAACACATTCTAAGAAATACATAATATTGATTTTTCACTTTCTCTTTCGTGCATTTAAGGTTAATAAAAAAAAGTACCAGTACTGGAGTCGATTCTTTCTCTATATTTCTTTCTCACTTCCATTCTCTCACTTTTTATCCTTCTCTGCTGTATTCAGATCTAGAAAGGTGGGCTCTGCCTGGTTTAAAAATACCTTAGAAATGCCATATGCCACCCCCACCCCCCTCAGTGACTCCTTCAGGTGTCCATACATACATACAAAAATATATGGAGCAGAATGGAATGGATCAGACTGATGTTGGATTTGATGATGAGTGATCCAGTTGGTTGAGGAATGGGGCAGTCAACTCATGAAATTATTCTGCAAGTGTCTGAGAATTACACAGATCTGTATACTAATAATTAAATTTTCAGGGAGATTCAGCATTTACCCAGTGTGTGACAAGACTGGCCTTTTGAAGTACAGGTACAGTAGTCCATCAAATGGGCTTCCAAATAGATTTCCTGTACCCAGTTTCATTCACAAGGCTTGATCCAACCCAAGATTCTATGTAGTGGAAACAAAGCCAAGACCTTATGAATTTGAAGCAAATTTCTTAACCATTTGGCCATGCCTATGCCCCATGGGCTAGATATTTACAGAAGAAGGGTAACTCTTTTTCGGAAAATTACATTAAGTGTATATGTGTGTGTGTGGAATACTCAGTCTCTTGCACATTAATTTCATTAAGAAAGTGTTTCATTGATCAACCAACTGGAACACTCATTTTTGAAACTAACGGATGTCCATTCCTTTCAATCATCATCATCACCATACATTCATTCTCCCTGCTAGCAAAGGTTGGACACATCAGAATTACTTCTGATCACATAGAGGGACTGGGACCCACATCTGACTTATACACACACATATATATATGGTTCTAGGTACTTTGACTCTTGGTAATTTCACTCCTGGTATTTTGACTCTGGTAATTTGAACCTCTGTAATTTGACTGCCAGTCAATTTCACTCCCAATATTAGAAAATAATAAAACGTTGAAATTCATCATTATTATTGGCAGTATCAATAGAGGGTCGGACGCCATGCTTTCCAGCATAGTTACGTCCCTTTACGATCTGAGTTCAATCCCGCCGAGGTTGACTTTGCCTTTCATCCTTACGGGGTCGAATAAAATAAAGTACCAGTAATGCACTGGGTAATTGCTAGCCTTGTGCCTAAAGTAGAAACAATTATTATTATTATTATTTATTATCAGTTCAAAACCTAAAATCAATAAAGTATTTGTAAATAAATAACCAAATGGATGACTGAAATGATACTTTCAGTTAACTGAATTTACTCTGTAAATCAACATCATCATCAACAAT